>CAXHTJ010000014.1:10139752-10739752 GCA_964019445.1 Populus tremula | reverse complement strand
TCAATTTTAGCATCAAAACTTTTCCTTATCTCTATCCTATCCTCCAAATTGTCTATTACTCTATTCAACCTTTCCATCTGTTGTGCTAACATTTGAATTTGAAAAGTCTAATTCTCAATTGGTGGTGTTGTAATGATGTTTTATAAAATCTTTAAATCTACAAATATTTTAGTGATAAAGAAAAATATATATACTCAATCACTCCCTCACATGTTTATTCTTTTTTGGTGTTTCACTCCATTAGGCTTTTTGCGTAGAAATTCAAGACAACTAATAGAACAACTTAGTAATGCAATCCAAATACTTATAATGAATCAGAAGTAAGAAATATATGAAAACAAACAAAGAAAAAACTATAATTACAATTTCACAAGTACAAGAAAATTCATATAAGATATGGATGTTTTTTTAAGATATAAAAAAAAATCAAAAGAAAATATTATAAAAACGACTTGATTATCATCCAAATACCCTGAAGAACACTTTAGTACACTACCTAAATCAATGTAGCAAAGTAAGTTTCAATAGTTGACACAAATCAAACTTGTTTTTTTACAAACTAAATTGAATCTACAACCTAAACCAATCGATGTCCAAAATGACCTAAAATTTAATATATAGTGCAATTAGACTCCAACGTATCAGAATAAAAATATTATCTTGTGTTATAAATATTATTATTTATATAATAATTAATATTATTAATAAAATAATTACTAAATTAGAAAAAAAAATATTCTTAATATTAAAAAACAATCATATATTTGATTTGAAAGGTAAAATTAAAAATTACCACTACTACTATTATTATCATCATCATTAATAAATTTAAAAAAACTATTATTATCAACGAAGAAAAACCACATGGGTACATGTGGCACTTGGGTTGCTGCTGTGTGCTTGGCAAACCCCAGCGTATACATGGCACTTGAGCTATTGCTTGTGTGATGGGCATACCCCAGTGCACAAGTGGCGCTTGGGCTCCTGCCTTAGTGCTGGGCACACCCCTATGCATACATGGCACTTAGGTTGCGCTAGAAGGGAGTCATGCCTACGCCCCACTTGGGGACACCTGACGCTTGGGTCATGGTGCTGGACCCAAGGGGAATGAGTTCGGCATCAGGACTCACAATTAATAGGTCTTGCGTAAGTACCCAATTTTATTGGATCGTTCATAAAGGCCCAAGGTTCCTGACTTCTAGAATTTTAAATATTATTATTTATTTGAGAAATATTTTTATTTTTATTTTAATTAATATTATTAATAAAATAATTAATAAATTTGAAAGAAAATATTATTATTAGTATTGAAAACATATTATTATTTATATTATAAATTTTTATGATAGGTTTTATAAAAATAAAAAAGTGAGCCCATGGCACAGTATTATTAAAAATATTCAACAATTCTAAGTATTAATATAAAAAATATTATAATTTACATTGTAAATATTATTATTTTTCTTATAATACAAAGTATTTATATAAAAAATATTATTATTTTTCTTATAGTTCAAATTATTCATATCAAATTTTTTTTTTTAATAATTCAACATATTCATTTCAAAGATACTATTATTTGTGTTATAATATTATTATTTTATAATAATTCGAAGTTTTAATATAAAAATACTATTATTTGTGTTCTAAATATTATTTTTACTATAATCAAAAGTATTGATATTAAAAATATTATCTTTTGTGTTATAAATATTATTATTTTTATAATAATTAATATTATTAATAAAATAATTACTAAATTAGAAAAACAATTATTTTTAATATTGAAAAACAATCATAGATTTGATTTGAAAGATAAAATTAAAAATTATTATTATTATTATTAAATTTTTAAAAAATATTATTATTATCGAAGAAAAACAATGTGAAAACACATGGCGCTCGAGCTAATGCATGTGTGCTAGCTGACCAAGTGCACACGTGGAGTTGGAACTCCTGTCTCAGTGCTGGGCATATTCTTGCGCACACGTGGTGTTTGGAATGCCTGCTTGTAGGCTAAGCACACCCCAAAACACGCGTGGTGCTTGGACTACACCAAAACCTAATTATTTTTAAATCTCATTAGTTACAGAACTCAAAATAACCTTAAGTTATTAGTTGTACAGGATTTAAAATAAACTTGAATCTTTTATTTATAGAACCAAAATAACCTTGAGTCCTACAAGGATAATGATCCAATTTTTTTAATAAAAATAAAAGATAAACCCACAAAGTAGCACGGGACACCATTGCTGAAAGGCCAGGCTATAACAGTAGCTCACCATTGCTGAAAGGTTGTCCTCTTACGTGGAAGTAAGACAAGGCATGATGATTATCCAGGATTTACTTCAACAAAGCCCTACCCTCCTTCTCAGGATTCGAATAAAATCCCTGAAAGGGTATTGCATCACGTAGCAGGCCACCCAAGATTTCTCATTCACTTTTAAAGGTCAGATAGAATTCTAATGATCAACTCATAAATAAAGACTAATTAAACTTGGAACACAATTGCTTCCTAAGACAACAAATACTAGGGGAGCTGAATAAAATTGGAAACCTAGCACCCAAACCACAGTTCCAAATTCCTGAAACACTTTAATTAATTCTGTAGACCCCTGTTGAACAGCATAAATAACATGCATTTTCCTTATATTTAAAAATATAATATCAGTTATTTTTAAAAAATATTTTCACTTAAAAATATATCAAAATAATTTTTTTTATTATTTTAAAAAATTACTTTTAACATCATCCATTAAAAAAATTTAAAAATATTAAAAATATATATTAATTTAAAATAAAAAAATATTAAAAAATTAAAAAAAAAAAAAAAAACCACATTTTCGAAACAACAAAACATACAAGGTATGCATTCAAGCTTCTACACTTACGCTCCACTCCATATAACTGGCATTAATAACACCCATCATTCTGCAAACAACAATGTCAACTTTGAAATAACTCAATTGCCTTCTCCAAATAGCCTGAACACAAGATTCTTGCATCAAATCATTGCAAATGAATGTGCATCATGTTCTCTATTCAACATTGCATTTTCACGAAAGTTGGGTCTAAACCACAAAACTTGATTTTCTCAAATGCAACTGCATTTCACTAAGATTTATACTATTAATGCTACTCTTTAACTCCCTTTCTGTCCATACTGCATTTACCGGACTACGAAGCACATAAATAGAGTAACCAAGAAATTTAACAGGAAAAGTAGCACAATCCAAGTAAAGCACAAAATTGAGGCCGCTGATAATGAGAAACTCAGTAGTTGACACCTGGTTAGAAGGACCTCAAAAAGTAAAGCAGATGCAGTGACAAATACTAAATAATCCATTACAACAAACTCAAAATCTCCATGAAATGGCCCCGGCGAACCATAAAGTCAATTCAGCTTCTAAGAGCTCATTAACCTTTAACTTGGCAAGTACTATTTGAACTTTTTCTTAGAAAATATTGAAATTAATAGGACCTTTATGAAAGCATGGCTTTAATTTTTCAATAATTTAAAAAATAAGTAGCCCAGAACATTTGTCCCTAACTTGTATAAGCTTAGCAGCATGACTGGATCTACAAGTTGTGCCTTAATCCCTAACTGTTATAAGCATCAGAAGGTTAATTCCAAAACCAGTTCAGTCACAAGGCATGAATCGAAATGCATATAGCTTTCAGAACTGCTACAGCTCCCCTAACTTTCAAGTACATAGATGGTTCCATTTTCCTTGACAGTCAAATGTACCAAAACATAAAAACGATGGGATCAAGGAAGCAGCAAAATGTGAAAAACAAGCATTTAGCTAGAAAAGTAGCGAAATTACAGAATTACAGCAAACAATGGAAGCTGGACAACATGGCAATATATCAGCTTCTACTGAAGTAAGCATGTCAAGAAAACTGCACATTAATTTCTAACCTTCAGATGTACCCCTCACAGAAGGAGGTTTGTTGTATTGTGTTCACATGATACAGAATTCTATTCCTCTAAATAGCTTCAAAACTGCTTTCTTTTATTTCTAAAAAGTCTCTCTCTTTTAGAATAAACATAAAAGAGAGCAAAGACCCCTACAGCGGACATAGACACTGAACCCCATGGAAATGGTGGGTCCTTAAAACAAACAAGTGATGCCTCCAATTCCTGTGATGCATGATAGACCAGAGAGTGAATGGCATACATATCATGGTCAGAGGACCGCAGATAATATAAAGCCATGTCAAAGTCCAAATGTGATATTGCAGAAATTGCTTTGTCCAGCTTGTACTTGAACAGGTTCCATCTCTGAACAAACTCATTATGCCGATTCTGTTTAAGGAGTTTCCTGTCCCCACCATGTGCCGCAATTGATTCAAGAACATCAATAACACTAGTTATACTGTAATTTAACAACGTCAACAGCACATTTCTACGAGCTGAATCTTTCTGCACAAACGACAAAGATGAAATCTCTGAGAAAGGCCCAAATGGAGTTTGTCCAACACTCCATGTATAATCCACCAAAGTATTATTATGCCTTGGACTCCATGACAAATGGGTTGGTGACACTCCCCACATACTCTGTAGAATAGAACCAACAAGCGGTCTCTCAAGCATCCTAGTATGTGTAAACACATGACGACCATTGCAGCTGTAATCACTCACAGTCTGTGTAGTCTTTGTCCTCACTGCAATAATCATATCCCTAAACGCAACAGATTGATGATACCGATCAAGCATCAACATCATATTGTAATCCAAATCAAACACATAAACAGGCAGCACTCTGCTGAAATCCTCCTCAGGGATGCCTGCAATCCTCCTAAACTCCTCAGCGGAATCAGATAATATCTGATGCAATCTCTTCGAGTCCAAATACTCACTCACAATTAAAGTATAATTTTCAAACAAGAACCTCGAAGTATAGGAATTAATTGACCTGGAAATCGCAAACGAACAAATGGGACACTGATCATAATTCACTTCATAATTCCTAAACGCCAAACTCTGATTCCTCAACAACAACCCACCTTCATTAGCCTCATCCATAAACGTCCTCTCAATCTCCTTCCAATCAAACCCACTCAAATCCTTAGCACTTTCAGACCCATAAATATGTATAAACTCAACTATCAAAGAATTCTCAAAATGCACAGGAATTCTCAAAGAGGGCACAAGTAATACCTGATAAGCACTCCAAATCAACGACGCCAAGTCCGCTAACAACGCCTTTTGCGACTTTGGTCGCCCGTGCATTGCCGCAAGAGGGTGAAATTCACCTCTAGGCAAAACCCCATCTCCAGATAAAGCCGGGCCATAATCAACAGGGCCAGCAGATAGATCAATCCAAAGATACCTCTCTTTACCAGTCCAAATAGTTCCTAAACATTTAGTGAGGCCAGGAGAAGAGTCTCCAGCCGAATAACTATAGGCATAGTTCTTGTGTTGCGAACCCAAATTAATCAAATAAACATAAACCCCATGCACAGGTTTTTCTCTATCAAAATCTTGATTGATTATCCGGTCAACTGTGTCGTAAGGGATGGAAAGGAGAGGAGTTCGGAGGGAAGATGTTGCCTCGGAAACTGCAGATTTAAGGGCCTCGGAAAGGCGAGATGAGAGGGCGGAGCTCGCGTGGGAAATGTCAAGGTGGGGGGAGTGCTTGATGGAAAGATGGTGGGAGTTTTGGGAAGGGATGGGGTCGGTGGTAATGACGTGGAAGCGATCGGCGATGTGGGCGGTCGAGAGGAAGGAATGGAGGAGGGAGGAGGAGGAGGAGGGGAAGGAGGGGCCGACAAGACGGATGTGGAGCGAAAGTTGGACGGTGAGGGAGAGGAGGGAGGAGGTTAAGGAAGGGATGTGGGGGGGAGGGGAAGAGAGCGAGAGAGATTTTTTGAGGGAGAGAGGGAGGGAGGGGAAGGAATCGTTGGTGGAAAGAGGATCTAGAGATGATTGGTGAGAGAGGAAAGAGTCTAGGCCTGGGATTGGGGAGGGAGTTGTGGTGGTGGTGAGGAGGAGGAGGAGGAGGAGGAGGAGGGTGGTGGTGGTGGTGGTGGGCATTTTGGTGAAGCAGAGGAGCAAAAGGTTGGTGGTTGATGATTTGGGGATCTTAGCAGATCCTTTCAGATTCAGTGAGGAGGTTTCGAGTCAGTGACGAGCAGAGGGGAGCAGTGTGGGAGACTCGGTAGTATAACCATCGCTCCAGTCAAGGCTTTGAAATACGTTGATTACAATTTCTTTCGTTCTTTCTCTCTCCATGTGATTTTATGAAAAGAAACCAGAGAAAACAAGACAGTGGACTAAATAGGTCATTTAATACATATGATTTTATGAATTTGTTTTTTTGTTGTGACGGTAATCTCTCTCCCTCTCTCTCTGGTTTTGAATTTCTACTAGTTGAAAAGCTATGGAGAATTGGAATTGCCTCTTACACTTTTTAGTTTCCAAATGAACCCTATTCTTCTATCGTTCAACCAAATCTCTTTGAAGAACCACATTAATGGTTGATGATGATTTTCAATCACAGGTGTTTGTTTACGCAACAATTTTTACTTTTAAAGTAAATTGTACTTTCAACGTGTATTAATGTTAAAATTTAATGTACTATTTGTGAAGCTCATGAAAAATTATGTTGAAACTATAAGAGTGTTTGGGAGTGTGAGTTGTTGCTTTTCAAATAGCTTTTCGTGCCAAAAAGTATGTCAATAATGTTTTTTTTTTTTAAAAAATCATTTTTGATATTAGCACATCAAAACGATCCAGAAAGTACAAACTGAACTCAATTTTTAGCAAAAAATAAAATAAAATTTGAAATTGTGCAAAAAACAGGTTGCACCGCAGTACCAAACAGGCATTACATGTTCATCGAAAGCAGTTAAGAATTGCTTCTCTTCTTCTCTTGCGATCTTAATAGTAAAGAGTTTCACTCTTTAAAAAATTACACTGAAACCACATCTTTGTCAAAAACAGCTAAGAATTGCTTCTCTCCTTTTCATGTGATCTTGACAATGAAGAGTTTCACTCTCCACTTATTCACTTTTGCAAAGTGAATAGTGGAGAACGGTTTCATTGTTAATAGTTGGATTGGTCCAGTTCAAACCTAAATGTATTGGACCTGGTCTAACTCAATAAAAAAATCTAATTTTTAATGTATGTATTTGAAAAACTAATGTTTACTATTATTCAATGACACTACTAAATTAGAAAAAGATCGCATAATAAATAATATTAAAATTTTGATCGCAATCTTAATTTTGTTACTGATGACATTTTACCTGATGTTGTTGTACGCTTAAGAAACCATAGAAATTGTAGTTATTGTCATTTAGATTTTGTACATGATAGAATTGTAGATAGTTTAATGAAATAATAAAAAATATTTTATATACAGTATTATTTATTTTATGATATAATAATAGTAGTTAAATCTACAATATTTAAATTAAAAATCATCAATATTAATATATATTTTTAGTTATTTTATAACCTTAACTTGAAAAACATTTTTAGCCAACACACATTAAATTATTTTTTATTCAACCTTAATTTTAACCACAGTTTTAACCAAACATATATAAATATTAAACAAACCTCAATCAAAAGTACTTTTTATAAAATATATATTTTTTTCAAATCACAACCACAAAAGCTACCACAATACCAAACATACTTTAATATAATAATTTCAAAATACTTTTCATTTGAAAATTATTAAAATAATATTTTTTGTATTTTTTAAAATTTATTTTTGATATTAACACATCAAACACAATCTAAAAATACCAAAAACATTAATTTGAAGTAAATAAAAAAATCCAAACCTTTTTTTAAAAATACTTTTAAAACATAAAAAAACCATGCTCTGACAATAAAATAAAAAAAGATCACATGTTCAAGCTAAGCAGGGAACATTGTTTGCATTTAAAAAAAAATTTAGAAAGTTTTCGTATTAGTTAAAACTAGATTATTGGCTTGTGCTACACTAAATGTAAAAAAATGTTCAAATATTGATAATGTTTATTTTTCTAGTGGAATAAATAAATAAATTGTATGAGGGTTGACCTAATATAACCTGGTTGAATATGCGAGTTCAAAAGCAATTCATACAACTTGTAAAATATAATTTGACTAAAAAAATCAAGATGATATATATATTTTTTTAATATTATGATAAAAACATATTAGATTGACTTGGGTCAACCTAGGTTAATATGTCAAATCCAAGACCCGAGTTATGAGACTATGAAAACACCATAAAAAGCATATTAAATTACATTATGAAATCTAATTCTCAATCAAACAAATATTGAAGGATGAAATTAAAAAAAAAAAAAAAAACTTAAAAAAGCGATATAAATTAACCAGAACTTGCAACTCGGGTCATAAGACCAAAATAATCTCATGAAAAGCAAATCAATTGAAAAAAATCAATTAAAAAAGAATATATAAAACAATCCAAGTCAATTTGTCAAACTTATAACTTGGGTCATCATACCAAGATAATGACTTATGGTTGTCAGCATTGCACCTAGAAGAACTAGCAGCAATCATGTTCTCATAACTGCAATAAACTTTTCCCTAGGCATCTACTTAAATTGACGAATACAAAATTAAACAATTCTTATTTAAAAAAAAAAAAAAAAACTTAGCAGCACCTCCTTTATATAGGAGAATACCTAAAATTTTTAAACCTGGAAATACACAACATATACATCACAAACCAGTTGATTTTATTCAATTTCTTATAACAATTTAGCATAATATAATTTCATAGAAAATTTTTATTTTATACATTATTATATTTTTAATCCTAAATTTACAAAAAAAAATGCTAAATTTGCAAAAATTAAATGAAATTGAACAATAAAATTAAAAAAAAAATACAAAAACTAAAATTCAACACAATTATTTCTAAGTGATAACATTTTTAATCCTAAATTTTTTTTTTCTAAATTGAATAAATACAAAATAATAATTAATTAATCCTACACATTTAATTGAAATTGAACAACAAATAAAAAAAATATAACTAAAATTCAACAAAATAATGCAAAAATTATTACATTAACAGCTAAAATTCAACACAATTATTTCTAAGTCATAATATTTTTAATTGTAAATTTAATTTTTTTTTCTAAATGGAATAAATACAAAATAATAATTAAAATTAATCATACACATTTAATTGAAAGTGAACAACAAATAAAATATTATAACTAAAATTTAACAAAATAATTCAAAATTATTACAATAACTAGTCTATGTGTGATTAGAAAGTATCTAAGTTTTCTATGTGCGATTAAAGTCATTCCCCAGTTAGTTTTAGGTTTATAACGAGAATGTCCACATGTTCTGCACTCGATCAACTCTGCATTTTCAAGGTAGCACAACATGCAGAAGTTTAGACACATGTCAATTTTCTTGTATCTTAAACTGAGGGGTTTCATTACGAACTTAGTAGCATAAAAGTTCTATTTTAGTCTATTCCTTTCAGATAAAATATTTCTCGCCCATTTAACCATTCTATCATAACATGCCTTACTCAACTCATAATTTGACTTGATGGTGAACACCTATGCAACAATCGATAATTTATTGTGATTTATGCAATCATCCCATAATGGTTTATTAGAATCTTTTAAAAGATTAAAAAATTTGATCGCGTCTGCATCAGGTTCTTCATCTATGATCAAACATTGATCGATATGACCCTAATCTATTCTCATCACATCCATAACCATATTCCTTTAAGGATTACTATTGTCATCTACAACTACATGCACATTGCTAAAACTAGAAATTGACCTAACCATCTTTTCTACCATTATATCGTGAGGAACAAATGGTTGTTTGTGTGCATACCAACACAAATATAATATTTCTTCATAAACCCTTTTTATAGAAGATACATCGTTACAACATTTAGATTGAAATTTTTTTTTATTTTTACACCTCTTCCATGGACATTTAATACCTCCTCTACTAATATTTCTCGGATTAGATAATGTATATAATTAATAAAACCTTGAATCCTATTACAATAATACATTATCTGTAACCCTTGGGGTGAATCTCTATACATCCATGAATGATCATCCATTGCTTATATCAAACCTATATAAAATAATGATGACAACAAGTATTAATTACCTACGTTAAGTAAATCAATTTGAAAAAATATTGATTTAGCTCAAACTTATTCAATCTATTTTAATTTTCTCTTCATATTTGGCTACCGGTAGAACTTTTTAAATCTTGGTACATTTTTGTACTCCCAGGGTGTGTTATGAGTCTCAACTCATGAGCTTTCCATAGTACTTTATTTCTCAATGCCTTGTCGTCTAGCATGTACATTTGTCTTCCATCCTTCAAGATTTGAAATAAAGTTTCAATTCCTGACTTTACTTTGTCTCTTATCTTACCAACTTTGATATCTTTTTATTAAGCTTATAGCATTCTATCCCTGATTACAAATTTCACTCTTAACTGAGCTAATAAAGAGTCCTTAGGTTTAATTTCTATCTTGGCATCAATCTTTCTAAACTCGCCTTGTTCTTACAACTAAAAGCATTTGCAACAACATTTGCCCTCTTCGAATGATACTCTATTACACAATCATAATTATTGATAAATTCCATACAACATCTTTGTCTTATATTCAATTCCTTTTGTTTCATTAGATACCTCAAATTTTTATGATCCATAAAAATCCAAACTCGAGACCCATTTAAATAGTATCTCTATACCCTTAAAAAGAACACTACAACAGCTAATTATAAATCATGTACTGGATAATTAACCTCATGAGTTTTTAATTGTCATAAGGCATAAACAATCACCTTACCATGTTGCATTACTACAAAACCCAAACATTTTTTTGATGCATTACTTTAGACCACCAATCCTACAATTCTTGAAGGAAGTGTCAACACCAGTGCTATTGTAAGCCTTCTTTTCAACTCCTAGAAGCTCTCTTCACACTCTTTCTTCCATTCCCACTTCATCTCATTCTGAGTTAGTCAGGTCATTATAATAGCTATAGTGGAGAATCCCTTAATAAACCTTTTGTAATATTCCACTAACCAAAGGAAACTACAAATTTCAATCACATTCGTAAATTATTTGATTGTGCCAAAATGAGCATAAGAAATATTTAAAATGGAAAAAATATTTGAATGTGCTAAAAATGGACATAAAGAATATTTGAGATTGAAAAATAGATGAATAAGCTATATATAGGTATAAACCATTTTGTAAATGAAAAATACATGGATGAGCCATAAATAGGTGTAAAATATATTGAGATTGAGAAATATATGGATAAACAACATAAGAAATATTTAAGATGAAAAAAATATATTTGAATGTGCTAAAAATGAACATAAAGAATATTTGAGATAGAATAAATGAGCCATAAATAGACATAAAGCATTTTGTAAATGAAAAATATATGGATAAGCCATAATTAGGTGTGAAATATATTGAGATTGAGAAACATATGGATGAGCCATAATTGATATAATAGATATTGAGATTAAAAATTGATATTGATTAATCCATAATTAAACTAAAGTGTGATAAATGGGTATAGTAAGGGGTAATGAACCCTAAATTGGTTTAGACTACAAACAAGGAGTACTTATGATGATTTTATAAAAGTGGTTAAATTAGAACACAAATAAAGATGATTGTGACATTACCATGAATTCAATAATTCAAAACATAAATGATGAATGTTACAGGATGGGTGAAGAACTAGATCTTTTTATCAAGAAGCTATTGTATATATGATGATGATTATTTAATGAGTATAACAAAGAAAATGAGAGTTTATCAATTGTTGAAAAGAATGTTGCAAATCGAAAAATTGACATAAAATTAAGGTGTTTTTAAATGTATTAAAGATGTTGTGTTTGCTCATATGGTTTGGTAAATAATAGTAACCATGATGGTATAAATATTTTTTTTCTTCTAATTTTCATGATTTTATATGTAATACAATTACTTTCCCTCAAAGATCTTAATCTCATTACAGAAAGTATTGTTGTGATATTTATCCTTACACATTAGGTAGGTCCTTATCATGTCTATTAAAAGTTTTGTAAATAAATTTATATGTATGTAATTCAATGAAGTGTTGTAACCTTATTATTTTGCATGTATAATCATGCAACATCACATTTATTGATGAATTTGATGGATGGTGAGTATAAGACTATTGTTATAATGTTGTGTACAAAAGAAAATTCCTTATTTTTCATGTACCTAACAATTAGAAAGATGAAAATTACATTTAAAAGTTCAAGTTGTTATACTTTTTTTTTAATGAGTATAATATTATGTGAGAACTCACTATTAACATAAGATCTCCCCCCCCGCCCTCCACACAAAAAAACCCTTTTCCCATTTATAGGAAAACGGGTGTGGTCGTTGTGATGTCAGATGCAACAATGTACAACATAGTTTTATTACCTCTAGTGACTTGAGAATCAAGGTCGAGTTTTTGGACTGCAAAAAACTATTTTTCAACTTGTTTACACCTGAAATCACTTTAAAAAAACACATCATATAAGCTTTTAAAACCTCATTTCCAACCACAAAACAACCTTTAATATCTCTAAAAATAAAAAATAAAAAATAAAAAGACTCCGATCTACTTTTTCTAACATTACAAGAGAGAAAAACCATCTCCATCAAACTTCCTAAAAAATGTCAACTCATTGACACCATGACCATCCTTTTTAGTGGTCGTATTGTCGAGAACCAACAACTTTATCTTTTCTTAGTATCTTTCAATGACTATCTCACTCTTCTCTCAACTTTTAAAAACTGAAATGTTAAAAAAAATAAAAGAGATTTTAAATGTGAAATGGTAAAATTCTAGGGACCAAAAAAAGAATAACTGAAAAGTATAGGGATTAAAATGAAATTTCTACACAATTATCAATGTGAGGTCTTCTTTGATAGATTTTGGTCTTTTTTCTTTTAATTTCTATTTTTAACTACTAATAACTTTTTATTTTGTAAAATTGATATTTAAGTCATGACAACAAAAATCCCTAAACATTTTGGATTAAAAATTAGAAATAAAAAAGACATATCATCCTTTGATCATATAATTTGAGAGGATGAAATTGCAATTAAAATGTATAGATGAAAGGTACCTGATTAGTACTTAAAAGTGCATGTTTATCAAGGGTTTATATCATCATCTTGCACTTAAAGTATCAATAACTCCTTAACTAAAACATGTTTTATAATAACAAGTCTAATATTATAAATTACCCTAATATATGGTAAATGTTCATCTTAAATGCAGGCATATCACATAAATCAAAGGATTGATTGATGAATTCAACTACTGAAATTTTGAAGATAAAGAAGGGTGAAGCTTAGAAAAGAGACGTTGGTGCAGTCAAAACTGGAACACTGTTCGGTAATTGGGTCATATATCGAGTTCTAGATATCCAAATGATCTGATATTTTTACAGCGATTTGATAAGACATAGGCCTACAACTTTCATTTGGACATCAAGATCTAAGAAGGCCGTTTTCAAGTCCAAATAATAGCAACAACGGAGAAGTCCGAAGCTGTCCTGCAGCCCAAACACTATTCAGTGTTCAGCCCATATCTTGAGTTTTAGAAGTCCAAATGACCTCATCTTTTTTTTTTCTGGAAAGCTAAGAGAATTTCGCAGAACTTTCATTTGGACATCTGGACCCAGTTCTGATGCTAGCATTTGTGTTTTATTTAGACAAGATGATAAGGATTTTCACTAAGTCAAAAGTTGGCCACCCACTCAACAATGAGTCATCAAAGCAATAATTCCGAATTTTGGCCTATAAAAGGAGGCATTTGCCATGTATTTAGGGGCTTGGTTGTTCAGATCAAGTTCATGCTCTTTATTTCTCTCTTTATATTTTTTGTAATTCTTAAGTTTTGCTTTCATTAATTTCTTGTTTATGCTTTTCATTTCCTTTCCTTTCCTTAGTTAACTTGTATTTTATTTATGTTCTTGTTTTGTTTATTTATGTTTCTCTTCTTCTTTATGTTTGGCTAAGTTTATTATGTCAAGGTGAAAAGGTTACACTAATGGTGTAAGAACAAGTATGGTGTAAACTCAATATGGACCTTAATGTTTAATATTAACATGTCTTATTTTTTTTATCTTACTAATTCTTAATACCTTGCTTGTTAAATGGTTAATCTAAATTTGTGTTGTATAATACTTGGTACAACAAATGCTTGGCACTCTCATAACCCAACCGTATGGTATTACCTACACCTGGGCTATGAAAGGTACTTGATTTGTTGTTAACATCAATTAACATCATGAATTCGTGATAATATTTAAAAGTTTGGTGTTATGTAAATGAGATAATTAATATGATCATGTTGATAATTTATAATGAGCTATTAATGACAAATCATCCGAATGGAACCTCCTTCGTGTGTGGTTTCCAAATTGAGTAATAAGAGTTTATACTATACTTGTTTGAAATACCATTGGTGGATCCTCTAACCTTGACATTTATTTTTATCATTGTTTAATCCTTACATTAATCTTCCATCTCAAAGTTCTCATTAATTTCTTCCTCCTCTTCTTTTTATTTTATTATTTTACTATTATATATTATTATTATTATTATTATTTACATTTTGTTATATTTTATGTATGTTAAGTATGCTCTGTGTTTGATCAAGGATCCTGACATTGTTGGTCTTGCCTTGTTCATTCGCATCAGAAATCTGTTTATATTATATAATATATCTCTTTGATCTTTCATAAACTCAGTATATAGGCTGGAAACCTGTGACCCGATCTTTTAGATCATTCTCAGGTATAACAACGCCACGTACTGAGTATTATTATTATTATTATTATTATTACTATTAATTATTATTTACTGTTATTGTTATTATTGTTGTTGTTATTGTTGTATTATTGTTATTGTTGTGTTGTTATTTATAATTTATACAATTAACCTCTCTGTGGTTCGACCCCGGTCTTGCCGGGTTATTTATTACTTCGACACTCCTGCACTTGGGAGAAGACATCAATCTTTTGGTCGTGTCAAGTTTTTGGCGCCGTTGCCGGGGAGGTAAATTCTTGTAAAATATAGTATTTATTTTGTTTTCTCTTTTCACTTTTCTTGTATCTAACTTTGTTTCTTTTTTTTTTTCCTTTTTTTTGTTTTTTTTCTTTTGTTTTCTTCTTCCTTTTATTCTCTTTCTACACGTGCATGAGTGTTTGGTCACGTACATTAAGTGGTAGACTTTCTAGGGTATCCTCATCATTTTCAGAAAATATGGCCGAAGAAGATAACCAGTCACTTCATAATGAGAATAATGAGAATAACCGTGTTAGGACACTTAGAGACCACATGAATCCCACAAGAACAAGTGCACCCTCATGCATAGTTTTCCCTCCTGATGCATCTCATTTTAATTTTAAGCCAGGCATTATTCAACTTTTACCTTCTTTTCATGGCTTAGATCTAGAAAATCCATACTTGCATTTGAGAGAATTTGAAGAAGTTTGTAACACCTATAATGACTTAAATTGTAGCATGAATACCATTAGATTAAAGCTTTTTCCTTTTTCATTAAAAGATAAAGCTAAAACATGGCTACAAAATCTTAGGTCAGGATCCATTCGTGCTTGGGATGAAATGCAACAACAGTTTTTAAAGAAGTTTTTTCCATCTCACAGAACCAACTCTTTCAAAAGACAAATCACCACTTTCACTCAAAAACCAGGAGAAACATTTTACCAATGTTGGGATAGGTATCGAGACTTGCTTAATACTTGCCCTCATCATGGTTTTGAAACATGGAGATTGGTTTCACAATTTTATGAAGGATTAACACCTAAAGATAGGCAAATGGTTGAATTGATGTGCAATGGAACTTTTGAAGATAAAGACCCTAATAAAGCAATGGAGTACTTAGACTTGCTAGCTGAAAATGCGCAAAATTGGGACACTAAGGGCACTTATGAGGCACCAAGTAAAACCCAACCTCATACATCTAGTGGAGGTATGTATAACCTTAGGGAAGATCATGACCTCCAAGCCAAGTTTACATCTTTAGCTAGAAAAGTCGAGGCACTAGAATTGAAAAAGAGTGGTCAATTAAAATCTGTTCAAGACATTGTGTGTCAAATCTGTGAAACAAATGAACATGCAACCAATGACTGTCCAACTTTGCCTTCTTTCAAGGAATGTCTCCATGAACAAGCCCATGCTTTAAACAGTTTCCAAAGGCCCAATCATAACCCATACTCGCAAACATACAATCCTGGTTGGAGAAATCACCCAAATTTCAGTTGGAAGAGTGATAACAATAATGCACAAACTTCACAGCCACCGTTTCAAGCACACCATAATTTCCAAAATTCTCATGGATATGCACCTCCTTATGCTCCACCTCCTAGAAGAAATCTTGAGGAAACATTGCATGCATTCATTGAAAAGCAAGAGACAATCAACACTCAACTTACTCAAAGCATGACAAATTTTAAAGATGCTCTTGCAAAATTCACATCTGCTCTCAGTTTTCAAGAGAAAGGTAAGTTTCCATCTCAACCACAGCAAAATCCAAAGGGGCAATACAATGCAAATGCAAGTAGTTCTGAAAGCCAACACATGGATCAAGTCAAATCAGTCATCACTCTTCGTAGTGGTAAGGTTATTGAAAAACCCACTCTTGAACCTTGTGAGAAAGATGATGAGTCAATCTCTGAGGGTAAGGAAGGGGTTGAATTTGAACATTGTGAAGAAAAGACTGATTCTCCGCCAGCACTTCCATTTCCTCATGCCATGACCAAACAAAGGAAAGTCAATCACAATTCTGAAATCCTTGAAATTTTCAAACAGGTAAGGATCAATATACCTTTGTTGGATGCTATTAAACAGGTACCTTCCTATGCTAAATTTTTGAAAGATCTATGCACTGTGAAGAGAAAACTGAATGTGAAAAAGAAAGCCTTTTTAGCCGAACAAGTAAGTGTTTATTCTTCAGAACAATAATGCTTTGAAATATAAAGACCCTGGTTGTCCTACAATTTCTTGCTTTATTGGAGAACATAAAATTGAAAGAGCTTTACTTGATCTTGGAGCTAGTGTGAATTTACTTCCATATTCGGTTTTTCAAAGTCTCAATCTAGGTGAAAAATAAAACCAACTTCTGTAACTCTTTTACTTGCTGATAGATCTGTAAAAGTGCCTAGAGGAATAGTTGAGGATGTGTTAGTACAAGTTGATAAATTCATTTACCCTGTAGATTTTATTGTCTTGGATACACAACCTGTTGAAGCATGTAATTCAATTCCTGTTATTTTAGGACGTCCATTTCTTGCAACTTCTAATGCATTGATTAATTGTAGGAATGGACTGATGAAACTATCATTTGGAAACATGACATTGGAGATGAATATTTTTAACATTTGCAAGCAACCTGGAGATGATAATGATTTACAGGAAGTGGACTTTATTGAAAAATTAGTTCATGATCAATTTCAAACCACTTCTAGTGAAACTGAGATTGATGAACCTGACGAGTTGCAAATGGTTTATTTTCAGGAAGAAGCAAAGGCATGTAATTGGAGACCACAAATTGAAGAATTGCCATCACGATCAATTGAGTCTATACCTTCAAGTGTTCAACCACCAAAACTTGATTTGAAGCCGTTACCAGTCAATCTCAAATACTCATTTTTGGGAGAAAATGAAACTTTTCCGGTAATAATCTCTTCCAAACTTAATGCACATCAAGAAGGTAAGTTATTACAGACTCTGAAAATGCACAAAAATGCATTAGGATGGACCATAGCTGACATAAAAGGAATTAGTCCTTTGATTTGCACACACAGGATTTATTTGGAGGAAAATGCTAAACCATCTAGAGAAATGCAACGAAGACTTAATCCTAATATGAAAGAAGTAGTGAAAAATGAAGTCATTAAGCTTCTAGATAATGGAATCATTTATCCTATTTCTGACAGCAAATGGGTAAGTCCTACCCAAGTTGTACCCAAAAAGTCTGGAGTCACTGTGATAACAAATGAGAAAAATGAGTTAATTCCAACTCGGACTATTACTGGTTGGCGCATGTGCATTGACTATAGGAAACTTAATTTAATGACTAGAAAAGATCATTTCCTTTACCTTTCATGGATCAAATCCTAGAAAGAGTTGCAGGTCATGAATTTTATTGTTTCCTAGATGGCTATTCAGGTTACAATCAAATTGAAATTGCATTGGAAGATCAAGAGAAGACTACTTTCACATGTCCATTTGGTACTTTTGCATATCGAAGAATGCCTTTTGGGTTATGTAATGCACCAGCCACGTTTCAAAGATGCATGCTTAGCATATTCAGTGATATGGTTGAACGTTTTCTTGAGATTTTTATGGATGATTTTTCTGTTTTTGGTGATTCATTTGATGATTGCTTAACTAACTTGGAAAAGGTTTTGAACAGGTGTGAAGAGAAGAATCTTGTACTGAATTGGGAAAAATGTCACTTTATGGTAACAAACGGCATTGTACTTGGTCACATTGTTTCATCGAAGGAATTGAGGTTGACAAATCTAAAATCGAGTTAATTGCCAACTTACCAACACCAAAATCTGTTAAAGATGTTAGATCATTCTTAGGACATGCTGGTTTTTACAGAAGGTTCATCAAAGATTTTAGTGTAATATCTAAACCATTGTGTAACCTTCTATCAAAGGAAATGTTTTTGAATGGACTGAACAATGTGAAAAAGCCTTTGTTAAACTTAAAAGCTTGCTTACTTCTGCTCCTGTCATTCAACCTCCTGATTGGTCATTACCTTTTGAAATAATGTGTGACGCTAGTGATTATGCCGTGGGTGCTGTCTTGGGACAAAGAAAAGATAAGAAACCTTATGTGATTTACTATGCAAGTAAAACTTTAAATAGTGCTCAAATGAATTACACTACCACTGAAAAAGAATTACTTGCAGTAGTATTTGCATGTGACAAGTTCAGATCTTATCTTGTTGGCTCACCTGTTGTTGTTTTTAGTGATCATGCAGCATTGAAATATCTTCTCTCTAAGAAAGATTCTAAGGCTAGATTGGTGCGGTGGATTTTGTTACTTCAAGAATTTGATATCACAATCAAAGACAAGAAAGGCACCGAAAATGTTGTCGCGGATCATTTGTCAAGATTGACAACCGATTCGAGATCTGACATCACACCAATCGATGACTACTTTCCTGATGAATCTTTATTTTCTGTCTCTACGATGCCTTGGTTTGCTAATATTGTTAATTTTCTTGTTTCAGGACAATTGCCAGCTCATTGGAGTACCCAAGACAAAAGAAAGTTCTTGAACGAAGTGAAGAACTTTTATTGGGATGACCCTTATTTATTCAAATATTGTCCTGATCAAATATTTCGAAGATGCATTCCTGACAATGAGGTAAGTAGTGTCATTAAATTTTGTCATTCTGAGGCATGTGGGGGTCATTTCTCATCAAGAAAGACAACTGCAAAAATCTTACAAAGTGGATTTTACTGGCCCACCATGTTCAAAGACTCACATGCATTCTGCAAGACTTGTGAAAATTGTCAAAAGTTGGGATCTATTTCAAAACGTCACATGATGCCTTTAAATCCTATTCTTGTCATTGAGATCTTTGATTGTTGGGGTATAGATTTTATGGGTCCATTTCCTCCATCATTTGGTTTCTTGTATATATTGGTCGCAGTAGATTATGTTTCAAAATGGATAGAGGCAATTCCAAGTAGAACCAATGATCACAAAACAGTGATAAATTTTTGAAAGAAAACATTTTAAGTCGATTCGGAATCCCTCGAGCCATGATAAGTGATGGTGGAACACATTTCTGCAACAAGCCATTTGAATCTTTAATGAAGAAATATGGAATCACACACAAAGTTGCCACCCCTTATCACCCTCAGACGAGTGGACAGGTAGAACTTGCTAATAGGGAGATCAAACAGATCTTGGAGAAAAGTGAACCCTAATCGGAAAGACTGGTCTTTAAGACTTAATGATGCACTTTGGGCTTATCGAACTGCATATAAAACATCATTAGGTATGTCACCTTATAGACTAGTCTATGGAAAACCTTGTCACTTGCCTGTGGAAATTGAACATAAAGCTTATTGGGCTATTAAAGCTTTCAATTCAAACATTGATGATGCTAGTCAGCTGCGAAAATTGCAAATAAATGAGCTTGAGGAAATAAGAAATGATGCATATGACAATTCAAGAATTCATAAAGCAAGAATCAAAGAGTTTCATGACAAGAAAATACTGAGAAAAACATTCAATGTTGGTCAAAAAGTCTTGCTTTATAATTCTCGACTCCATTTATTTCCTGGAAAACTAAGATCAAGATGGAGTGGTCCTTTTATTGTGAAATATGTGTATCCATATGGGGCCTGTGATATCGAAAATCCAAAGAATGGCAATGTTTTCAAGGTAAATGGGCATCGGTTGAAAGTTTATTTTGACAATTTTTCAGTTGAAAATGACTCTATTGAATTGAGTGATCCTGTATATAAAGATTGATTCTTTTTCTCACATTGTTTTGTGTTTGTTTTGGTATATCTTTTGTTTTGCTAGTTTCTCTCACCCCGGTCAAATGGCGGATAACGGTACTCCGTGACTTTTAAGTCGGTTCTTTCAGTTTCCCATGATAACTGATATTGTGTATAATTGTGCAATTCTTCTGCTCTTTCTCCTTTCTTTGAATCTCTCCCAATTCTCAGTTGAAAATGGACACCACTCTTGAAAATTGAAAAAGTATTTTCCCGCTCTCTCAGAATGCGATTACAAAAATTTACCGTGCTAGATGTGCAAGATTGAGGTTGTTAATGAACCATGGAATTCCTGAAGATATTCGCTGGCTGATTGAAGCAAAGGTCCGATTATCAGGTGAGTCCTCCAATTCTTTCATTTCATACATGCCTGGAACAGGTAAAAGCACTTTTGCAAAGAAACGTCGTGCAAAACGACTGAAAGTCTGTCACGATGTGCAGATGGACTTGTAATGCGACATGTCGTTCTTTAGGAATGGTATCTGTAAACCGTGAGATATAAATACAATTCATTAAGGATGGCCTGAGTAAGGGGTCTTTAGATAATTTTCTATTGACTCTTGAGACGCACCCTAGTGGAGATGTGCATCGTGCAATTTATGATTTATGGCCCCAATTCCATAAAGAACATGCTCGACTTAGTCTTGGGAATCTGACTAAAAAAGACCCTGTTTGCCAGTTTTTAAGAAAACTGGATGGGAAGCCTATCCCCGACCCATAGAGGGCGTTTAAGCCGTTCTTGGACGTAAAACCAAGGGAAGATGTGAGCCATAATCACAACTACCTGTACATACATGCTTTTTCAAAATAAATAATTAATAAAGAGAGAGAGAGTGTGTGTGTGTGTGTGTGAGACTACAGCTGGCCTACATATAGGTGGTATGATTGCATTTTCAATTTCTCATCTATAAATTCTTCTCTTCCTTCCCTTCATTTCTACTCAACCCATACATTCATCAAATACAACGTGTGTAGAAATGGCAGGTTCCTCAAGTAATCACATAAACAAAATTTGTGTTTTTGGTGGATCCAGTCCGGGAAAGAAAAAGAGTTTTTAGAATCAGCAAATCATCTTGGTCAGGTACTAGCTGAGCGAAAGATTCATTTAGTGTATGGAGGAGGCAGCCTTGGGTTAATGGGGGAGTGTCAATAGCTGCATTTTAGGAGGTAGTCAAGTTTTGGGGGTTGTCCCCAAAGCTTTAGCACAAGGGGACATCATTGGAAAAACAATTGGAGAGGAATTACAAGTCCCACAATGTCTGATCGACTGAATGCCATGTTTAACCATGCTGATGCCTTCATTGCCTTACCAGGTGGTCTGGGCACATTGGAAGAGATCTTTCATATTTCCTCTTGGGCCCAACTGCACATTCACCATAAACCCATAGGTTTGTTAAATGTTAATGGTTTTTATGATAAGTTGTTGTCTTTTCTTGATCATGCTGTGGAACAGGAATTTCTAACATCTTCAGCACGACAAATCATAATCTCTGCTGCTACTGCTGAACAATTGATTGACCAACTACAATCTTTCATCCCTGTAATTAATCCCCATGAGTCGCATAAATTGGTCAACTAAGGAAAGCCGTAAAAAGCTTAGATTGGATTTGAGCCTTGTTTGTAAAAACTTTGTGTCTTTTGGTTTTATTATTGTGTTTTGTTGTTTCTTCTATTTGTTTAAGTGTGTTTCAGGTTTGTCAGTGTTCGTTATTTCAGGTGATGTCTTCTATACTCTATCTTTCTACCTTAAACATTGAGGACAATGTCTCATTTTGGTTGGGGGAAAGGGTAGTATTAAAAAAAAAAAAACTATGTTTTTCTATTTCATAAACTATTTGCAAAACTGTTATTACTAGGATGGCAGAGTAAAAGGAGTTCTTTTGTTAAAGTGACTCTTGAGACGCATCTTAGTAAATATTCTTAACAAGGTCTATCATAATACTTCTTGAAATATCTAAGTTTACAAACTCTCATATTGTTAACACTTGATTCTGCTCATATGCTCATTTAACAAGTATTCTTAAATCTTCATTTTCACACACACACGCTTTAACATATGATTGTGGGTTGCACATTGGATTATTACATTATTTATGTTCTTTTGTTAAAGGTAACAACTAAGGGAAAGGGATAGTACATAATTTGCATAAAAAAAAAAAAAAAAAAAAAAAAAAAAAAAAATTTGTATAATAATGATGAATAAAAACGTAGATAAGTTTGGTTTCGTAGCCTCCCTAACCTAAGCAATTAAGCCCGAAGGGGTGTTTTAACACTTAATACCCTAAAGTCAACTGACTTGGGAGCTATTGGCCCAAAGCTTGTTACATGGGTTAAGGAGAAAAGCTTAAGGGAATCAAACATTGCACTATCTACGTATCAGTATCTGCAACCCGAGTTGCTAAGCTCGTAGAGGTGTCTCAACACCTAATGCCCTAAGACCAACTGGTCTGGGAGTCATTAGCCTAAAGCTCGTTACATGGGTTAAAGATGCATTGTGTTTTAAGTTGTATGTGTAAATAGAAAAAAGAAAAAAAAGAAAAAATAATCCCAACCCAAGGAAGTTAACCTTAAACATTAGAACATCATATTGTTTTCTTCCAACAATAGCCCCATCATATATGTTTTCATACATTGAGCACATAAAAAGAAGGTTTATTAATATCTTGTTTAAGAAATATGAAGCAGAAATGAGAGTTTGTTTATCTGGATAGATTAATGGAAGTTGAATGATGAATGCCTTGCTTTATGGAATTTGCAAATTGTTTTTCTATTTTAACGCTTTGATTACTAGGGACTAGTAATAAGCTGGTTGGGGGGTGTGATTAGTACTTAAAAGTGCATGTTTATCAAGGGTTTATATCATCATTTTGCACTTAAAGTATCAATAACTCCTTAACTAAAGCATGTTTTATAATAACAAGTCTAATATTATAAATTACCCTAATATATGGTAAATGTTCATCTTAAATGCAGGCATATCACATAAATCAAAGGATTGATTGATGAATTCAACTACTGAAATTTTGAAGATAAAGAAGGGTGAAGCTTAGAAAAGAGACGTTGGTGCAGTCCAAACTGGAACACTGTTCGGTAATTGGGTCATATCTCGAGTTCTAGATATCCAAATGATCTGAAAGTTTTACAGAGATTTGATAAGACATAGGCCTACAACTTTCATTTGGACATCAAGATCTAAGAAGGCCGTTTTCAAGTCCAAATAATAGCAACAACGGAGAAGTCCGAAGCTGTCCTGCAGCCCAAACACTATTCAGTGTTCAGCCCATATCTTGAGTTCTAGAAGTCCAAATGACCTCATCTTTTTTTTGCTGGAAAGCTAAGAGAATTTCGCAGAACTTTCATTTGGACATCTGGACCCAGTTCTGATGCTAGCATTTTTGTTTTATTTAGACAAGATGATAAGGATTTTCACTAAGTCAAAAGTTGGCCACCCACTCAACAATGAGTCATCAAAGCAATAATTCCGAATTTTGGCCTATAAAAGGAGGCATTTGCCATGTATTTAGGGGCTTGGTTGTTCAGATCAAGTTCATGCTCTTTATTTCTCTCTTTATATTTTTTGTAATTCTTAAGTTTTGCTTTCATTAATTTCTTGTTTATGCTTTTCATTTCCTTTCCTTTCCTTAGTTAACTTGTATTTTATTTATGTTCTTGTTTGTTTATTTATGTTTCTCTTCTTCATTATGTTTAGCTAAGTTATTATGTCAAGGTGAAAAGGTTACACTAATGGTGTAAGAACAAGTATGGTGTAAACTCAATATGGACCTTAATGTTTAATATTAACATGTCTTATTTTTTATCTTACTAATTAATACCTTGCTTGTTAAATGGTTAATCTAAATTTGTGTTGTATAATACTTGGTACAACAAATGCTTGGCACTCTCATAACCCAACCGTATGGTATTACCTACACCTGGGGCTATGAAAGGTACTTGATTTGTTGTTAACATCAATTAACATCATGAATTCTGATATTTAAAAGTTTGGTGTTATGTAAATGAGTAATTAATATGATCATGTTGATAATTTATAATGAGCTATTAATGACAAATCATCCGATGGAACCTCCTTCGTGTGTGGTTTCCAAATTGAGTAATAAGAGTTTATACTATACTTGTTTGAAATACCATTGGTGGATCCTCTAACCTTGACATTTATTTTTATCATTGTTTAATCCTTACATTAATCTTCCATCTCAAAGTTCTCATTAATTTCTTCCTCCTCTTCTTTTTATTGTTATTATTACTACTACTACTACTATTATTATTATTATTATTGTTATTATTATTATTATTATTATTTACATTTTTGTTATATTTTATGTATGTTAAGTATGCTCTGTGTTTGATCAAGGATCCTGACATTGTTGGTCTTGCCTTGTTCATTCGCATCAGAAATCTGTTTATATTATATAATATATCTCTTTGATCTTTCCATAAACTCAGTATATAGGCTGGAAACCTGTGACCCGATCTTTTAGATCATTCTCAGGTATAACAACGCCACGTACTGAGTATTATTATTATTATTATTATTATTATTATTACTATTAATATTATTATTACTGTTATTGTTATTATTATTGTTGTTATTGTTGCTATTATTGTTATTGTTGTGTTGTTATTTATAATTTATACAATTAACCTCTCTGTGGTTCGACCCCGGTCTTGCCAGGTTATTTATTACTTCGACACTCCTGCACTTGGGAGAAGACATCAATCTTTTGGTCGTGTCAATACCCCAACTCACAAAAAAGTTAATTTCAATTAACTCTCATTATTTTAGTTTTGAGTAAATTCATTTTCTACTTTTAGAGTTTCAATTGTATTAATGTCTTTCATAAAGTTTTAATCACTTATCAATGTTTCATTTTAGATTGCCCAAACTAATGTAAATTTTTTAAAGTACTAAACTCTTGAAAGTTGATTAAATAAAATTATTTATTAATTTGATAATCTATTTCAATTAAAAAATTCAAATGATACAATATACATAATTTAAATTAAAAAGTTCAAATGACACAACATATTTATCTTTAAAAATGTAAGATTAAAAAATTAAAATTTATCCTTTTTATATTTATATACATAAAAAAAAAACATATAAAATGACTAATATACTAATTTATTACATTCCATGTTAAGTCTTCATTAATGATGACATAAAGTGGTTACAATTGTCAATTAAAAAACGTTGCAGGTACAATTACACAATGATGAATTTTTTATGTCTACAATTGATCTATTGGTTACTTTTTTTTTTTATTGATTTTTTTAGTGTAATTACCCCTAGTTTTCTTCTAGCGTGTTTGTCAGCGTGGTAACGGTTGCTTTTCAAATAGCTTTTCATATCGAAATACATGTCAATGATGTTTTTTCA
Source organism: Populus tremula (assembly GCA_964019445.1). Classification (NCBI taxonomy): domain Eukaryota; kingdom Viridiplantae; phylum Streptophyta; class Magnoliopsida; order Malpighiales; family Salicaceae; genus Populus; species Populus tremula. Next base: position 10,713,774 of record CAXHTJ010000014.1, on the reverse strand, counting down.
TTTGTTAAAAATTATTTTTGATATCAGCACATCAAAACAATCCAAAAAATACAAACCGAACTCAATTTTAGCAAAAAACAAAAACAAAATTAAATTTGGGCAAAACACCGTTTGGAACGCAATGCCAAACGGTGTCTTCGATTTTCTTTATTAAAAAACTTTAATAATTTATTAAGTTTTTCTATCTTAAAATCTTAACTCTCTTCACTTTAGTTATATATGTATTTTAAATACAGTAGTTATCTTCTATTAATTTAAACTTCAGTATTGCTTTTAACTGCTCTAAAAAATATACTTAAAAAAAGTTGGATATGATGTTTTGAGTATTAATTTGATATTGGTTTTTAAATATTACCTAATACAAGTAAAAGATGTGAAAAATATTATGAAATTTTATTATTTATATGAACTGTGAAGTTCCTTTTTTTTATTTTTTTTTATTTTCAATTCAACCCACTTTTTTTTTTCTCATTTCCTTTTTTAAAAAAAATTTCTTTATTTTATTTTATTTTATTTTTTAATAATTATTCAAATTATTTTTAGATCGACTAAATCAATTCGTTCTGTCAGAATAGTTTTTATATAATTTAATTTTAAATTTAGGATAGAATTGAGAGGTTTTTACATGTTAATTTCATCTTTTTTAAAATAAGAATTCATTTTCAAACTTTTGTAATAAGTTGGGGTGGGTTGCCTTTAATCTGGCAAATTCAATTGTGTCATATATATATATATATATATATATATATAAAGAAAAAAGAAAAAAAATCGTGAGCAATGAATTAAGCATTTGATCGGATTGTCTATGATTGGGTTTAACAACTCGGCCAGGATGTCTTAATTAATTATAAGTTCATTCCCTTCAAAGGCCTCTTATCTGGAGGCCAGCATTCTTGTCCCCTCACAATTGAACCAAAAGCTTGAGCCATACTCAGTTGTGAGCACAAACTTCAACAAAATAATATTGGAGTCTAAATCCAATGAACAAATTGGGATGCTCCCTTTCATGGCTCATGGCCATCTCATACCTTTTCTTGCACTTGCAAGACAAATCCATCGAGCAACTGGTTTCACAATATCCTCCTCCTTGGAGCCAAACATCCAATGGCTTATTCCCACCTTCAACCCATCATCCGATGAGCCAAACAACGATCACCAAAATGAATTTTTATTTTTTATTTTTGAAAATAATTGAACGCATTTATAATATTTCCATATTTGTCAGCACTCAGCAGAGAACAAGAAACATGCTCAAGTATTAATAATCTTGCCCATAAAGCAGGTGATTTGCTTCATACTTCAAAGTGAAACCAGACGAGACCTTTTATATATTTATCTTTACATTATATTACCTTGTGTTTCCCTCTTCAAGATCCACTTGAATTTCAATTTTCCATCAACTCTGTGATAAAGAAACCTATCTGTGAAAAGAGAAGCAATTAAAGATGGGTAGAGAGTGCAGCATCCTATATATATATATATATATATATATCATTAAATGATGAGTCAGAATTAAATAGCTACATAAATTTGCCTCACACTTCCCTTCTCATCAATGTACAATCTCTTCTTACCCCTCACCTCCATCGACATCTCAACTTGACTTCAATATCTTTCCAGTCTCCAATATATGAATTCTTAAGAGTCGACGCATTTGAGAGGTAAGAAACAGGGAGTAAATCAGAATGAACCTCCCCAGATTCGATGCTTACCAACCACACAATGCAGGAGGCTCGTTCCATCAATTTACTGATAGAACATGGTGGATGAACTAAAGACCACCCGTGGCTGCTCCGACAAATGATGGAACAACCCTCAGTGCTATTTCAAACTGCTGAAGCTACTGCCAAAAAGCTGATTCCAGATACAATATAAATGCCATTATAGTGTAGTGCTATGAACTTTTCCCTTTAGGTCTTGGTGACTGCTGAGGCTGGTTATATGGAGAAGCACGCACATCACTTAAGCTCCTCAATGGCTGTCCATTCCTTGTTACAAATCCAGCCTGTGTTCTAGTGCCATTTTTAGCATTCATGTTTGACTTGTTACGATCCGCTTGCATACTTTGAAAGTAATACGAAGAGCTAGCCATATCCTTTAAGTTTGGTAAAGGTTTTAGTGCTTCAACAACTTCACTCATCTGGGGTCTGGCTTTGGGATCACGGCTTAGACACTGGGCAGCCAACTGAATGGCTTTCTGAGCTCCTTTGATTGAGAAATGGCCTTCAAGACGGGGGTCTAATAAGCGGTAGAACCTTCTCTTGTCCCCAAAATGTGGCCTTGCCCATTCCACGAGGTTGTGCTCCCCATTTGGTCGGTTTTTGTCCATGGATCTTCGGCCAGTGAGCATTTCAAGTAAAACTACTCCAAAGCTGTAGACATCACTCTTTGATGTCAAATGTCCTAAACCAATGTGGAAGACATAAGAGTTAAATAAACACAACAGACAAGGATACATACTGATCAACAAGCAAGACTCCAGCTAAAAGACAGCAAGTTGCCAGTTATGAAAATTAGTTCAGTGATAGCATCCATTATACAGAAGAAAAGGTTTTGTATGATTGATTCTAGAAATATGGAGTGTCTAATCTTATAATTTGATACCAGGGTGTCTAATCTTATAATTTCAAGAAATACAGAAACACAGGAGTTCGAACTCAATTGGAAACTTAATCCAGATTCCATCTCACATTCCACCTTTCTCGACAAGCTTGAGTCCATATGACTAAAGGCCAGAAGATGGCTGTTTAAATCATACATTGGAACATGTTCTTCCTTTCACTCATATATTACAACGTAGTGGTGGTGTGATAATTATGGCAATAGAATGAAGCCATTATATAAGGTCATCTTTGATTCCAATTGCCAGAAGCTGAAAAAGAATTCCCTAATTATCAGGCTAACAAGATTGAGTGGTAACAGACATAGCGAGGACCACGACACTCACTCTCTAGAGTCAATGACATTGGAGGGAGTTCTCTTCTACAGAAATACAACCCCCCCCCCCCCAACCTCTCTCAGTGATATAGGATTTGTGGCCTCTTCAAACCCACATGCATCATACATTGGGACATGTTCTTCCTTTCACTCATATATTATGATGTGGTGGTGTTGTGATAATTATAGCAATAGAATGAAGTCATTATATAAGGTCATCTTTGATTCCAATTGCCAGAAGCTGAGAAAGAATTCCCTAATTATCATTATTGCTGAGAAAAAGAGGAATAGGAAGGTTTTTTTTTTTCATTTTGTCAATTTCCCAACAAAACCCTAACATAAGGGCTACATTCAAAAAATCATTTTGTTTAGTATGGAAAATCAGGGAATTTTTAGCTCAGGTGGTATTTTACTATTTAGCCTACAATTATTCATTCAAAGGCATGCATACATCTATACATAAACACATATCAAGGAAAAAGAAATAGAGCCACTCACCTGTCATCACATATTCCGGGGCAGCATAGCCATAAGTTCCCATAACTCTGGTTGATACATGAGTTTTACCTTCATCAGGAGCATCCTTTGCAAGTCCAAAATCAGAAAGTTTGGCATTGTAGTCCTAAAATAGTAATGTCTTGTATCAGAATAAGAAAGGGACTGGAAAGAGGAAATGATTAGTGAAGTAATTTTCCAATAGTGCACATGTTAAGCCACGTACCGCATCTAATAATATATTAGATGTTTTAAAATCACGATATATTACTGGTCTGTCAGCCTCCTCGTGAAGGAAAGCAAGACCTTGTGCAGCACCAAGAGCAATTTTCATCCTGATAGACCAAGGAAGGGGCAGGGACCCTTCTGCACAGAACATGGTTGTTACCAGAGAACATTAAACATCAATTGCTGATGAATATCTTAAGCAAGAAGAGCACAAGAGAAAGGAGAATATGTGTAGATTTAGGGAGCTCTAAAATCATTTGCTGAAAGAAAGATAACATCAGAAGTAGGTTTTTAATAGGCAGACTTTCGAAGTGGTTAGATCAGAGATGAGCAATAATTCCTGGCTACCTTTTACTTATTGAAATAAAAAGGTTACAAAACATGTTAATAAATGGAAAAAACCAATGAAGCCACTATATAAATCCCTTGAACATTCAAAATCTTCTGAAACCTATTTCTACATGGTACGTCAATAGATCCTTCTTCCAAAGTGGTAGTGATGCGCTCCATCTAGAGGAGGTTTATAGGTTTTGTGAGGAATATGTTGCCACTAGCTGATAAGTTTCACATAAATGAAGTACGCCCAATGGCAGACTCCTAAAATTCAAGACTATGTAAAGTCAATACTAATTCCTAAACTTAAATCAACTTTTATCAAACCGACATCTATCTACCTGACTAGAATGCAATAAACAATATTACAGTGATGTTGGTTCTTAGGCAGAGCAATAGACACTGCTTCAGACAGTTGGACCTATTGCTCATTTGGCCAAGAAAAAAACCACTAAACTGGGAAATTAATATACAGATACCAGTGCAAGTGATGGCCTAATAGTTATTTACCTTCAAGTGGACTGATGCACATCTAAAGGATGCTAATCTCCAACGTTCTACAACATTGTGTCAATAAAATTTGATGGCTCTAAGACTTATGGAATAAGTATTGGAAAAGTACATCACGTACATAGCAAGAACCTTGACACTTTCTAAAAGACTTCAATTCTATAAGCTAATTTATGTGCATCGGAGATCTTGCTCTTTTCTGTGGTAAAATAAGCATATCATGAATGTATTATCTTTGAAACATTAGGTATGTCAACATAAGAAAGGTATTGGTTTTATGTGCATAGAAATCATGGTAACATACACTAATTTTGGCACAAAGAAAAAAAATTGATAAGCAATTACATCTGGGATAAATAAGGAAAATTCTAGGCTACAGCTTTGCAGTTACATACTTCTGAAGAGGTGATTCTCCAAACTTCCTCTAGGCATGAACTCATACACCAGCAACCTTTGATCATCTTCAATGCAGTAACCAACCAATTTCACCAAGTTTTTATGCAGAAGGTTCCCGAGAAAACTAACTTCAGCCTGAAATATTGTGAAAAAACATGACTAATAATATAAAGTAAGAGAATCATCTTTTATTTTTCCGAGAAAAAAAATCATCTAGCATTTGAAAGACCAAGATAGAAGTGACAAATAGAGAGAGATCATACAAGCCACTCTTTATGACCCTGAAGTCCATCATGGTTGAGGGTTTTGACTGCAACGGTAAGCCCAGTGCCAGGTTTCACAGGAGCAGTTCCATTCTCCTCAATCCAACCTTTGAAGACACACCCAAACCCACCCTCCCCAAGAAGACTCTCAGGCCTAAAGTTTCTAGTTGCTAATTTAAGGTCATTAAATGTAAATTTTCGGAGCTGAGAAGCAAGCTTCAATTCCTCACTGAATGTTGGAAGTGAGGATGCACTCTCTGCATTGCTAGTCGTGGTAGTAGAAGACATAGCTGGAACAACAGGTTGGTCTTTGTTCTTCTCGTTTTTAGATTTACTTGGCACTGAAAATCAAAGTAATGGGCAATTACTTGCTATTATTCAAATCCAGAAGTACATTTGTCTCTTAATATTTATACATAACAACTTATTAACAACGTTTCTCAAAAGAACTAATTGGAAAGGTGACAAATTTCAGGATTTTAATCTAGTACATTGAAGAACTAGTTGCAGTCATGTTATTCGATGCATGGATAATATGGTAACTGATCACGATAGACCTGTTAATCAAGGAACAACATGCCACACCAAAATCATCATGAGATGACAATCTTCAAAAAGCGTCCATCAATTTGAACACGCCCTTTAATTAACGGTACTAACTAAAAGGATAAAAATTCGGGAACACTTTTAACTCGCTTTTTCTTAATTTGCCTTGAACCAAATTAAGAAAAATATCAGTTGATCAAAACATTACAGAAAAAAAAAACAAAAAACAGAGATTTTTACCATAGTGAGTTGAGATGCCACTTAAAGAGCTATCAACTTTTGATCTTGAAGGCATACAGCTTCCCGTCGACCTGAATTTAAACCAACATCCAATATCCTCCTCGTCCTTTTCATTTCCTTGATTTTTCTTATTTTTCTTGCTCTTTGATTTCTCCTTAAAATTCTTTACCTTTACAGAATCTGGACTCAAACCCATCTTCATCTTCATAAATATAAACACTCAATCAAAAGTTATCAAATTAATCATAACAAAGAAAACCCATTTCAAAGATCCAAACTGTAAATCATCAAAACCATCAAAAATAGAAAAACAAGTGAATATCAGAGGAAATCAGTGATGCCCAGTTGTGAAGTTTAGTCAAAAATAGTTTTGAGAGAGAGAGTCAGACAGACAGACGCGCTTGAGAAAGAGGGAAAGTGTTCAACATAGGGCAGTTTGGGCAGTTTGAAACAGCAAGCAAGGCAGCTTGGGCAAGAGAGAGGAAAGGAGTGGTCATAACAGTAACCTTGGCATTTTCCAATTTCCAGGCAACAAATAGAGGTATTAGTAACTTAATCCCTTTAGTTTAACATAACTAATAAATTAATCCTCATAGTTTTAGAAGTTATATGTTTAATTCTTAGATTTTTAATGCGTTTCAATTTATCTTTTTATTTTCCTCGAAAGAAAAGGAGAGGAAAAACAAAATTAATGAGAAAAATAATTAAAATATGTATTTTGGGGTATATAAAAATATGATAGCAGTTATTTTTAAAATGTTTTTAACTTTGAAATATATTAAAATAATATTTTTTTATTTTTTAAAAATTTATTTTTGACATCTTCAAATCAAAACAATATGAAAATATAAAGAAAAAAAATATTTTTTTATGAAATGCCATTAGAAACGCAATTTCAAACAACACTATGGTATTGTGATAGTTTTGCAATTAATATTTTTTTTAAAATTAAGTTTAAGACAAACACTTTTAATTGCAATTAAAAAAAATAGATTTAAAAAATATATATTTAATTAAAATTAAATGAAAAACAAGTTATCTTAATTTCTATAAAATCATGGTTTAAAGCGCAATTATATCTTAGATCCACTACAAAAAGCATAAGCTATATAACTAATCAAATGTTTTTTTTTTTTTATGGTTAAGTGAAAAGCAGAAGTTACCACAACACTAAAATAGTATATAGTATTGTGATAATGATTGTTTTTTAAAATATATGTTTTTTTAAAATATTAAAATAATATTTTATTTATTTATTTTTAAAAATGTATTTATTACATCAGCATGCAAAAATAATTTAAAATCATAAAAACTAATATTTTTTTTTAAATCACGTTGCAACCGCTAAAACAAACATTGTTGTCTGATTCTCCATAAGAACTGTTAGTGATAATCATTTATAGAAACTAATTAATTAATCTCTATAAACTACAAATACTAGGATACCCCTACATAAATGAAGCACCAATGACTTGTTATATATATATACTAGACACTTACCCGCACGATGCCGCGGGTCATTTTTTTTGCATAAAAAATATTAAAACAAATAAAAATTTAAAAATTTTAGGTTTTTCTGCAAAGTTATACCCAAGAGACTTGGGTTTGGCTGCAACGCCTGACCAAAAAGTAATATTTATAACATTAATAATAAAATTAAACTTGCATGACCCAAGTTTAAGTGAGTCTGGCTGCAACACTGGACCCAAGAATATTGGATGTGAGTCTAAATATAAGGTCGTGTCATAAAAGTGTGATAATTAAATAGATTGATTAAAGAAAAAAAAAGCAACAGAAAGGAAAAAACTAATGAAGAAAAAGAAAAAAAAAATTGAATTAATTGGGTTAACCCTTTAAACCAGGTTATCCCGTAAAACCTGGGATTCACATCATGAAAGTTTGATAATTAAATAGAAAAAAAATGACGGGTTTACCCAGAAATAACTGGGTTAACCCATCAAACCAAGTTAACCCGTCAAGCCCAGGATACGTGTCATGAAAGTATGATAATTAAATAGAAAGAAAATTAACTTTACACAAACTAAACTAAATGAAAAAAATAATTTTAAAAAAATCCGGGTTAACTCGTCAAATAAAGTTAGCTCATCAAACCCGAGATCCATATCATGAAAATCTGATAACTAAAAAAAAAAATTAACATTTACAAACTAAATCAAACAAAAAAAATTAAAAAGAAAAAAAGGAAAAAAATAGCTATATAATATAATATAATACAATACAATATAATAATATTTATAATTATAACAATTATAATAATATAATATATTAATAAGTAAATATATTAGTAAAAGGCGTGACATGCTTGCGCGATGCCGCGGGCTTGTGGCATGCTTGTGCATTATTGTGGATTTGTGAAAAAAATCATATAAAAAAATGTTATCATCCACAATATTATAAAGGAAAAAACTACAAAGCTATATTCTCAACCAGCTCAATATTAAAAAAAAAATCGACAAAAATAATTATAAAAAAAAACACAAAAAAATGAAAAAAAGAAGATGGCAATTTTGGAAGAAAAAAAAGCAAAAAGCAAAAAATAAAAAAATGAAAAAAAAAACATTTGGGAAAAGTTAAAGCTAAATTTTCAACCAGCTAAATATTAAAATCATTTAAGAAAACACTGTAGCAATCTATAGTGTTTTGTGAGTAAATATACAACTATAATTATCAACCAGCTCAATATTAAAAAAAAATCAATAAAGATAATTTTGACAAATATAAAAAAAACGAAAGGAAAAAAAAAACATCTATGGAAACACTATAACAATCTAAAGTGTTTCATGAGAAAATCTACAGTTATAATTTTTAACCAGCTCAATATCAAGAACAATAAAAACAACAAAGACCATTTAAAAAATAAACATAACAAAAAAAAGCATATGGAAAAACACTATAGCAATCAACGATGTTTTAAGGAAAAAAAAGCTAAATTGTTAGCCGGTTCAGTATGAAAAAAATAAATTTGACAAAAACATCGACAAAAAAAACATGTGGGGAAACACTGCAGCAAGGCAAAAATCATGTGGGAAAACACTATAGTAATCTACAGTGTTTTAAATAACTACAAAGCTAAATTCTCAATCAGCTTAATATAAAAAAAATAAAATCGACAAAGATAATTCTGAAAAAAAAATTATTTAATAAAAAAACCATGTAGAGAAACACTACAACAATCTAGTGTTTTTTAAAAAAAATTAAAAAACTAAATTATCAATCAGCTCAATAGTAAAAAAAATAAAATCAACAAAAATAATTATGAAAAAAAAATATAAAGAAGAAAAATAATTTTGGGAAAAATTTAAAAAAACAAAAAAAAACGTGGGGAAAGCTAAAGCTAAAGCTAAATTCTCAACCAACTCAATATTGAAAAAATAAATTCGACAACGATAATTTAAAAAAAAAACATGTGGGGAAAACACTGTAGACAAACAAAAACCATATAAGGGGAACATTGTAGCAATCCATAGTGTTTCTACAGTGTTTTAAAGAAAAAACAAAAAAAACTAAAATTTCAATCAGCTCAATAGCAAAAAAAATAAAATCAACAAAAATAATTCTAAAAAAAAATGTAAAAAATGACAATTTTGAAAAAAAAAAGAAATAAAAAAACAAAAAAAACATGTGGGGAAAACTAAAGCTATATTATCAGCCAGCTCAATATTAAAAAAATAAATTCGATAAAGATAATTTTTTAAAAAATTATGTGGGGAAACACTGCAACAAAACATAAACCATGTAGGAGAAACACTGTAGCAATCCATATTATTATTTAAAAAAAAAAAAAAACTACAAAGCTAAATTCTCAATCAACTTAATATAAAAAAAATAAAATCTACAAAGATCATTTTAAAAAAGAAAAGAATAAATAAATCATAAAAAGGAAAAAAAAACAATGTATGAGAATATTATAACAATCCACAATTTTTTAAAGAAAAAATCTACATAATTAAATTTTCAACTAGCTTAATATTTTAAAAAATTAGTAAAGATAATTTTGAAAAAAAATTTAAAAAAAGAGAAAAAAAAAAGTCAATTTTGGGTAAAAAAAAGAGAGAAAAAAAACATGTAAAAAAAATGAAGAAGAAACAAAAGTGGGAAAAAACAAAAACTCCAGGAAAAAAAAACAAAAAAAAAGCTACAGGAAAAAAAACAAAAACAAAAAAAAAACGAAAAAAACAAACTGCTACAGAAAAAAAATTATAATATAATAATATAATAATAATAATTATTATTATTATTATATTAAGTATAATTAAAAGGCGTGGGAAGCTACAGTACTTTCCCACGCCTTTTAGAGTTCTTTAATAATTTTAATAGAGTGAGATTTTGGTTGTGATAAGTTATAATTAATTGTTTTTATTTTAAGGAAATTAGTAATTTAGTCCCTATAGTTAATAAACTGTAAATTAATCCATTAATATTAATATTTATTTATATCCACTTCTGGGTGGTGGATGTACGAAGAGAAAGAGAAATGAGGAGGGGCTAGGAAGGAAGTTTATTGCAGGAACCCGGTAGTGATTGATGAGATGGCATTAATTTCTTATTAGTTTTTGAAAGGCTGAAGAATCAAGTTATTATTTGCCAAACTATACGAACTAAATCATTGGGGAATAAAGTATAATTAACTCTTTTTTTTTTTAGCTGAATTTTTATAAATACATCAAAGTTTACATAAAAACATACTACATAAACGCGTTAATTCCTTTTTGTTTAAGTTAAATATTTGCATAAGCTTGACAAAATAAAGTCCTAATACTAGTGATTTTCCTGGATATTTGATGGATCTATTACATAAATAAATATACCATTATGTTGATAAATATATATATATATATGCTCATGTAATGTATATGAATGAATTATTAATTTTATACTAGATCCATAAGAATTCTAACAGACAATTTATATTTTGTTTGTAATCTTTTAAACCCAATTAACACTCATTTGCATATTCTTAATTTGAATACTCTTATTTACTTGTATTAATCGGGTGACCATGCAAAGTCTAATTTTGTGACCCATCTCCCGGCAATCCTATCACGGATGCAATTAGTCGAAGCTAATCTTGTAATCCATCTCCCGGCAATCCTATCACGGATGTCATTAGCCGAAGCTAATCTTGTAATTTATTTCCCGGCAGTCCTATCACGGATTGCATTAGCCGAAGCTAATCTTGTAAATACGCTAGACTTTATTTACATCAAACACGTTATTTATTGTAATTGCATTCACCATAAGAATTTTAAACTATATAAGTGCAAATAGGAGGGAAAATCACGCACCTGCTCTGCCTGTCTCGTGACCTCCCCTAACAAAAGATCCAATCCTGATTGCTCCTCCTGAGTCACAAGGAAGTTTTTGGTTATGATTTCTTCGAGCCGATATTATAGATAATCCATATTCATTCCTTACTCATATGTTATTTTCTATGCATGTTCATTTCCTCATAATAACAAACATACATATATCAGGTATATTTTCAAAGTTAGTATCTCAAAGTGCAAGTGTTTGTATGACTCAATTCTTTTATATTCTTACATATAATATTCACGTGAAAGTCTACTGTCATTGTCTAACTTTGAACCATTACTGTCTAGACATTGAACTGTCATTGTCCAACCTTTGTTGTTTAAACTGTTACTGTCCAACAGTTGTTGTCTAGTCATTGATGTTTGCACTGTTACTGTCCAACGGTTGATGTCCAACCATTGCTGTTTGAATTGTTATTGTCTAAACACTTATTAGATTTTTAACTACATCTAGAGTTCTAGAACTCCATTTTAAGTGAGATTGATCTCGTTGGAAAGCTAAGACACGAGATTACAAGTTCTTTGAAGGAAGGAGAACCTAATTTTGCCTCCAAGATAGTCAAAATTGCTCATCAACCCATCAATCCTACTGCTCTAGAGAATCAGTCAAGACTCAATCTCGTGGTAACCCATAACTGGAGTTCTACATCTCCAAATTGAGCAAGACCAGTTTCCTTGGTTAGCCAATATCCAAATGTATAATTTCTATGAAGGAACCCGATCCCAATTCCTTCATCCTCCTACCTGAAATCTCACTACAAGTCAGGAGACGAGTCTGTCCAGATTCATCTCCCTCTTCCCTTCACACAATACTTTCATAAACTACATACCACACATGAATTAACTTAATTTCAACAATAAGTACTTTTTCCCTAATTCATGTCTAAAAACCCTAACCTATAATTCAATATCAAGGCATCAATTCATTATCTAATTTGAAATGAATTTTTAAGATCATGTTTACAACATCTTACCTTGTATGAATTAAGATTTTGATCTTTAACTAGTTAAAGATTTTCAACTCTCTTTTTTATTTTCTTTTTATTCAATTTTTTGTTAATCCCTTGCTCACAAGTGTTTGTCTCATCTATAAATCCTTAATCTTGGATGGGTTCTTTTCTTCTTACATATTTTTTTGGTGAGGAGAGAGTATTTATACTCTATAATTTTCTTTATTTGCATTTAGACTCCATTTCATTTAAGTGTCTTATTCTCTTTAATTAAATCCAACCCTCAATATTATCGAGCTTATTATAATGTCTCGAATTATCTTGCTCGAAAATTATATTAAAAAATTTCTAAATTCCTGTCTTTTATTTAACCAGACACATGAATTTCTTCACTTTTATTTCTCATGTAATTAGTTTTGAATTTAAGCAACTTTTATTTATTTATTTATTTATTTTTCTAGGGTTTACATTTTTTCTTAAAATTAACAACATAAATCCGCCATAATTAGTAAACTTAGTCACTTCACAAGTTTAAATATCAAAACCCCGGTTTTGATAGCAAACTTAGTAGTAGATTGGTTTAGAATAATAACTTAAAGTTCGCTTTAACTATCAAACTAAACAATAATAAGAAATAAGCATCGTAAAACATTCATACTCATCATATAAATTGAAAAGAAAAGATAAAATAGACCTCATCATTTTTGAAATCTGAAAGTTTTTATATCCTTTCAACCAAGAAAAATAACTTCATCTTGTATATCTATTAAAAAACTAATGAAAGAGAAAAGATGAAAACATAATTTCAGGTATAATAGAAAAAACTGAGAGTTTCTTTCTCTTTTTGGTCATACCCCTTTTCTTTCTTTCTTTCTTTTTATTTGATAGAAAACCCTAATCCCCACACCCCTCCAATCTATTTGTATCCTCTAAATTAATAATAGTCCCTTTTCAAAGCAGACAATCTACATTCAAGTAGTACAATAACTACTTTTCTAAAAAAAGAAAAAATAGTCTTGTATAAAATCTTCAGCCTTTGACTTTGGACTTAGAGAAGTTAAATTGCCCAAATAAAGACCTTTTTTCCATATGAAGAAATAATTGTCATGTCAGTTTGGATGCTTGGAAAGTATGTTGGATTTGTTTCTTCACAAAACCTGTATGCTGGCAGAATTATGGGTTGTCTTAGAAAAAGTTTAAGTATACAAGTCTTAAAAATTTACATGTTCAATTAAATTGATTTTGTTAGGTTAAGTTGGAAATTGAATTTCATTGATATGTATTAATATGAAGAAAATATAAATTTGATGTGTTTGAGCATAATTGGATAGATTGAGAATATAAAAAATATGAGGAAGTGTGTATATTTGAAATTTAAATTGGATATGTAAAAGTGGAAAATTGTATATTAAATATTAATTATTGGTTTATGATTTATTGGACATTAATTTATAAAGTTTGATGGTGTTGAATTCTTGAGTGAGGATTTAATTTGATGACATAAATATTGGGCATTAATTTATTAAACACCATCGCAACGACAATAGTCTATGTATATATTGTAATCAACTGCAACAGTGGAAACTACAATTTGATTATGTACATCCACAACAGTGGGGTGTTTATATATAATTACGAACAACCATAATAGTGGATATCCACCTATAAATTATAAATGATCATAACATTATAAAGAAATGTATGAATCTTAAATAGATCAAAATAGTGAAAATGTTAAAGATACTTAGTCAGTCGTGTAACATGATTAAAGTTATGGTATTGATTACTTAGTCAGTCTTGAAACGAGACTAAGATTATGGTAAAGATACTTAGTCGGTCATGTAACGGGACTAAGGTTATGATAAAGATACTTTAGTCAGCTATGTAACGGGACTAAGGTTATGATAAAGATACTTTAGTTAGCTGTGTAACGGGATTAACGTTATGATAAAGATACTTAGTCGGCCATATAATGGAATTAAGGTAGTATTGATTACTTAGTTGGCCATGTAACAGGAATAAAGTTATGGTGAAGATACTTAGTTGGATGTCAATCAGGGATAAAATTATGGTATTGATTACTTGGTCGATAATATAAAGGGACAAAGGTTATGGTGTTGATTACTTAATTAGCCGTGTAACGGAACAAAGATTATAGATATGATACAGATACATGGATAAGTCAACTAGGTGGATAAGGGCTATTGTTAAAATAAATGTTAAGTGAGAAATTATGGGGCAAGGAAGAATGATTTGAACATAAATTTTATTTCATGAGAGGAATGTAATATTATGTAAAGTAAATGGACCACAGCAATGATGCGTAGTGTATAAAAATAGAAGAATTTACTACAATGGTGGAATTTAATACATGAAATTGAAATAAAGCCTAGCAAAGAGAGTTTGATTAAATTGACTATAATGATGGAGTTTAGTATGTAAATTTTTATTCAGTCACAATGATAGCCCTAGACAGAAGAAATGTCTAAAATGAAAAAGAATATTTGATAATGTCTAAATAGGCTAATGGAATAATTGTGAATAAACTATAGATGGACCACAAATGGGCCAAATGAATATGGTGTGTAAAGAATATATAAATGTGCTATAAATGAGAAAAATAAATATTAAATATGAAAATATATAGATGAATCATAAGATGGGCATAATGAGTAATCAAAAATGAAAAATAAACAAATGAGCCATGAATAAGCATGACAAATGAGCCATAAATGAGCATGAGTAATAATGGATAGCGAGGATAGCGAAGAATAATATGAGTGAAGTTTGATTAAGATATTATATATGGAGATTGGCACTGCATTTCAAAAGTATTTTTGAAAAAATTTGAATTTTTTTTTACTTTGAATTAATATGTTTTTTATGTTTTCAAATCATTTTAATATGCTGATCTCAAAAAAAAATTTAAAAAAATAAAAAAAATTATTGATATATTTTTCTGAGTGAAAAATATTTTAAAAAGCAACTGTAACCACACTTCCAAACACGCAGTGAAAAGACATGGGATGCCAAAATAATCAAATAAAAGTAAATGGGTTAGAAATAACAGTGTAATTAAATGAATGTAAATGATTTATATACATTGAAATAATTGAAACCAAGTATGAATTGAGATAATGACCCCAAATATTAAGGGTGTTATAATTGACTTATGAGGTTATTGTTGAAGTCAAAATATGATCATGAGTAAATAAAAAAGAGATGAAATTCTAAATTATTTTGGACCATGAACTAAAAGTATTGGTAATAATATCATGGAAGTGGTCGAACTAAAATGTAAACGGTGATTATAATGAAAATCATGGGATCAACATGAAATTTGATGAAAGAATATTTGTGTTATATTATTTATAGGGTTGATAAGTGGTCAATTAAAAAGAATATTTATATATTGAAAATCTTATTTTTATTTTTACTGTTCTAAAGTGTTTTTCTATTCATTTAAAGTATCTTGAGATTGTATATAGATTTTTGAAGATTAATTTATTTTTGGGAAAAAAATGTAATATCAGTTAAAATTATAAAATAAATTATTGCATGTCTAAGCCAACAATAATGTATAAATTGGAAAAAAAAGAAAAAGAAATGAAAAGATGAATACATGTTATGGAAATTATGTACCAATAGGCGTTGGACATACGCTCGACACCCCTAAAAAATTAGGTGTTGGCACGCCCAATTAATTAGGTCCTCCATGGTATATGAACCCAATTAATTTAAGCAATATTTTGGGCCTGTTTTACTGACGAAGGTTTTTAAGTCTGGTTTTTAGATGGTTTTTTGAACTTATTAAATTTGGATTATATTCCTTAAACATTTATAAAAATTGCTTTAATTTGGTTTTAAATTTATTTTTATTAAATAATCCTCTTTATTTTCAAATGAATAAATAAACATATTCTTTGTTTTCTATTTATTTATTTTCAGGTTAATGAATAAATCTTAACATAGTTTCATATGAAAATTAAGAAGAAAGAATTATATTAATATAATTAAAACATGTTTTACAAAATGAAAAAGAAAAAAAGAAACATGTAACTAAAATGAAAAGACGAAATAAATAAATAAATAAAAGAAAGAAATATGGAAGTATATTTGGTTTATAACCCGGGATGGCAACCACTTTCAAGACGATACGTCGTTTCATACTCCTCTATCTCTATCAGGTCTCCTCCTTCCCTTCTCCAACAGCAACAAGGCAGTAGCTAGCAATCTCTTATAGTTTGGTCTCAAATGGCGAAATCAATCTCTAGCGCTACCACATCACTCTTCCAGACCCTAAAACGATACCTCAAAAAGCCATGGGAAATAACGGGGCCATGTGCCAGCCCGGAATACAAATCCGCTTTACCCATGGCCACTGAGTACCGTCCCGAATGTCCTGCCACCACTAAAGTCAAGCCTGTGGTGCCCAATTCAAACCCAGAAACTGTCTACGACATCAAGTACTTTGTCCGTGATCAGCGCCGCGACAGGCCTCCCATTCAACGCACCGTCTTGAAGAAATCTGATGTGGTCACCTTGATGAAGGAGAAACAGAGCTTTGATGTCACTGAATTTCCTATCCCTTACTTGACTGCTAAAGTTGAAGAGGATGATAATGCGTATGGTGGAGGCTATGAAACAGGATTCAAGTTATATGGGTGGTGAGTTTTTTTTTTTTAAGGAAATTTGGATCATTTTTTTGGGTGTGTTTGTTTGTTAGTTTTGACAAGAATTGGGATGTGGGTTTTGTGTGTTTTGAGGATTTGAATGGTGGGTTTAGGGTGTTCATTTGTAAGTTTTGTTTTTGTGCTGATTGTAGTTGTTTGGTAGTGATTTTGGAAGTGATGGGTTTATTGTAGATTTTAGACAATGAATGAATGGTGGTGTTTTTGGTTCTATTTGATCAGGGATGGGATTTGTGGATTTTGGTTGGATGTCGATATTGGAGGTTGATGACATGACGATGGGTTTTACTAACATTTGCAATCTCCTTTCAAGCTACAAGTTGAGGAAATTCTGGAATTAAATCAGATAGCGCATCCTGCTTCGTAGTATCAGAATAATCTGTTTCTACATCTACATGATAGTGCATTTATACCATGATAGCTGAATTTTGTACAAGAACTAGATATTTACACACTCAACTTTCCTACCTAACGAAGTAGTATAAGAGGTGGTTTGTTTCATTAGGTGATGCATGTAGAGACATTGTATGAGAGGAAGCGAGACTCGTAATTTCGGAGAATTGTGTGAGAGGATAGTTAAGTTGTAATATCTTGTAGATTAGGTAGAGATACAAAGATTTCCAAGCCCACTATCCCATCACATTCATGGTGGACTGTTTTGGATCAAAAGTGATTCCAGAGTAATTTTTTGTAGCATTGGAAAGGTATTTTATGTCTTTTTATCAAGTATGTTTTTGGATGTGAGTGATGGGAGGCTATAGGGTATAAAATCAAAATATGCAGTAGCCAGAACGTTTCTGAGTTTAAGAATCTGATTATTGGTCTGATTTCAAACCTAAAACTGTATTGGTTTGTGTATCCAAAAGTACAACTTTTATGCTACTGGAAAGATTATTAAGTTTAGTTGTTGATGCCACAAGTGATACACTAAATTGGATTTCTTTATAATAAGATACAAATGAAATTCTGAAAAGTGCTTGTGCTGCCAGGCAGCATTGTACAGAATCAGTTTTGGAGTTCTAATGATTTACATGGAGTTAATCACACAGGTTGAGCCATGTATGGATAGAAAGCTGGTTACATCTATCTTAGATTATAAAGAATTGTTATGATTCATTAATCAACTAATGCACAAAAAGTTAATTTGAGGTGTCTAAGAATACTATATGATTATGGATAAGTTTCTATGCTTTGGAATTTGACGACATGGGATATTTAGAAGGAAGGCAGTTAGTTGAATGTGGCATGCTGTTGTTTCAGAAATATCTTTTTATACTTGAGACTTTGATGACACAGCATGATAATATTTTCCTGTTAAATATGGTCAAGCACATGATGTTATGGTGATTGAATAAAGTTTTGCTTATATGAAACCTTTCATGATGGTCATGATTTGCAATAAATGGAATGTTTTTATGAATGTAAAGCAGATGATTGAATTTTATGAAATGAAAATGTGTTGCTGTCTACTCAAAATAAGAGATTATGAGGGAAAGAGTCGCCAATGTTATATGGAAAAGGACTAATGTTTCAAAGATGAGTTTTCGATTTCTCAGATGGCTGGGAATGGATGTCAGTAACCTCTGGGTAAGTACTTGAAGTACTTTTTGTGAGAAGGGCCAATAGGCATAATAGTTGGTCTTAGGCACAAACTGTTGGTTCGATGTGCCATTAGCAGTTATTAGAAGTAAGAGTGCCAATGTTTCACTTTATGGCTTAAGGAAGTTCCCTAACTCATCTCTGGTCAACTGTTTTCCGATTCTTGAGCAAATTGATAATTATCATTAACACATGAAATTTTCTACGTGGTCCAGTTGAGTGTGTGAGTTTATACTTGCTAAGCTGTGATAGCTTACCCTTCTCTTTACCTATCCTCACAGATTTGCTGGAGGGAACTTAAAGCAAAAAGGCTTTCAGGATGTAAAGTCGTCAATTGGAGATGTTTCGAGTCTTGAAAGGATTTCTGCTGAACAATAATAAATTTCATTGATCCATGTATGGATTTAAAGCTGTACTTTGATGAACATGTGATTTTTTTGTTTGGAACTACGCCTGTAATAAGATAATGAAGGTGTTTGTTTGCTCTAGGAGGATGATCAGATAATGCGGTCTCAGACATCATAGTGCGATGGCAAGTGAGCAAAACTGATCCTCCGCACAAGCATAATGTGATTTTCATCCTGTTCAATCTTCGGAAACTCATGATTTCAATCCAAATATCTTCCATTACAATTACCTCAACTGTTCCTCAAAATGCTATGCTGCAATTCCTCAAATTCAATGCTATAAGCATTTGTATTCTCTATCGATCTTGCTTCATCAGCCGAAACCAACGAAGTGCATGGCAAACATGTGCTTTACAAAAAGGTCATTTTCTGGCCCATCTATATATATAATAGTACTAGAAATGCAAGTCGTTGAATATTGGAAAAGATTGAAACTATTCATTTGTTTTTCCTTAAAGTCTTCAAAAGGAACAACAACATGCCTCAATATTGTTTCTTCGACTCTAGCAACTAGCAAGAACCCCTACCCTGCAGTAATCCTAGTTACTCTTGGAGGGCAACTCCGAAACCTCGACTATTCCGGCTAATGGATATGAGCAGGAGTCCAAGCTTTTTCATGGGGTCACCATGTAAGAAGGCACGGTCTTGCTCTTGGATATGGAAGCCACTTGGTATTTCACATTGAAATCTTTGTACTTAAATACGAGCTCCTTAGAACGCATACATAAACGGCTCTTGTGACTACAAAATCCCAACCAGATTCTAAACCTATATTTAGTATATATAAAAAAGAGGCTAGATATAAGATTTCACATTGAATACCTTGTTTACTATCAGATTAGTCTTTAATTTAATTTTAGGATATGAAAACCAAATTCATTAAGGTGTGTTTGGTAACTATCTCGAGATAAAAGAGGAAAACAATAAAAATAGAGTAGGCATTTCAAGTATCGACATCAATTTAATCACACATCAATGGTCATAATTATACATATACATACAATGGTCTAAATATTTCAGACCTTTCCATCATCCATACATACATCTTGAAATTTTTTCGTCCAACTTTCTATACTTTTAATTCATTTCACTCTCTAGTATCAAATCAAATATGATCTTATTTATTTTACTAAACAACTATAACATACAAGATTAATATTACATAATTATTTTATTCCATAGACAAGCCTGTTTTAGCATAAGGTTTCAAAATGTATTTAAGCTAATAATTTACCAATTGATACTTCATAATCCTAATTAATTTATTGCATACCATAAACATCCAAAACATCTCATACAAAATATTAAACTAAGTCAATTGTATAATTCTTGAAATTACAGCATTACATTTCTAATTGAATACCTTGTTTACGTTCAGATTAGTCTTTGATTTAATTTTAGGATATGAAAACCAAGTCGCTAAGGTGTGTTTGGTTACTATCTCGAGATAAAAGACACAAAAATAGTAGAAATAAAGTAAACAAGTAGAACAGGAGACAAAGAAGTTTGATAGCGGTATACAAGAAAGAATTACTCTCTCTTTATCATGTTTGGTTGATGTTTATAAGATAAAATAAAATATAAAAAATTATTTTACTTTTAATATGCATTGTAATAACCTTAATAATGTACCAACTTTTTGGACATAAACTCAATCTCAAGGATAATAAAAGACAAGGATATTTGTATTATTATTATCATCTTATAATGTATATTAAATTTCTAATGAAATTTTGATAGAGTTTCCTTTATATTTTAAGCATCCCAAGTGTTAACATCAATTTAATCACACATCAATGATCATAATTATATACACCCTTGATCATCACTTTAATCACACATCTTAATAAATGTCTCTTTAATCTTCTTAGTCATTGATCTTGTAAATGACCTAATTGGTAACTCTAGAGGATTAATGTGATAATATTTGTTGATTCTCACCATCCTTTGTGTTAGTGGGATGACTTGCATTACCTCCTATTTCCTTAAAAGAATTCAACCTTGAATTGTCACCTACATCAAACAAAGAGAGATCAGAAACATTGAAAGTGGTGGTGACACCATACTCACCTAGTAGATCTACTTTGTAGACATTGTCATTGATCTCAATTATTTGGAATGGCACATCTCCTAGTTGTTGCAATTTTGATTTCTTATAGGCTGGAAACCTCTCACTTGGTTGGAGAACAATGCGTTTATACCCCTTATTTTCCTTAGATGCATATTAGTCATTCTTCTTTTTGATATGCTGCCTTACATTCTCATAGAGTGCCTTCACCATTTGAGACTTTTTATTACCATCATGACTAATCCTTTAATCAACACGTAAATGAATCAAATCTAATAGAGTTAATGGGTTAAAGCCATAAACGATCTCTAACGGTGAAAAGTTAATAGTAAAATATACACTACAATTATAAGCAAACTCAATGAATGGTAAATAATCTTCTCAATTCTTAAGGTTCTTTTGAATGACAATACATGGAAGGGTAGTTAAAGTCCTATTGACTACTTCCATTTGACCATTAATTTATGAATGACAAGCAGTCGAAAACAACAACTTAGTTCCCAACTTTTCTCACAAGATCTTTTAAAAATAGGTAAGAAACTTTACATTACGATTTGAAACTATGCTCCTAGGAACCTCATGAAGTCGACTATCTCTTTAAAGACTAAG
Organism: Populus tremula; assembly: GCA_964019445.1. Taxonomy (NCBI): domain Eukaryota; kingdom Viridiplantae; phylum Streptophyta; class Magnoliopsida; order Malpighiales; family Salicaceae; genus Populus; species Populus tremula. The sequence goes on along the minus strand of CAXHTJ010000014.1, from coordinate 10,692,169 downwards.
TCATCAATATTGGTTGCATCATTAGTTTTATGACATGCTATGAAATGCATCATCTTAGAAAACCTATTAACAACCACAAAGATAAAGCCCCTTCCTCTTTTAAACCTAGATAAACCTAAAACAAAGTCCATGAAAATATATATCCAAGGTTTTTTAGGTACATGTAAAGGAGAATACAAACCACTTTGGGTTAGCGGGTTGGTTTGTGTTAGTTATTTTATCAAAATGATGATGGAATTTTTAGGTTAGTGAGAATACAAATTTGTGAATAAATAATTGAATTAAATACATAGTTAATTTTACTTGTGATTACATGGTATAAATGATGAAGAATCTAGTTTAAACGATGAAGATTTAAGAAAATATTTCAAGAGAAAATGGAAGTTTTGGGTTGGCTATAAGTTGAGTTAAAGAAATTTAAAAGGTAAAGATGAAGTGAAATGAATTATGATTAATTTAAATGTTAAGAGAGTTATTATGATTTAAAAAGAATAAATTGAATTATATGTATATTAAAAAGTGGATTATCGTGTTTTGGGATTGTAAGTATAAGTGATTGTTGTGATGAATATATGGATAATAAATGGTAGAATGGAAATAGAATTGAGGTTTTAAAGAACAAAAAGTAAAACAAAATGATTTACAGAAATTAGTGGAAGTTACAACTTTATTCCTGAAAATATGAATTGTAGTAAATATGTTGATACAAGTCATTTATATGGAAAGTGATGAAAATCATAACATAAATAGGTGGAAGAAAAGGTGATATTATGTAAGGGTGAAAAAATTTAAAAGGAAAACCTATAGAATGGGGAATGTTATATTTTAACTAAAGAAAACAATTTGAGGGACGGTTCTCTAAGAATAAATATGTGTAGGCAAATTAAGGATTAATGTTTTTTAATACGGTTACAATGATTTGAATAAAATAGATAATTAAAAGTTATTATGAAATTGATTTGATTGAAATATGTTTGAATGCATTTTCATTTATTTTGTGAGGAACAAATGGTATAATGGAGTGTTGGTTGAAAACATGTTCAGTTATGAATGAAGTGTTTACTTTAGAATGATGTGGTATTTGTGTTATTTTAAAAGTGTTGTTATATTACATTAATAATAATATTTGGATTGTGTTGAAAGACATGTAAAGAGACTAATTTGAATGATTATAAGATGCATAGTATGAATATATCAATGATTCAATTTAATTTATGGGGTGAGTAATAATAGTTATTTGGTTAGGAGTTGTTAATAAAAGCATGTATAAAAAGAAACCTTACTTTTCAAGAGCTTGGATAACAAGAGTTTAAGGTAAGGGATTGACCCTCCGTTGTCTTTTTTATTATTTATACATGTTTTATTATTATTATTATTATTAGAATTACAATGAAAATTAAATTGTATAGTGTATTATTATTGTTATTATTAATGGAAGGCGTATGCTTTCGAGATAGAAATTGATATGTAATTTGTAATTAATTGTATAGGTGATAATGTGCAGTACATTATGAGATGTGATTCACTGTAACAACAAAAAAACCTTGTATGTATTACTTTTGACCGCAATGGTGGAATTTCTATGCAAAAATTATTATCGACCGCATTGGTGAGATTCGATGTATGATCTATTACGTATTGAAATGGTGGAAATTAAGGGTAATTCGTGTTAAACCACCACAACATAAATTAATGTGTGTGTGTGTGATGAGAATTCTAAAATAATTGACATGTGAGATAGTCGATAAGTGAATGAATATTGTTGTGGAAAAGGTGCTTAACACCTTGATACCTTATTCAACAAATTCGTTATATCAAGTAATGGAAAATACTTATGTTCTTATTTTCATATTAATAAACATGGAACTAATTACCCAGTAATGGACGGTAGTACTAGTTACCCTAGTTAATGGGATTGGCGCCTTAATTAATGAGCAATTGAAGAAACTAGTTAATTTGGTAATGGAACAAATGATTGATTTGAGCTAGAGAGGACATTGGTATGTTCTCAAATTGTGTTAATTGTATTGATTTGTAAGGTTAAGGGTAAAATAGAGAATTAATTATTTAGTAATTGATGTGGTAAATATATAGAAGAGGTAATAGTAAATAATCATGGTGTATAAAACTTATTGTATTTTGTATTAAATAGATTTTTAGATACCTCGCAACATCGTGCCTAGTAGTAGATCATGTATTGTGTTTTCAAATGATGTAATGTTTGGATGCTTAGAGATACATACAAAATTATATCCAAATGGTTGGGTTGTCATATAAAGTGATTAATAAGTTATTTAGCTAACTAATTGACAATAATAAAATGTAATGGAACAAGGTGTATATGAGTTTGACTATGTTGATAGGTTAATGTTTCAGTATTAAATTAGCCATAACAACAAAGTTTAATGGAAAAGAAAAATGATTTGAGCACTTATTGCAAGTATAAAAGTAATGGAAGGTTATGTGATAAATTATAAACAATAGAAATGAACATAAAATAAGTGGAAAGAATAACGAATCGAGGAAATCACTCAATATAACAAGGGATGTGGACTGAAGTAAGGTGTAACATAGATGTAATAAATGTCAGGGAAGTAAAAAACCGACATGAATAAAATATGTTGTGAATCAAATAATGATGCGAATTAAATATCATTATATAATGAATTACAATATGTATTAAAGGTGGATGAGAGAGGAAATGATCGTATGATTTATAAGTGTTGAGGAAATAAATTGTGGTTAAATTTTATGAGTTTTGAAATATTAATACTAAGATATATCAATATATTCATGAAATGGAAAGAGTTATGAAGCATTCTTGATGTGAAAAGAAAACATTGTATGAAAATGTTTGAATGAGATCAATCAATTTTAAAGTTGTAAAGAATAAATAGTATAGTGATGAATTAAATTAGATTATGAATGAAAATCATGATGTAAGGATGATAATGTGATGAATAAAATGATGAGAAGAGAATTTATCGATGAATAATGAAAAAAGTAAAATTTTAAAAATTGATATAAGATCTACATTCTTAAAGAAAAATTTATGAAGTTGATTTTAATCATATAATTGTTAAATGTTAGTAACCAAGATAATGAAAATATTTTATATGATTTATTTTGTAATTTTATGTATGTCACAAGTAAATTCCTTTAGTATATCCATTTCTTAGGGTTACTGAGCTACCTAGTAAAAAATACTTATAAATAGTTAATGTGGATTCAATTTTAATAAGAGTTGTAAATCTTGTACATTTATAAAAGGGTTGAAAGGTTGTCGAGGCTTTCCTTTTATATATATATATATATATATATATATATATATCCCAAATTATTACATATTGTGTTGTTGAAATTAAATAAAAATGCACGAGAAAGTGCGTGATGTTACAACAAGTTATACATTAAGTTGTGTGGAAGTATCCTTAATATGACTAGCTAGCTTCACGAGTCCAAAGTAAAAAACAAATCCAGGTACCCGGGTTCAAAGGCAACATAGATAGTTGATAAAATCATGGTTAGGTTTTAAAAAAATATCTCAAGAAGATATTTTTTTAAAAAACATTAAGATGAGAACATATTAGTTTGACTCGGATTAACCCGTTACACTCGTGACCTGGGCCATGAACTTTATTGGAGGTTCAGTAATAATTTTTTTTATTTAATTATATAATAACAAAATATGAAGACTAAATCAAAATTAACCAAATATTGAGTGATAACATTGGAAAAAAAAAAGCAATAAAAAATCCAACGAAAACCCAATTTGAATTATGAAATTAAGAAGAAGAAAAACGTGTGTGGGCCTAAGTGGACGTGGAGTTTGAGGTGAATAAAAAGAATAGAAAGAATTCTATTTTTATAGAATATTCAAAATTAAAAAAAATAATTAAAATAATAGGAACCAAATATTAAAAAAAAAAAATTAAAGAGGCTGATCTGAGATTTTAAAATGGTTGATGTGGAGTTTGAGGTGGATAGAGAGAAGAAAATGAAAGAGAAATGGGCATCGACATTAAACTAGGTGCATTTAGTGCATGCCCTACCACATCACAAAAGGGGAACCATGACCTTTCAAGTTTCACTTGGAAAAGCGGAGTTTGGTGGTCATACAACCTTTCACACATTACCCAAAAGACATAGGGGACACACATCTATTGGCGCATGCGTGGCAAGCACCAGTGAAGTTTTCTTTTCAAAAAATATTAAATATTTATTAAAATACAAAAATTCCACCAAGTTAATTTGACAATAAAAAATAAATATCATGAAAAGACCCACAAACTCCTTGAGAATAGTTTTGTTAATTTTGAAACCAAGAATAATTAAGTAATTTAACTTTAATAAAAAATGAAAAAACAAATAAAAGCTCTTGAGCTTAAGCCATCATTTTTTTGTTGCTAGAGTATTTAAGTAATTTATTTTTAAAAAAAAATTAAAAAGACTAAGCTACCCCTAAACAATTTAAAAATGACATTGAATCATGATAAAAAGACCATCATGCCCCCATATCTTAGCTTAATCATTTTTTTTGAGCCAAGGGCAAGTTAGTTGTGGGTCAGATAAAAAAAAATTTAGGCTTTGCTAATGTTTTTTCTAGTAAAAAAAATAAAATTGTGTGAATAATGATTTAATATGACTCCATCAACTTAGCAGATCTTAAAACAACAAAAAATGATTGGTTAAAGCATATTTTAACTTAAAATAAATATTCAAGATGATATTTTTTTTATAAATATTAAGGCGAAAACATATTGAATCAATTCGGGTTAACTCACCAATCTGCATACCGAGTTATGAGATTATGATAACCTTGTGGAAAACAAATCAACATAAATTACTAAGCTTAATTTCCAATAAACTCAATGTTGAAAGATAAAATTTTTTTAAAAAAACAAGGTAGAAATAAAACTAGAAAAAATCACTCAGATTAATCTGTCAAACTTGCATCCCGGATCATGAGAACAAGACAACCCAATAGAAAACAAATTAAAATAAATCATAAAATTCATTTCTCAATCAATCCAATGTTGAAAGATAAAATTAATTTTTTTTAAAAAAAATCAACTCAAGTCAGCCCGAGTTAATCCACCAAATTCATGACCCGGGTCATGAGATGAAGATAACATCATGAAAAATAAATCAAAACAAATATCGAAACTTAATTTCCAATAAATTCAATGTTTTTACGATGAAATTAAAAAAAAAATCAATTAAACAAGAAAAAAAATAACCTTCCAATCCAAGTCAAGATTAGAATAACCTCATAACAAAATAAATTAAGAAATAATATAAAGTCTAATTCTCTGAAGAATATAATTAAAATTAAAAAGAAATATATAACAAAAAAACCCAAAGAAAAAAAAAATTGGGTCAGAATTCAAAACCCCTTCATGATATGGTATGTGGGACAAGGCAGAATGAGAAACAGAGTCTTTATTTATTTCTTTAGTACTATGAAGGTGAACTACAGGTACAATACACCATTATTCTTTTTTATTTTGTGATGATAACTAGAAACTACAGTTGATGCAATGGACGTGTAATACGAAAAGACAAAAACCATCCCAAGGGTGGGGTACCACCACCGCTTCAGCTAGCAACACGTTTATGGCAATTCGACTGGTTCGATATTCCAAATCTCTCGGGCATATTCATGAATGGTCCTGTCGCTGCTGAACTTGTACGAGCCTGCTGTATTCATGATCGACATCTTCGTCCATGTCTGCCAACAGTAGCAAATGCTAGGAATAAATAACTGAAGAAGTATATGGCTTAATATGCAAAGAATAATAAATGCCATGGAACGTATAACATGTTTAGTCCCCCCCTTGTATGTATAGACTAACAAGAAATGAAAATATCAATAATAGAATTAAGGACCTGTGCTAAACTGGTCTGATGATTCACAGGGCAAAAAGGATCAAAGGAAATTCATAATCCAGAAACTGAGCAATGCATACAGATATAGCAATAAAGCGTGTTCTGACTTGCATTTTGAGCAGATGCGAGATTGAGCATATGCGTGTAAAACTTACCTTTTGGTCATGGTATGCTTTATCGACCTCCTCTTGGCATTCTATGTAACTGGGGAAGTCCTTGCCCACTAGGAAATAATCTGCACGGCCAAAACCTTCATTTCCTTCTAATGATCCTATAAGTTCATCGTAGTTGCAAGGCCCAAAAACTCCACTTTTGACAAAATCTTTCACTTCTTCAAAACTTGGGTCTGGGACAAACTGTTGAGAGGTCAGTGAGCAAAATGTGACTAGATGAAAATAGAATTTGATAAAGAAAGTGGCGATTTGCTTTTTCAGTTTTTCTTTTTTCTTTTAAAAAAAAAACATGGAAGGGTATTTTTATGGTTGATATTCACTGAAATTGAACCAAAAGCTTAGTATCATAGCATCCTTCCATGGTGATCCTTGTCAGTAAGCATTGCTTGATAAATAGTTGTCGGTAATTGTTTCTAATCACTGTAAAAGGATATTTGGTTATTGGATGTACCTTCCCATCAGCTCGCTCTTTCCTTAGCCCTGCAATTTCATGAGCTCTAGCACCAAAGAGAAAAAAGTTGTCTTCTCCTACTTCTTCTCGGATTTCAACATTGGCGCCATCTAAGGTCCCAATAAGGACACAACCATTCATTGCAAACTTCATATTGCTCGTTCCACTGGCTTCCATCCCAGCAGTACTGCATAGAGGGATGTGGTCAATTCACAGCACAAAAGCTATTCACAAAATCAAAGACAGTAAACCCGTATCTAAAATGTTTGACCCTCTCATTCTCACAAACTCAGCATCGGAGTATCTTGTGAAAAACAAATTTAAGCGTAATGAAATAAAATGAATTGCATGTTCTCTTAGCAATTAGGGTTTTTCAGTCAAAAGTCTCGTAACCAAAAGTTTCCTCCAATAATTGGAATCATGTATTCTTTGTTACAAGACTAAGAGAAACATATGTCTCTTAATATTGAGAAAACTGATTGCAAAAAATGCACAGGTATCGGTGTCTTCATATATTACTTCAGTGGGGATATCTTGATTTTGCAGTATGATTAGATTTGGTTTTAGCAAAATAACATGAAAACAGAGAGATTTTCTATTGAAATCTATAATAGTACCAGTCTTGATTTACTTCTATTTAAATTTATAGTTATCAAATTAGAATCTTTTAAATTTGAATTTGAATATGTTTTTCTCTTGTAAAGTAGAATTCTAGGCTATGGAAAAAATCATGGAAAAACTTACAGGAACTTTCTATTATTTGATGGGAGGATTGGGCAACCTTGAATATGCCTAGAAATTATCTTTATCTTTTTTCAATTAGGTCTTTATGAGTTAATGTCTTTTTATTCAATAAAATTGTTATTGTTATCAACCTGAATTATCAGATTCGTTATAATTAGTGTCAATGGTAGATCCATGGTAGAAGTAACAAGGATATCACAATTTAATAAAGCAATTACAGGCATGAACATCAACAGGAGAAGCATCAACTACACCAACAAACTCATCAAAAAATTATAAAAGAACTGGTGTAACAACTTCAGAACATGTCAGCTAAAGGAACCTACCCTAACCTTGAGGGCAAGGTGTTTAATGGGGGTAGAATTGTAACAGTCTTAGCCTTGATTTACTCCTATTTAAATTTATAGTTTCATAGATTAGGATCTTTTAAATTTGAATTTGTTTCTCTCTTATATTTAAGTAGAATTCTAGTTATGGACAAAGTCATGGAGACTTTCTATCACGTCATGAGAGGATTAGGCAAACCTCATATAAGCCTATAAATTATCTTTTATCTTTTTTCAATTAGGTCTTTGTGAGTCAATTTCTTTTTATTCAATAAAATTTCTATTGTTATCAAACTTGAATTATGAGGCTTGTTACAAAACCTTTTTTCCAGGCTTGGATCAGAGTAAAAGCTGACCTGGTTTATGGTTGGAATCCTATTACTAGACCTCCTGACTGAATATGCAATCTGAAACTCTCTTCATATAAAGGTAATTGGGCATACCAGAACAACACATGAAAATGTTCAAAAAGCTTCGATGTGACGGTTATGTCGATTATCTATTGACTCTGATCAAATTTAGGCCTCATGCATAAACAAAGGTCCATACAGCCTGAATAAGGAAAGGCTGCTCCACTTTCAGGTAAAACAAGCTGAGCTTGAGTAGGTCCAAATTGCAAGGCATAATAATATGGTTGACAATATTAGAATATATGCCATTTCCAGACTTTTTATCTCAACATATCATATCATATAAAAAAAACTACTTTACAGAGAAGTAGATGCAGAAAAACTGTGACACTCTATTTATAAGCAAAACAAGCCATCGAGGTGTAGCGATTTTGAGTACAGTAGTGGTTTTTAATTTGACTGGAATTATTAGTTGTGGTTGTAATTATAAGATATATATGCTTAAAAAATACTTTTATATTTAATTAAATTTAAAAGTACTTAAAGACTTCATTTTGTATCGTCAAGCTTTTGGTTATTAGATGGTTAGTAGATAGCAGTCCCGCGTTACACAGCAGGCTAACCTATTTTTTTTTCAACAAAAATATGCTGAGATGATGCAAGTACTCATAAAAAAAAAAAAGGATTATTGACTCAATTGTATTTAATAATCTCGATTAATTCAGATAATATGATTCTTATATCTTTTCTCTGTAATGTATGAATAAAGTTAATTACCTGATATGCTGTGAGAGCTCACTTGCAGGAATAAGCAATTCAGCAACACTGACATTGTAATCAGGGACAAAAACAACCTACATGTAAAAGAAAAGGAGTAAGAAATGAAAAAGCAAAGAAAATAGCATAACACTTGAGATTGGTGGATAGAAAGGATATTCTGGCAAGTAAGGTGGTTTCTAATTGCAGAGAAAAGAAGAAGTAGCACTTGAATTTCATTGTTTCTCAGATCAGTGTCAAATCAAATTGAAATGATCCCAAGGTTCCATATGGTCTATGAATATGGAGATGAAATAGCCAACATGTAAGGACTTCCTCCTACCAATAGGATTGGAGAAGATATTTGTGGTTTAAGTTATTAACTTGAAAAAAAAAGTGGCACTGGAGAGACTGTAATCTCACCTCCAGTAAATCACTATTTAGTGATGAAATCATACCTTCAGTAAATCACCTATTTCTGGATCATGATTAACTGTAGCCCCAACATCTGTGATAAATTTCACTATTCTCTTGGCTTGCACATATGTGGAAAATGCTTTTCCCCCAAATATACAAACTCGTGGAACATACTTAGCATTCCTTTCTGCAGCAGTCATTTCTTTCATCTTCTTGTAGCGGTAAACAATTCCCAAAATATTCAGTAATTGTCGCTTGTACTCGTGAATACGTTTCACCTGAACATGATGGTTTTAATCAACTTTATAGACAAAGCAAATTTGAGTGGACAAAGGGCTTCGTGTGCGTGTGTGTTAGTTTTACTCCTTCCATTGTCAGGATGTGAGTTCAACATAATAAAAATAAATAAATTCATTACAAAAATATAAATAAACTTCTATATTTATCTGAAATTTCATTTTTGATCTGTTTGTTAAAAGATGAGAGCTCTCCACTACATCACATGAATGAGAATGTGAAAAGTTCAACATCAATAAAGTTACCTGGATATCAAACATTGCATCAGGGCTAACAGAATATCCTGTCTTTTCTTTGAGGAATGATATGACCTTCATCTTGTTGCTCCTTTTGGCTGCCTTCCACTGCACTTGGAGGTCCTCATTATCGGAAAACTATATGCAAATCACACATTCTGGTCAGGAAGTACAGAAGCAACAAAGTCAAAAAAGACAATTACAGACATGATTAATCAACAAACAAGTAGACGGATGTTAGAAACTCAAGTTTCAGGTGTAAAAAATCAATATAGGTCCCAGACTTCAGATGGGACACAACTTTTCAACATTATTATGAAAGCACTAATTTTTTGTCTTCAAAGAATCCAAAATTTCTGCAAACTGGTTGGTCAGTAGAAATATGTTGGCCAAGGCATAGTTGCAATCTGAGGGATGTTGGAGCTCTAAAAGGACATGGAGGCGATGAAAATTTCAAAGTGACAACTTTCTTCTTCAAAGCCTCCTATTAAACGGAAATGCTTCTGAAACACAGTTTGAAACGAGAGCATGACGGATACTCAACTCATTTTGAAGCAAAGAAATTTCAAGTTGTGATCAAGAAATCTTAGGAACTACTAACCAATATGGCACAAATCTATGGGTTACCAGCCAATCTGTATAAACTGAAACTGCAGAGCATTGAGAGGATGAATTAGTTAAAACATGACACTTTTTATTCTTCAGTGCCCTTAGTTAACATGAATTATCTTGGTAGCGTTGTCTAAAGGTTGTGCATGGATGCTAAAGTCATTGTAAATGCTAACCACAAATTTTGATCAAGAAATCCTAAGAACTATTAATGAACTTTGAACATGAGCTCTCTTCCCAGAGGTCAAAATGTTACAGCACAAAAAAAGGGATATGATCATAGTCTCTGTAGCAATAAGGAAGTCAGAGACAATTCTGGACCAGAGTGGATATTAAGACATGTACAACATGGTACTCCCAAGATTTTGAAGTTCCCAATAATATTAACATATCAAATATCAAAACAATGGAAAGCAAAAGAAATGCTCATACAGAAAAATGGAAAGACTGTATAATTTGATTTCAGCAATGGACAAGTGTGATCTACCAATTAAGAGAATTTCGGAGATGTGAAATCCAGATGCAGTGGATTACCTTTCTTAGTTCTGCCAGTTTTTCAGTATTTAAAACCCAATCATCCATGCCAATCCAGTCAGTAACAATTTTACTCAAACCTGGATTGCAGAAATGAATCCATCTTCTTGGTGTAACCCCATTTGTCTTATTTTGAAACTTATCTGGCCACAACTGTCAAATTTCAGAACAATGGTTAAAGAGATGGGGATTTTTTAATTATTAAACAGACTGAAAATCCTCAGAATCAATAGAATCATTTAGCTGAATTATATTTCCATTAAAGAAGGCAAGAATACCTTATAAAATGCATTAAATACTTCATCCTTGACTATTTCACTATGTATCTCAGCAACTCCATTTACTGCATGACCACCCACAACAGCAAGATTAGCCATACGGACCATCTTCGGTGGTTTAGGGGGTGGTTCTGCCATTATCTTCTCCTTCTTCTGAGTTACTTTGATTTTGGATTCATCTTTTTCATCAACCACCTCCATTTCTTCTTCAAAATCATTAGCTCTCTTAGTTTCTTCTTCCAAATCATTAGCTCTCTTAGTTTCTTCTTCCAAATTAGTTTCTTCTTCCAAATCATTAGCTCTCTTAGTTTCTTCTTCAGAATTATAAACTAGCTTGGTTTCTTCATCAGAATTTTCTAATTCCTCACTGGTAACACCCACAGATCTTTGCTTGGGCTTAACAATCAACTCTGCAAAAGCTGAAGGGAGATCAACATTTTCTAATATTCTCATCTCCTTCAGTTTCTTCTCCAACAAATCGGAATCTTCGGTACCATACTCTGACACTATGGTGCTAATCAGCTGTCAAATATGAAAGGGGAACAATTAGATTTAAGGTGAAAACAACAGAAACTGGGTTTTGCTTCATGAACATATTCAAATTTACCTCTTCATCTATCAATTCAATGATCTCAACATGTCGTGGTAGTAGTTTCTGCATAAGTTCTAGACTCCATTTCTCCAAAGCCTCTGGTAGAACAGTATGGTTTGTGTATGCCACAGTTCTATTAAATAAAAGGACGATTGAAAGGATACAAGTTATCAAACTAGAGAATAACAAAAGTGAGATAACTTTATGGACTAAATAAATAATAAAACCAAGAAGGAAAATAAATGTTTAAAAAAACCTTCAAACATATCTATGTTCTATCTGATTTTCTCAGCTATTTCAAGTAGGAAAATGAGATAGGCCAATCTAATGCATGAAACAAGTTGGAAAGAACTGAAGTTAAAGAGAGAACAGGAAATAAAAAATGAAAAAAATAAACATATGATTTGTCAACTGCAAACAGATAATAGAGGAGCAAACATTAGAGAATTAAATGGAGAATTTCGTTTCTCCATTTTATTCTCCGCAGATCACTTGGAAAATTGTCTTAGAATGAAAGACAAAAACCCAAAGAAGAGGCTCTCTAATGAAATCCGCTAACTGGTACCAATCAACCAGAATGAGGGGTAAACAAGAAACTCATCAAGTAATAGCTAATATGTCCATTACATTAGAACCATTCAGCTACTTGCTTGGTATATTTTGAATTCCTTAGATCATGACTGTTTAGGAGGATATCTTCCGAAACAAATGAATTTGGTAAAATCCCTCTACATTAAACAGCTGTGATTGGGAGTACCTTTGAGTGATATTCCAGGCCTCCTTCCAGCTTAAACCTTTCAAATCTATCAAAATTCTCATCAACTCAGGGATGCATAGTGTGGGATGAGTGTCATTCATCTGCACTGCAACTTTCTCTGGAATTTTTTCCCAATCTATGTTCGATCCTGATCTTCTCTCAAAACATGATATGATATCTTGGAGAGAAGCTGAACACAAGGTATACTGTTGCTTCAACCGAAGAATCTTGCCCTCCAGTGAGTAATCCCCAGGGTAAAGAACATGGCAAATCTGATATTACATGAAATCACTTTCATAACCAAACATTACCATTTACAGTTCATGTTGTACTAAAAAACAAAGCAATGGCTTTATATATGGAAGCTAAAAAAGAGAGTGCAGCAACGGACAAAGACAACATAAACTTGGAGAAGAAAACATGGCAGTATGCAAAACCCTGAATCAATAGGTTTGATTAATGAATTTTGCGCCCAGGACAATAGCTTATACTGTCTAAATTAACATGCAACATGTAAAGCAAACTTTTTTGTGAGAACATAAGTATTAAGAAGAAGGAAACACACACACACACCTTTTCAGCATTTGAGAGGGCCTCATATGCTTTGGTGTGGTCTCCTGCATTAAAAGCATATAAGTCCAAATCTTCTGATGGAGCTTTTGTTGACCAAAGTCTAAGGTTAATAGTGGTTTTAGTTTTATATCCCGGTATTGGGACATCATATGCCACAGCCTTAATATCTTCTCCACCAATCCAGTGTTTTTTCCCATCTGATCCAGAGACAACCTTGCCGTAAAATTTTATAGGATATGAGATATCATTTCTAAGAATTTCCCAGGGATTGCCCATCTACAAGGATAAAATAAAGTTAAATGAAATGTAAGAGGTTATCATAATGGATAAATAAAGTGCCACCAAAACCTAATCAAAGTTTTAAAAACTTCACATACCAGTGGAATTGCCTGAAATGAAAGATAATGAGCAGAAAGCATCAAAGAAACCATACCTCAAGCCAATCTTCAGCAACTTCCTCCTGGCCATCTTTTGTAATCTGCTGTTTAAATAAGCCATACTTGTATCTTAATCCATAGCCCCATGCTGGGTAATTTAACGTTGCCAACGAGTCCAAAAAGCAGGAGGCAAGTCGCCCAAGACCCCCATTTCCAAGTGCAGCATCAGGCTCCTATTAACACACACTCGATGGATTTATTTTTAGGTTGCACACAGACAGAGAGAAAAACATGTATGCATATAGATTTATTTTTATCGAAAAGCTTTATTAAATAAATATCAAAGTCATTGCAGTAAGCAGTAGAGGCTTCAAGCCAGAGGTTTCAAAATATCAAAGAGAAATAGTCAATAATTTAAAGAAACGTTCCAATTCAGTTTTCAATTCATTTTCCAAATATTAGTTAACTGTTATTTAATCAAGTCAGTGAGATCTGAGTCTTAAGTTTCAGCAGCTAGCTTGTTTCTTTGTATCCTCTCTCCATTTTGCCTTTCCCCAAAGATTGTGACGCATACCATTCAGCTTCATCTACCTGGCCTTTGATTTCAAGTGAGTTTTGCTTAAAAGAAAAGGGCTTCAAGTAACACCAGGTTATGCAAAATATAACATTAATGATCAGCGACACTACTAATTTGTGCATAAAGAGGTTACTAAAAGAAAATCACCTGGCAAGCCACATTTTCTAGGCTGTGCCCAAGCTTGCTCAAAGCCTCTGCATAAGCACCAGTCAGCTCTAAATTACCAATGGCATTCAACAGTGCTCTACCCTACAAAAAGAGAGAATGATTAAACAATAATGCCAGGCATTATTGAAGTCTGTTTTCTGGCTAAAAATATAAAAAAAAAAACAAAAACAAATAACACTATGGAATTTTGGAAATGACGCAAGGGAACACAACAAACCTGTAGAAATTCCATTGATAGATAATATGCCTGTTTTGCATTCAACCTCTCATAAGACTCGTATGTTGAATTCCAATTTATAATGAGAGCATCACGGACACTTTGTGCAGTAGCATAGTAAGCCTTGGGAAGCTCAAATCGCTCCGGAGAAAACAACGGTGTGAATTCTGCATGGTATTTGATACTCGAGGCAATAGATGAAGCATTTGGAGTGGAAGGATTAAAAATTCTTGGGACTTCTGCAATAAAAAAAGAAAAAAAAAATATATATATATAAAAACAAAAACTTATTTTGACATTCCCTATTCTTTTGCAACCAAGGAGCTAGGAAAACAAACATCCATTTTACTTTTTTTTTATTATAAAAAAAAAAACTTGATTTTGTTCAAAATTTGGCATTTCAGCATAAAAAAAGATCCGAACCCAACATCAACTCATAAAAAATAAAAAGACATCATAATGAAAGATGATTTTCAGCTTTTTGCTGCTTATCTCAAACGACCTGTTCGTGGATTAATTAAACAACAAGCAAGATCACCAAATAAATATCGTGACAGCTTCTGATAATAATAATAATAATAATAATAATAATAATAAGATCTCATCCGAACAGACGAGACGACGGGTTCCAAATTTCCAATTACAATCTAACAGATAGTGAAAAAAAAAAAATTCATCACTATCACTATAACAACAGCAGCAGCAGCAACAATAATAAATTATACCATATCGCACCAAACACAGAAGTTGATAAAATGTAAAAGAAGCACGCGCGCACCTTCTTCTTCTTCGATGAGAGCATCATCTTTGAGTTTCTGCTTAGGTTCGCTACTTGACACATTCTTAATACTGACCGAGACCGACCTCCTTTTTACCACACTACGCGAATTCTTGGAGAAGAGCTGCTGCTTCCTCCTCCATTTGGATCCAAAATCGACCAATCTTGATATTGAACTGCCATTGCTGCACCAATGCGACGTCGGTGAGAAATGTGAACTAGTAGTAGCCATTGCTCTCTCTCTCTCTCTCTGTGATCACAAGAGAGACTGAATCTCAGATGATTTATTGATGATAATAGTACTAATAATAATATAGAATAAAAAGGAACATATCTTATCTCTTCACGGATTTTTTTGGTTAAATCATCAATCTTATAATCAATTAATTAAGAAAAAAAAAAAAGGGATCGATTCACGAGGGCCGTCCGTCTCTCGTCCCATAAGTGCTCGCTTACTTCTTCGAATTCGATCCTCTACGGTCTATTTTCTGTTTGAATTTCTAAGACTGCCAGGTGGGATTTTGTGAGTTTTATTTACCTAACGTGGCTGAGTTGAATTGGGTGCTAATGTTGAGCTTGCAGCCATTTTTTTATTATTCTAGATTGGTCGTGGGGGAAGGGGGATTTTCTTTTTTATATGGGTAAAAGTAAAACGACAAGGAAATGGAGGTATTGTAAGTTACTGGCAAGTTGCTACGCAAGTGCATGTGTATCGTACATTGGTACCAATCTAATTGGCTGTCAAGTTACGTCTGCAATTGCGGTGCTTTGCTTGTGTTTTATGATTTGAATATGATGGATGATTTGAATATTATAAAACTGACGTAACTCAGTTTGCGGTAAAGATTTTTAAAAGAAATATTTTTTTAAAAAAAAATATATTAAAAAAATATATTTTTTATATTTTAAAAAATTAATAATAATAAATTAAAACAAATTCAAAATATTTCAAAAATATTTTTACAGCACAAAAATAAATAGATTTTTATAATATTATTTTAAATTAATATATTATAAATTATAAGAAACCAGTAATTCACTTTAATTAATTTTTTTAAAAAATTGAATGTTAAGATAAAAGAATAGGGTATTTCTAATATCCATAGTTTTGAAATCCTATCCAATTTAACAAGTCGATCTGAAACTAGAACCAAGTCGGGTTTAAAAAAAAATAAAAAAAGATAAAATCTAGGATGACCCGGCTACCTAGTTGACCCGTCTAGATTCGGTAAAAAATTTGTTTATAACTTGTTGATTTTTTTTTTACTAAACGATGTTATTTTGATTTAAAAAAAAAAAAGAATTCACCTGGGTGACCTGATAACTCTATCAAAATCCGGAACCCGAACTTTAGACCAGGCCGGGTTAAAAAACTATGTTAATATCTTTATTATTTGCAATTTAAAATTTTGATTATGAAATCAAATTTGATTTATATCAAGTAAAATACTATATTTAATAGGGTAATTCTCATTCCTCCTTGCATTTATTTAATGGCTTACAACTATTCCCAGAGGGACTCGTGTTGAAAGAAATGACAGAACCAACAAAAGGCTCACGTAACACCTGAGCCCACGAACACAATGATCACAATCTGGAAAACCGCTGTGGAGAAGATGATAAAAAAATCCAGCAGATTTTTAGGCGGTATTGAGTATGAAACTATTTAGGAGATTTTTCTCATCAAATTGGAGGATGGCAAGGACAATTATGTGATAGATGTTTTGTCCAATGAAATTCCTCCACGTGGTCTTGGTGATTATGTTTAAAGTCCCGCTAACCGGAGGTCTTTTCCTCCGTCCATCATGAGGCGGTTCAGGCCTACGCCCGAAGAGCTGCAAAGGAGCTAACCAGAGATGCATGCAGGGATGAAATTGATCTTCAGAGCAGGACCAAAAGACATCGTGAATCATCCTCTCAATCCAGACATAAGACGACATCGTAGATGACCTAGAAAATATTTCAATGATGAGCCATCCCAAAATCAAAGAAAAAACAGACTAAATGAACTAATTCCATTCCAAACAACGTCCTCTTAATTAATTTCCATGGCCAACATGCTTTATTGGCATTAGTTGACGTGGATCTACACGTTACAAAGACCTATCACAAATTCCCCCAAAAACACATTAAAATACATATAGAATGGGCTGGTTGTATAAGTTTTGGTTATGGCTAAACTTAAGGAAGCTTTGATTAAGGCTAAACTTAAGATTCTTTAGAGCATCAAGACGAGATGTTAATATATTTAATTTATGTTCAAGAGGTAATCAATTTACTCTTATTTGGGCTATAAGGTTTCAACAATAAAGCTGTTAATTTTATATTAATTTCGGTCATTCTTGTTATGTAATGTTTCCATGTATTTTGTGTATTCTTAACTAGTTTTAGATTTTTTAATATGTGTCAAAATATTAATTATTTTCTTTAACTATTAGAATTTATTATTTTTATTTTATTTCCTTGTCACGTAAAGAGAAAACATAACAAATAAAACAAAGGAATCCAAGCTAACTTAGAAAATACATGTGGCGATAAAGTTTCCTTGTTACAGGAGTGAGCAAAACAACCGAAAAACTGATTAAACCAAACAAAAAAAAACAATAAAAAAAATTAAATGAATTTTTTTTGATTAAACTTATTAGAATTTTTAAAAAACCGATAGGGTTCGGTTCGGTTTTGATTTTATAAGTGCGAAACCAAAAAAACCAAACCGAACAAACCAAGCCAAACCAAATCGGAATCGGTTAATTTGAACCAAGTTTTGTTCTAAAATAACTGAACCGAACTGAAACTGATCGGTTTTGATTTTTTTAAAATCAATTTGGTTATTTTTTTTATAAAAACCGAACCGAACCGAAAATAATTACCCCAACCTTGTTGTGCAAGGAGAATAATTCAGCAACTTAATTGTGTTTTTTAGTATTGAAAGTATATCAAAAGATAGTAAAGAGGAGCATTAAAGACAACATCTTTTTCCTTCCAAAAATAAAAGATAAATACAAGGTTGAGATTATAATCATATTCTAACTTAAAAACTAAAGCAGCAAGAACTTCTTCTCTAGTTCCTAGGATTATTAGGCAGGATTACGGCTACAAATAAGTTTTGTATTAGACCTACAAAGTTTTTTTTCTTTTTCTCTTTCAATGGTAGATAAAGACTTAGGATTTATGAGCTTTATTTTTATTTTGTTAGCTATAATTCAAGGCCTGTTTTTGTTGTATTTTTATATATATATTTTTAGATTTTTTTTTTTGAAAAAAAAAGAAGAAGATAAAAGAATCGAATTATGACAACTGCAAACAACAAACACGCACCGACGGAATGTGGTGACACGTTGTTCCAAAAAAATCAGCAGAACAAAAACACACACTAGCAACGAACTATGCCGCTATAATTTCTTCCTGCAAAAACCGTGTTTTTTTGAAGACTCGACAACCACATTTTCAATATGTCATCATTTATATTAAATGCTAATAGCATATGAAATTGCAACAGTTTGAATTGACTAAAATTTAACAATAAAAACACAAACAAATTGAGTGGAGCAGAAAATGATGCCACGCATCAAAACATCCAATAGCAAATAAATCGAAGAGGATGGAAGATTCCCAGCTTCTAGATTCGAATGAAGATCCAACATACGAGAAGACAAAGCCGGATGCATTGCCTAGCTTCTCGATCTCTCCTCCTAGTCTTCTATAAAATCGAACGATTTATCTGGATACTGAATTGAGAAAATAACAGCTGAATTTGCCAAAGGTGAAAATCCTTGAAACAGAAAATGGGCAACCCACATATTGTAGTCATACCTTATCCAGCACAGGGCCATGTGATTCCCTTCATGGAACTCTCACAGTGCCTGGCAAAACAGGGGTTCAAAATCACATTTGTGAACACAGAGTATAATCACAAGAGGGTATTGAAAGCATTGAGGGGGGACATTAATCTTGGAGGTGAAATTAGTCTTGTTTCACTTCCAGATGGGCTAGAGCCTTGTGGTGACAGAAATGAACTGGGAAAGTTGTGTAAAGCAATTTTTCAGGTCATGCCAGAGAAGCTAGAAGAGCTCATAGACAGGATCAGTATGTCAGAAGGAGAGAAAATTACCTGTATAATTACTGATTGGAGCATGGGATGGGCTCTTGAAGTGGCAGAGAAGATGAAAATCCGACGTGCTATCTACTGGCCTGCTGCAGCCGCCGTACTATGCTCATTGTTCAGTATTCCAAAGCTACTACGTGATGGAATCATTGACTGCGATGGTGAGATCATCTATCACAAACCTTTTAGTTATTCTGTTGCAATATTATAGTGAATTAGCGTAAACTGTCTTGTTTTCTGGTAGCAATTTGGTTAAACAAGTCCAATCTCAGATCATCAAAGGTACTTGTAATAGTGACAAGTTCCACGTATCAGATCTTCTAGACCTTCAAAGCAGGATTACCTGCTATCGATTACTAAAACTTTAATGTTCTTCCTTTCAAGGAACTCCGCTAAATAACCAGATGATTCAGTTGGCACCAACAATGCCTGCAATGGACACTGCAAATTTTGCATGGGCCTGCCTTGGTGACTTTACCACACAGAAAATTATATTTGATCTCACGGTTAAAACCAATATGCATTGTGATTTTCCTGTTGAATCGGCTGCTATCCGCAAGTAACGGGCGGGATGACGAACAGTATTGCAAACGGCACTGTTTGACTATTTTCAATGTGGTCCCTAAAAAGTTTTAAACTTAACAATTAAGGTCTTAATCAGTAATAATTAATTTTTAATTGTACCCTTGGATTAATTTCAATTGAACCCTCTGCTATTTACACAACAGTCCTGAGTTTCTGAACTATTCAATTTGGTCGTTGACTTTCATTTTCTAGCAATTTTTCTTTATATGAGCTCCAAACTTTGATGTTTCTTCAATTGAACCCTTGATTCCTTTAATTAATTAAATCAAAGTTTAATTAAGTCCTCAAACTCATCAATTCTTTAATTAAGCTCATGATTTCATTAATTAAACTAATCTAAATTTTGATTAAACTCTCAAACTTATTAATTTTTTAATTTCTGACCAATTGACTCTCAAATTTTAAAAATTTCAACCTTGAACTTTAAATTTGTGTTCTCTTAACTTAATTCTCAACTATTATTTTTTTTTTAATATTTATTTAAAAATTGAGTTATGATATTATTAATAAAAGATTTTTTTGTTTTTAATATTCAATTATATTTGACTAATAAA
The DNA here is from genome assembly GCA_964019445.1 of Populus tremula. Classification (NCBI taxonomy): domain Eukaryota; kingdom Viridiplantae; phylum Streptophyta; class Magnoliopsida; order Malpighiales; family Salicaceae; genus Populus; species Populus tremula. Next base: position 10,671,826 of record CAXHTJ010000014.1, on the reverse strand, counting down.
TATAATGTTTGATTAACAAATTAAGGTAAAGATAAAATTTATGGAATAAAAATATTTACATATGAAATTATAAAGTTGTTATAATAATAATGTGTTACTCCTCTTTCTAAAAAATCCAATCCAAAAAAAAAAATCCCTGCAAACTGAAAAAAGCTAGTTAATGCCGAAAAAGACCTTGGAGGATAAATTATTTGCAAAAATATTGTCCACTAGTTAAGGGCACATGAGTAATTCCGCCCAAAACTCTAGAATCCAAGCAAGATACCAATCTCTCCCTCTCCCTCTCCCACACACTCACGCACGCAGAGAGATAAATCACAAACGACCTTAACCTAACCTCCACAATCTCCTGTCATACGACACACCATCCCAAAACCCAGAAAATAATTATCCGGGAAAATCTTTCCATCACCTTCTAGACATCCAGACAAAAAAGAAAAAATCTCGAATAGATAGATAGATAGATGTCAACGTCGGGACAGCCACAATTCCGATACACACAAACACCATCAAAGGTTTTGCATCTGCGAAATCTTCCATGGGAGTGCACAGAAGAGGAGCTAATCGAGCTCTGTAAACCTTTCGGAAGGATCGTAAATACTAAGTGCAATGTGGGCGCCAATCGGAATCAAGCCTTTGTCGAATTCGTAAGTAATTTTCATTAGGAGTAGAAAATGTGTAGTCATAATTTGTAGGGTTAGGCGATAGAATAATTTGACTTAGCATAATCTGGTTGTGAATCTGATTTCAGGTAGACCAAAATCAGGCAATACAAATGGTATCGTATTATGCGTCGTCGTCGGAGCCAGCGCAGGTTCGGGGTAAAACGGTGTATATTCAATATTCGAATAGGCATGAAATTGTGAACAATAAGAGTCCAGGTGATAATCCTGGAAATGTATTGTTGGTTACCATCGAGGGTGTTGAAGCTGGTGATGTCAGCATCGATGTCATTCACTTGGTAATTGCCTTTTCTTTTTAATCTTGATTTGTTTTCATGTCTCAAGATTTCTGTTGATATATGTTTTTGCTTATTAAATGCACTAAGTTGGTTAAATGTGCTGAAGTAATGAAAAAGCTGCCTAGAATTAGGGTTTTTTAGGCAATTGATGAATGTTATATTGGAGTTAAAAGTGTGATAAAGAAAATAAGCAGCTTCAGGAGCATAGCTTACTAGTTGATGCATTTTTGTTTTTGGAGGGATTTCCACATAGCCCTACCAGAGGCTCGTGATTGTGGAAATGGCTCGTATATCATGAAGATATTTCATCAGTCATTACCATGTAGCCCTACTAGAGGTTTGTGAGTGTGGAATTGGCTCCTAGATCATGTGAATTCAGCATGTTTGCTCGCTAGTGTTGTGTTAGCGACAACAAATTTCTGACAATATAATGTACTGGAAAAGATATCATTATCTTGTCTATCTTCTTCTCTTTTCCAGTGCAATTTCATACAAGAGTGGAGGTAAAAGTATAACATTAATGTTATTCTCTGTAATTATGCCTGTTATAAGATGTACCATACTTAATGTGCAGATGATGGCTACTCGTGTAAAAATTTCTTTAGTTGCTTTGAAAATTTCATTTGTCTTAAAGAGTTGGTATTCTCAATACTTTGGTTTGAATCAACTTTCCATAGTTTTTAATCAGACATTTTGGTTTATAGCTTTGGTGGAAGATTCATTTCATTGTTTTTTTACTTTTTACATGGAAATAGCGCCATGATTGGATTATGTATTAAATAGTGCTTTAATTTTATTTCAAGTCAGTTGAATCACAGATGATGATGCCTCTTATTTAGACTCTTTTGTTGGAGACAGTTTGGAAATATTATCATTCGTCATTCTCCTTTCTAAGGTCTATCTTGACGCATTCATGTACAGGTGTCATTCTGCACTTATTTCTTATATATTTGGAAATTTTGTTTCATGTCTTTTTGCCAATGATTGGGGTGATCCCAAATGGAGTATAGTCGAATTCCTCATTCTATCATCATTATAGAATCTGATGTACATATCATTAAAACTTTTTGCAGGTATTTTCTGCTTTTGGCTATGTGCACAAAATTGCTACTTTCGAAAAGGCTGCTGGTTTCCAGGTGAGGTGTTAAAAAATGCTTTTGATCTTCTTGAGATTGCTTTTTTTTTATATATATATATATTAGTATCATCTTTCCCCCCAATATATTTGCAGGCATTAATTCAATTCACTGATTCTGAAACTGCATCCTCAGCAAGAAATGCCTTGGATGGGAGAAGCATACCCAGGCATGCTCTTCTTCCTTTCCTAACCTTCAATAACCCCCTCTCCATCCTCCTTTTATCTTTTGGGGGAATTTTCTGTTAGTATGGCGAGTATAGTTAATTTGTAATGTTATGGTATTATGTTTAATAAATTCAGGTACTTGCTTCCAGAGCATGTTGGTTCCTGCCACTTACGCATTTCGTATTCTGCGCATACCGATCTCAATATCAAGTTCCAGTCCCATAGGAGCAGGTAATAAGATTGTCCCAACTATTAAGAGGTCAAATGCTTAGATGTTTTCTCACAGTTCTTCTATTTCATTTGTTGTTCAAAATCTTTCAGCACTATTGTACTTCATCTGTTTTGGAACTCGGGGCCTTGCTAATTGGTGTGTGCTTTTGTCATTTAGGAGGTTAGGGAAGCCTGATAACCAGAACACAGATGTATTGTCATGAACGCTTAGTAATTTCCTTCATCTTTAGATACTAGTTTATTGCATTTGCACTTGCCATTTTAGTTAGAATGTTTGGTGTATGATTGCTGAATTTCATTAAATGAAAACATTGTTCATACAAGCATTATTCAATTTCTGGTAGCAGTTTATTGCACTTGCCCTTGCTATTATGCTTTTTGCCCATATTGTTTTTGATGTCTACTTTTGAAGTTTGTTTATTTCTGAAGTCAATGCTAAGTTTGTTTCCTTTAGTCTTAAGGTGGCAGAATATTAACTTTCATAACAAGCTATTCATAGCAATTGTTTGCTTCAAACCATCTAGCAACAAGGTCAAACAAACCATTAACAATCAATTAGCTGATCAATTTATTGTCTTCCTTGTGTCTTTTCTTTGATGATATTTGTCCATCTTTAAGTAAATGTGGAAATTTTCAAACTTTCATTTTCATCTGGAGAAGCCATGTTATCCTAATCTTTATTGAATCTTCTATCTAGCAGAGAATTGCAAAAAAGCAAGCCAATAGATTTTGCAAAGGTTTTAACATATTTTTTCTTGGTTGTGTCTACTTATTCATCATTTAGCTATATCTTTTGTTATGTTCCTTCTTTGATGCAGCTTCTGAAATTTATGCATCAGTAGTCATGGATAGTGTTTGATATTTGTTTGTATGACACTCGTAGATTTTATCTCCAAATTTTGCAGAGACTATACAAATCCATATCTCCCTGTGAATCCTACTGCAATCGAGGGACCTGTTCAGGTAAGTCTTTTCTGATTACTTTTTGAATTGCATTACTGAATCTTCACTGATAAGCTGTTTTCTCCAGCCTAATGTTGGCGCTGATGGAAAGAAGAAAGAAGCTGAGAGCAATGTGCTTCTTGCATCGATTGAGAATATGCAGTATGCTGTCACCATCGATGTTCTTCACACTGTGAGGAAGACCTATGTGATTACTTGTTTCCTTTACATGGGATTTTATTTTTAATGAGTTTTACTCATACTGTGCTCTGCCTGTTCATTATAGGTATTCTCTGCATTTGGTACTGTCCAGAAGATTGCTATATTCGAGAAAAATGGTGGAACACAGGCGCTAATTCAGTACCCAGGTATGCCTTCTGTCATGATTAATTGTTTTCAAATTTAGCTTGCGACTTGTGTATATTTACGGTGACTACCTGCATCAGGTTGAAAGCCTTTTTTGATTAATGCAGTTCTTTAGTTGTCAGATTATCTGGTTTTCCAGCTCTGGATCTAGGATTAGATACATCTTGGTCTAGCTTGAAATAAATATTCTACGCTCAGTTAATCAGACTTTGAACTTCATTTGGATTCTTCATTTTCCCATTTCTCTTACCCATTTTTTTTTTCTTTTATTGGTTTGGTTTGGGTATAAAAGGAGCTTTAGTCATGCCAGAATGTCCTTTCCGTGATTGAAGAGGTTCTATACCAAAGTTGTTGGGGTTGGCTGAACGAATGCCATTTGTCTATTTCATCCTATTTAAGCTACATTAAATCCTTTTCAATTGTAACAATCTATCACCTTTTTTTTTTAAATGTTGTCATGCTACCAAATTACAACTGGTCACAAATCATCTTTTTTTTACTGTGAGTTTATGTTTTTTTGAAGCTGATTAATATTACCATCATGACATTACGTTCTCTGTTAACATTATTTTGACCATTCATGATCCTCTTTGCTTATTTATTTTGACCATTCATTATTTTTAACAATGCATGTGCTCTATTTGTTAGATAGGCGTAAGCAGTAATCATGTCTTCATTGTTTTCCAGATGTTGCGACTGCAGCAGTAGCCAAAGAAACTCTGGAGGGACACTGCATTTATGATGGTGGCTATTGTAAGCTTCATCTATCATACTCTCGTCATACTGATCTCAATGTAAAGGTATAAAAATATGTGCTTTTGATTTAATGTCATGAGAAAAATAGTAAAAGGAAAAATAAAAGAGATGCTGATAGAAAAAAAAGTGCATCTATTCTTGATGAAAAAGAAAAAGAAAAAGATTTGGTCCTTAAAATGCATGCTTCTTGACACTTGATGACCCCCTTCTGGTTGGATATGATCCTCTTTTCTTGTTTTTGCAACCTATCTGGAGAGTCTGATCAGTTGCTCTTGTTGGTAGGCCTATAGTGATAAAAGTAGAGATTACACCATCCCAGATGCAAGTTTGATTGCAGCACAAGCTCCTGGCCTTCACACTGCTCCTACAATGTGGCAGAATCCTCAGGCTGGCTCAATGTACACTGGGAATAACTATACTACCACTGCTGCTGTTCCAGTTCAAGTTCCTCCTGGGCAAGTGCCAGCTTGGGATCCAACCATGCAGGCAGGTGGACAAGGTTATGCATCAGTTCCTGGCACTTATCCTGGTCAAACATATCCATCACCTCCAGTGTCTGCTTACGCTACTTCTGCAATACCTGCAGGCTCCTCTCCCCGTTCACATAGCAGCCCAATTTCTCATAGTGTGGCTTCTATGGCAATGAGCCACCCAGGGATGCAGTCAAACTTGCGACCTAGTGGTGCTTCACCTCCTGGTCAGCCTCCATATTATGGTTGATGATGATGTATTCTCCTTGTTTAAACATTTTTTGTTTTTGTCTTTCCAGCATTCGATTCTGGTAATGATGATAATCTTTGATATGCTGTGGGTGAGGCTTCATGTTTGGTTCAAAAGAAAAAAAATGTTTTTTTTACACTACTACATGCATCTTATGTTTTCTGGGAATACAATGCTGGATGGAATTTATATGTCCTCAGCCCTTATCAGTGCTGTAAGCTTGTGAACTTGGTCCAGCTTTATCTGGTTCAGCATCAATGTAGAAAATTACCCATGAGCTTTTATATCCTTAGCTTGTAGCAACAGTAGCTCGTAAAAATCCTGTTCTAGTTATATAGCACTCTAAAATTGTTGATCTGATCTCCAAGGTAATGTTTGATTATTGTCTCGGAATTAAAGAAAAATTGGAGACATGTCTGTTTAAACCATCCACTCAAGTATATAATGAAAAAAATAAAATAAGAATGCTGATGCATCGACCTTTATTTTGAAGGGCATGCTTTTAACTTTGCCTTTATTGCATTCTTTTGTATTAAGCTAATGACAGGTTGATCTTTAATCCATCGATGGTGTAAACTCTGAAGGGAATTCTTTTTGACAAGGAGGATTTTCTTTTTCTTTTTCTTTCTTTCTTTATTTATTTTGTAACAATCATAATATTCTTATCAATCTTGATATTTCTTTTCACACTCTCAACAACACAAGTATTTTTCCCTTGCGGGAAACACAAATGAAAGTGGAAGCAGCTACATTACTAGTTACTGGTCTGGGCTAGAGGCAGAGTCAGAGTCATCTTCAATGATTGATCGAGGCACAACATGTGTTGCATACAAGGACGGTCCCGATCCAGATAGCTGTTGCGTTTCTCTAGTGGTTTTGGTTAGTGGGTCCTCATGACCTCATGACTCTGTCTCTGCCACAGCCCTTCTCCAACAGCGCAGTTAAGGCTTGAAGTGATAGCTCAATTCTTCAATGACCTCATGGCCATGTCTTCCAAGCCTTTGGGTGGGGATCATCTTTCTCTGTACCATGTGGTTAACATGTGAGCGTGCATGCTCGAATGTACTTACTTCCACATTGGTACCGGCCAAGTTCACTAAAATTCAATTAATTTAAACCCAAGCACTCCGGCTCGGCCTGCAGAAAGGCACGGTCTTCTTCAACAACAAAAGCGTTTTTACCAAAGAAAAGGCAATAGAGACAGCATGTTCTTTAGGATGCGACGAAAGGGTAGCCAGTGGAGAATAGTTCCTAGCTAGCTAGCTCTACAATCCAACCCTACTTGGACGGGGCACCGACAGTGTATGTATGATATTCTCGTAGCAGTTATTTTCACAAACAAAATTAACCCAACTTGTTCAGTGTCCATGTCTAGTACTAGATGGATAGTAATTTCCTCCTAGGCTTTTCGTCGCAAGCAAAATTAGTCGGTTTCAATTTTATAAAGGGCACATAAGAAATGGTGTAAAGCTGGAATATTTTGACAAATTTCCTTTCTCATATGCCAGTCCCTGTCATCTCTAATCAATCCCTATCCATCTCTTGTACTAGTTTTGACACATGCGAGGCAAAACATTAACCAAAACGAGAAGTAAAGCGGAAATACATGTTTGTGTACATCTCTTGGATTGATTACTTCTCGGATATCAAATATATGCTCGGTTGAATTTCCCTTTTTTATTTTTGTTTTTTTGTTACCGCTAGTCCCCTTATGAAGAAGAGTCTTGCACGTAACCATGCAGTTTATGCTCGTCGTCTCCTAGACCCTAATGTCTGTCACCTTACGCATGAATGGCCCATCTCTGAAAATAGCTGTTCCCTTTCCATTGCCTGTTGAATCACCTCTGCCACTGTTTTACATTATTCACTTCTATACGAGAACTTACTAGATTAATTGAGCTTAGTTAGCATCTTCTCATTTTTTCCTTTCTAATAGATTCTTCAACCATTGATGCATTAATTCCCTCTCCTTTTAGTAATATAGACTATCACAACAACAACAATAAATAAATAAGTGTTTTAATGGAATCATTTATAATGTATTATGAAATTGAAGTGAAAAATGATGAACTTTAGATATGCATAATAAAAGTTGAAGAACCTAATAAAAAAATTAAAGTTTTAATCTATAATTAAATTCCTCAAGAAATAAAATAATAAAAGATACAAGGGTACTTTCATATTTAATGAATCACATGCTAGCTTTTGGTGGATTAGAATACTAAGTAGTAAATACGCTTGACGAGCTAGCTATCTATGCATGTCAACAATATTTGATGTAATAGATACTTGTTCCTAGGTGGGGTGCGCATATGTATTAATTGCTTTGTTCTGCCTCATCTGTCAACAAAAATTAAAAATGGTGAAAAAAGAAGAAAACGTTCATCTTATCATATGCATTCATGTGATGTGCAGTGTACGTGTTACCTTCCAATAAAACATTAGCTGTATGCAGAAGCAATATATTGTTATGGATGGCTATGTATTTAATTTCTACTTATTAATGATAATTGTAATTCAAACTCGAAAGTTGTTTTTCATGAACTTCAAAATGTAGGATACTTCAAAATCTTGGATGATCTTTATAAAAAAAATACAATGAGGGGAAGATAGTTGACAAAAATCGAATTCAGACATGCACATATTTATGTTCTATTTAATTACGATGAATTAAGATTTTTTATTCAGTAAATATAATATTAACATGCTATTCTCAAATAATATTGCTCTTATACTCTCATAATATGATAGATTGAATAATTTCTCATAGACAACATTATTAATTTTTAGTATCTCAAAATTAAGATCTGACTGAATCTCATATTTTCTAATTACAAGATAGATGATTTGCCACGTGGTTCAAAACATGTATAAACGATACTTAATAATTCTTAACTCTTTTAATACTTGATTTCATTACACCTTTCTCTTTAACTATTAATGATTGTAATTTTATACTAAGTCTATTAAATGGAAGGGAATGCTAGTTATAGTTTGAATATACTATGTTTAGGTAATAAAAGAAAGGTCAAGTGCTATAATGAGTATTTCATCCATGGATGCATTAGCTTTTGGATAACCGAGCTTAGAAGTTCATGATAAGTTGGATTTCAACAATTTTTTTCTCAAGTTATTATTTTTTAAAATTTGCTGATTTTTTTTAGGAACATGTAACATCTAATTGTAGGAGAGATACGAAGATAACCTTCAACTCATCCAAAACTCGATCCAGATTTGTGGTTGGAGGTTGGATTGTCCAGTGAACCTGGTATAAATTAGGTTTATAGTATCTTCAAGATTGAGGATATGTAGACGAGTTGTAGTGTATCGACCATTGGTTCCTTGTGATCGAGATTGAGCTAGAAATCTCTGGTCATTTAAGCGATTGTATGAGAACAAGTTCAAGCTCATACGACCTAGTTTAGTGCTGAAAGGACTCAACTTAGGTCTAAGACGTCCGACCTAATTCCCTTGGAGAGTCCTAGATAGTTGGAAAAAATTACAGAACTTGCAATTGTTAGATGTAATTCTCTAACGATTTAATTCCGTCGATAATATCCATATGATCATCGATGGACTTACCAATAGTTTATCCAATGATATGTTTTCTGACGTCAATTTTTCGTTCGTGATCTTGTTGGTAAATTTTTGTTGTTTGACAGAATCAGTGTTTAAACACCGACGAAATATTCCATCGGTGTTATGCAATATTGTGGTTGTTTGGATTGCAGTATTTTAATAAATAGCTAACAAACCTTGTACATGTGTATGGATGAAAATGAGTGACCATTCCTTTCACATGCCTCCCAACCTAAACGCAGGAGCACATGAGAGTTTCAATATATCTCAAGCTATAGGCGATGTCCTTTGTTGTTTCATACATGTTAGTAATTGAATCACAATGAGTTGTCCTTGTCAATTTGAGAGCAATGCTTACTAGACTTCAAACTGACGAGAAAATGCACAAGCTAGCTAGCTTCCCTAGCTAGCTAGTGCCTCTATCAGATCAATATAGAGACCAAGTTCAGGCATCTGTTTTCAGAACACCCAGGAAGGATCTGTACATTGTCAATGGCCAGAAATGAAGATCAACAACTGGCTTTGATTTAATTTATGGTAATTAATAATCGGAATGATCACACTTGCTACACTGCTGCTGATGGTTGCTAGGTGACCACCTGTATATCGATCTTAGTTTAAAGCACCCTGAACCCACAGCAGGATATGCTGGGAATTAGATTGATACTGTCTCCTATAGTAAATATCGCAGCTGGATTCTGCGCAATTGTCTGTGGTTGATTCATGTGGCTTGACAGAAACTATATGAAAAGAAAGCCAAGGAAAGAACACTTAAATTGCAATGAAGATACAGTATCTACATCAATTTAAGGCTCTCGTCACTCAGGCCCCAGAAAAGCTAGGGCATGCATGTTCAATGTTCAATAATATAAAGTTTTTATTGAATACATACTTACCTTAAGCACGTTTGTGTATCATATTATTGAACCTTTTACTTTTGCACCTTTAGATAGGAGAAAATATTGTTAATGTGATTTATAGGGCAATAGAAAACTATAATTACTAACTGAGAAGCTGATGTATATATGTGTTCAATAGAATATATTGAAAACCACATATGCGAACAAGTGCATTTATTTGACGAAAAAGATTTAACATTCGTGATTTGCAAAGCTAAAGTTAAAAGCAAACAGAAAGGAAAATCAAATGTTTGAAAAATAATAAAGGAGGCGATTAATTCTCCATATAACTTTCTTCATTTTATTAAAAAATAAATAGAAACGTACATCAACAAATTAATGCACCATAAACCCTCAATTGGGAGGAATAGATTGACAGGAATAAAGAATAAGAAATTAGATGAAACAGTTAATGCCATGATCCTCAATGTCATGTTGCCATAAATCTATGAATTAAGAGAAGCTTACTAATAGTTTTTATGTTCACAATAAAATTATCTTTTAAAAAAGTTAAAATATATATCTCCATATGAAGTATAGAAATGAAGAAATCCTAACCTAAATTATTTTAGAGTATGAGTCTATTTTTAGCTCATTGAGTTCCTCATCCAAAAAGAATAGAAGTTTGGACCAAAGACTGAAAATTTATTTTTGTGAGATATGCTAAAAACTCAAAAGCATATAGATTCTTAAATTCTTATTTTAAAGTTATTATGAAGTCAATAGATGACCTTAATATCAATGATCTAAAATTGGATAATTCATAAAACGCAGATGTAAATTTTAATAATTTTTTTAAGAGTAAAAGCAAGTTAGTGACTTACTAGCTAGTGAGATTATAAGTAGTAAAAGGGAACAACATAGAAGGATTAAATTGAAAAAAAAATTATTTTAATGAATAGTATTTTATGAATGAAGCTGCTTTACTTTATTTTCTTGTTAAATTAGTCAAATATTCTAATGAAAAAAACAAGTTATTGATATATCATAGGAGTAAACAAGATTAATGTTTACTAGTACCATGAGTGGATAAGTTTAATACTCATAATGAAGTCTTATGTTCTGCTAGTACTTAGGTAATAAAATGAGTGAAAAAAGAACTTCACATGTATAAATATATATAGTGGTGGTTCCTTTTAAATAAAAGTACGTATATATTTGCAAATATTCATGATGTTCACGTGGAAACACGAGGTCAAAATAGAATAATTTTTAGTCTAGGGACCATTTTGTTAAAAATGAAAAGGTGTTGTTAGATTCGAGGGAAGAAACTGCTTTTTAGTCGATTGCTTTTCTGCAATTGAATAGGCATATATGGGCAGCATAGCCGTTAATGTAGAAATATATTTTTATTAGCTATTTAATTCTTGTTTTACTGTGGGTTAAATAAATTTTTTTATAATTTTTTTTTTATAAATCAAATATTTATACACATATATATATATATATATAATTAATTAAATAAAAAAATTAAAAATAAAATATTACTGTATCTATTCAACTTGACTCATCTTATTATGAGTAGAATAATTTTTTTCTAATACAAAAGAATAAATACATCAGTGCTGTTAATTTATTTTGTGACATCAGAAAAAATTATAATTATATATTAAAAAATCAATACTTATATATAATAAAATAAAATAAAGATTATATACATTAAAAAAATAAGATTTCAAGTTAATTCTTAACCTAATAAAAAAAATAAGATATTATTGCAATTGCTTCAGTGAGATACCATTTTCTTTTAGTCTTTGTATAATATTTTTTAAAAAAGTGTAAAGAAAAAAAAATTACAAAAAAATAAAGATAAAAACAAAAAGAATGGAATAAATAGGTCAAGTATACAATGATAAATATTATAAGCATAAATAATAAAAAATAATAATTTTTTTCCAAAAAAAAATGTAAAGGAAAAACTAAAAAAATATATATATTATAAAACAATGAATATAAAAATTATAGAATTTTCTTTTTATTAATCCAATGACATCTACTCATCTATTATAGTAAAAACAAATAATATTTTTAAGATTGTGTTAATAATTTTTCCAAACAAATTATTCGTCCTAGATGATCATATCCCTTGAATATATCTTAGATTCACCTCCTCCTCCTCCTCCTCCTCCTCCTTTATATATTAAAAATATCACCTTTCTTTGGTGGGAATGCTTAGTAACACCATCCTATTAGAAATTAATTCCCAGCATTATTCTTTCCTATTGAAACCACCCATTCCTTCTTGTCGCTTCAGTTATCACTTGTGTTCAGGGATGGTGACGAGTAATTGTGGATCGGGTTTCTTTATATTTATATATATATATATATATATTTATATATTATTTTTTATAATAAATTTAGATATTTATATTTTATTTATTAGATTTCAAGTATCCATTGAATATCTATTATTTAATATTCAATAAAAAAATAAAATAGTAATATGTATTTTAGCATATATATATATATATGTGTGTGTGTGTATGAATTAAATGATAAAATGATACATATATTGTTTTCTTGAGTGGTTTTTCTTCCAATTTTGATTATTCACAATTAGATTTTATTTTTTTAAAAAGTTATCTTTTAATATTTTATTTATTTTTAATTAAACAACACAATTTGTTTCAGTTTTTATATTTGTAGATTTATCTTAATCTTAAATAGACACCTTGATATTTAGTTGGTTTTTAATTTTACAAGTGTCTATTTTTCTTATTATATAATTAAATAAAAAATTATTAAAAAACTTTGTTGAGCCTAATTGGATTCGTTGCAAGAATCTATTTTTTTTATCAGATAGTTAAATAATTTTTTTTTTTATCTAATAGAGTCCTTGATCCGAGTCATGAGTCTAGCTGGTTAATATCAGTTGGTTAAGAATTCGGCTTTTAAATGTTTTGCGGTTGCACAAATAATTTATTTAATTAAATATATGAATAAATTTTTTATTTTATAATTGAGTTTTTTATATAAAAACACATATGAAATGTCTTTATATTTTTTTTATATTGAAAATGTTTTTTATCCTACCCAAAACACATGTTTTACATAAAAATATTGTTTGAAAATATGATAACGATTATTTTTTAAAGTGTTTTTTGCTTGGAAATACTTGAAAATAATTTTTTTATATTTTAAAAAAATTATTTTTAACATCAGTACATCAACATAATTAAAAAAATTTAAAAATAATAATTTTAAGTAATTTTTTTTTTAAATCATGAAAGTTTTTATGCAAAAACAAACGTCTTTTTTACTAAAATAACTGTACGGTCCCAACAGCGGGAAGATGGTGAGGTTTTTCCATCATGTGATATGTCTGACTTCTATTTATTCTCTTCAATCCTCCCCTCCCCTCTTCATTTCCCTTCAAGAAAATTCTTCCAAGGTTCATCACATCTTCTAGTAACATTGTCTGTTTACCATTGAATTCCTTTTGTTTTCCTTCGTTACTAGCTATAATGTTTTCGAAATAATTAGTAGCTTTACAACTTGTATTAATTTATAAGTAGCTACAATATTGTTCCTAAGGGGGGTTCATCTACTTTTGTGCAGGAAAATGGCTCTTCTTGGGTTTCTTTTAGTGGGGTTTCTCTCCTCTGTCTCTTCTGTTCATGGAAATTATGGAGGTTGGATTAACGCTCATGCCACTTTCTATGGAGGTGGCGATGCATCAGGGACAATGGGTATGTGAGACATGTGTTCTTCTTCTTCTTCTTCTTCTTCTTCTTTTGATAGGAAAATCATGTACATGCAAGCTCTATGATGTATAATCTTCTTACAATATTGTCGTCCTGGCTAACCACAGCTTGGTTGTGTTTTAAGGTGGGGCTTGTGGCTATGGAAATCTGTACAGCCAGGGTTATGGCACGAACACTGCAGCACTGAGCACTGCATTGTTCGACAATGGTTTGAGCTGTGGGGCTTGCTTTGAGATCAGATGTGTAAATGATCCACAGTGGTGCCTGCCTGGCGTAATTGTGGTCACCGCTACTAACTTCTGCCCTCCCGGCGGCTGGTGTGATCCTCCCAACCATCATTTCGATCTCTCTCAACCTGTCTTCCAACACATTGCCCAAAATAGAGCCGGAATTGTCCCCGTAATCTACAGGAGGTAGGTTAATTAATCAACACTTTTTCATGACTTATTAATTCCGTCCAGAACTTCTTAACCTAACAGATTAATGAGGTTACGGATTGTTATAGGGTAAGATGCAGGAGGAGCGGAGGCATTCGGTTCAACATCAACGGCCACTCATACTTCAATTTAGTCCTGATTACCAATGTTGGCGGTGCTGGCGATGTGCATTCAGTGTCCATCAAAGGTTCGAGAACTGGGTGGCAATCAATGTCGAGAAACTGGGGCCAAAACTGGCAGAGTGACTCTTACCTTAATGGACAGAGTCTCTCTTTTGTAGTGACGACTAGCGATGGCCGTAGTGTGGTTTCTTACAATGTCGCCCCTGCTGGTTGGTCCTTTGGGCAGACGTATAGTGGAGGGCAGTTTAGGTACTAGCAACGATTGCCTGTCGTGGAAAAAGACATATAGAATATGCAGTATTATCAAGCAACACGCCGGCGGCTACATTATTGAAGACGTAGTACTTACTGTGTTCGTTACAAGACAGAAAATATATGGTCAACGTACCTCGGGTCAATGTCTCTTATGAATTAGCCCTAATTGGCTAATTCCCACTTTCTATCTCACGAGCCAAGGCTTCATTTCTACTGCAGGAGTGTGTGCATTCATATATACGTCCATAGGCAGCTGTTTGGTTACTGCTAGGACATTTCAAATTACAAATATATACAAGTAAATTTTAAAATGCTTGTGGTAAAAAAAAAAAAAAGGTCACCGTCGGAAGCTCTTAGTTCACTGTGCCCTTGTTTGTATTTGATCTGCAAAATAAATGTACCTTTTGATATGGTTAATTCTAATGAAAGTGAGATCTCAACCTTTTTCTTTTTCCTTCCTTTTAATGTTGATGATTTTCCAAAAATGGATCAAGCTTCATCATAAAAGAGATTAATAAGCTGATTATAATTATATATTTGGTGGTGGAATGTGCGTTTTGAATCATAAATTCCTTTCATGAACTAATTAAATCCTTTTATCTACACACGTCCTTGGAAAAATCTACGCCAGCCGACTCCCGATAATTAAAATAAATGTTGAAAGTTATATCACGTTCACTACAAGAACCAGATTTTCTTACCAATGCAACTTTGTGAGATAATCGAGGCTAAATCTATTATTTCCACGATGTATTTTTTTATTAATTAATCAAAAAAGAAAAAAACTAAGTGGTGATCTTGATATTTTGATTTCTTGTCTTTGTAAAAGAACCTATAATAAAATGTCATTTAGCATTTTAAGATACTTTTGGGTTTTGTCGGCAGGTTATTCAGATTTGGAGATTGACACGGGAAAAATGTTTTGCAAACAAAGCACTTCACAGCTGAAGTTGGAGGAGACCTTCACACGTTGCCGGCCCCACACTGTCCCCCCTACTATGTGGGTGCAAGATTTTTTATTTTTATTTTTCTATTTATTGCAAGATCTAATATATTTTTCTTAAAAAATATCTCGATTTGATATTAAGCATCTCTCTACCTTAATTTTCTTTTACAATTATTTAATAGACCATGACAATTTCCGAGCATACATAATACACTCTCGAAAATCCAAGATTAAATGTGATTGTTTACAAGTTTTAATAATAATAGTAATAATAATAAAATAAAAATATCACGGTAAATTTATCAGGGTAAATTTATCGTATGGTACTATTTTTATATCATGTTATTAAATAGATTACGAAGATAAAAGTTGAAGTGAAGGATGAAATATTACTTCAGATGTTTGTTCACACTATTAATAAGATTTTGTGAGGAAGCTAGCGGATGAGACATGCTAAAAATGGAAAATTGAACTTGTTCATGTTGTGATAAAAAAAATAAAATTGTTCTTGTTTTATTATGCTTGCAAAGATGTTGTCTTGTTGTGTTTTGTTTTACCTTTTATGATCTTCTTGAAAACTTGTTCATAATACCATAAGCTTTGATTTTGTCAATATAATACTAGAATTATCATAATAAACAATTATAGTATCTTGAGTAAAACCATAATCTTGTAAAATCTTTTTTATCCAAAGAAGTTCTTTGCAACAACAATTTATTTGGCTTCAACAGTTGACAAAAAAATTAAATTCTATTTCTTGCTCATCTATGCTGCCAAATTTTCACCAACATTGTCTAACGTATGCAGCGTCGTGGCGATCGTCCATCCTCTAGGAAAAATGTAATAGTATCCCTGGCAAATGTGGAGAGACAAGGAGTTCTTGTCTCTTATCAGTAAACTATGGACTGAGAGTCGCCATTTAGTATTCTAGTCACTAGAAACCCTAACTGGTCTCAGAGATCGGGTACGGAGACTGATTGCGTAAAGGAAAGGTATTAACATTCCAACTACGACCTATCTAAGGTAAGTTGCATAGTTTTATTTGTCTGATTAAAATCTAAAGTTTTGTTGCGTTTTATAGTCGTTGGTCATGTATGTCTAAAATTCAAGAAAAGTTCTCCTCAATAAGGAGGTTTTTATCTTAATAGGGTAAAACAATATTTTTTTAATATCGGGAATACGTTTTACATATAAATTCGTAATCCCTAATATTAAAACAAAACAAAATAAAATTTTTGTTGTTTTTGAAATTTTAGTCAATGTTCTCTTGATTTTAATAAACTGGTTATTAAAGCCAAAAGACATGCTAAAACATTGTTTTTTTTTTTTTTATGTATGAAAAACACAATATGATTTTTTTAACTTTTGAGACACTTAACCGTATGCACAAAAACATTTTTTTCTCAATTTGTTTTGTATTTTTGGAAGTTTTGATTAAAACTGGGTATTTTAATACGGATGTGTATTTTTATGTCGTAAAATACAGACCGATATTAAGCAAAAAAAAAAGTAGAAAAATACACGGAGAAATGATAAGTTTTCAACATAATTTTTTAGAATTGGTTTTTTTTTTTAATTAGACCGGATCGGAAGTTGATGATAACAAGTTGCTCATACTTGATGAACCTACCAACTATATGGAAGCAATATCTACTATTGATCCCGATAAATGGCTTAAAGTCGTGAAATGTGAAATGAATTCCATGTACACTAACCAAGTATAAACTTTGGTTGATTCACTTGAAGGGATAAAGCCTATTGGATATAAGTGGGTCTTTAAGAGAAAAATTAACATGAATGATAATGTACAAATATATAAAAATAAAATAGTTTTCAAAGGTCACAAAAAAAAAAAAAACAAGGGGTTGATTTTGATGAAACTTTCTCATCGGTATTTATTATAAATTTCATAAGGATTTCACTTATTATAGTTGCATATCATGATTGTCAAAGCTGCATTTCTAAATGAAAATTTTAATGAAGATGTTAATATGACACTACTTGAAGGTCTTGAATCTAAAAAATTTACCTACAAAATATGAAAGCTACAAAAAATTATTTATAGACTTAAGCAAGCTTTAAGAAGTGAAATAATTAAACAACTTGATTTTATAAAAAATATAGTGTTTATAATAAGGTTGGTGAGAGTATAGTAATTTTCATAATATTATGTTCTTTTATCTTCTCCTTAATCTCATTGTGATCTTTAAAAAA
This sequence comes from Populus tremula, assembly GCA_964019445.1. NCBI lineage: Eukaryota > Viridiplantae > Streptophyta > Magnoliopsida > Malpighiales > Salicaceae > Populus > Populus tremula. The sequence continues at coordinate 10,654,391 of CAXHTJ010000014.1, read as the reverse complement.
GAACACGGATATCATTGGCCCCAGAGCAAAACATTATACAGGTTGAATCCCACCAAATAAAATTGCACCTAAACATCCAAAGCTCGCCTGTGTCCATTCTGGTAAGTTCACAATGCCAACAATCTTGGAAACGATGGTGCTGAAAATTCTTGCTCTTCCATCACTACAGTTTCTTCACTACTCATTGAGGCTTTTAATTTCAACAGTTAAAAGATGTGGTTTATATCAACTCACATATTCCTGAACCTGAAACTATTTCTATTTTCTAGTTTCCAACATCAATTAAGTGTAGTTAATCAAGATTAACCTGAGTAGAATACCCTTGAGGGAGGGAACTGGCAGCTGAAATTATGAGCATCAGAAGCTTTGGCAGCTTCAACAACCTATTTGTGCATCATAGCATTTTCTTGCATAAAAGTATACTCTCCTTGATTGTTGTTGCAAATAGTGCTGCCTCCTCGCTCACCAAACCTATTTGTGACCTTAGCCACTTGAGTTGCAGTTTATCATTAACAATTCCATCAAGAAGTATCTCTTCACCAAGTGGGTCATAAAATATTTGTAATAATGCTATCACTGTCAATTTTCCTACCCACTAAAGCCACGCTTTTTCCTGCTGGGATTTGTAGACAAAAATCTTCAAAGATAATGCTTTCTGGCCTTGACGGATACGAAAATTTGACTTGTCTAAATTCAACTTTACTCTAACATTATAAAAAATCTCACCTTCCATGTTATCTAAGTCTATTTTGGGGACTCGTATCATCACTTCCATGATACGTTCTCCAGCAGAACATGCATCTGCGAAGAGCCTTTCATTATGATGACAAAAGAGACACTAACTCAAAGAAATAGAAAAGATGAAGCAACTCACAGGCCACCAACGGTAACACAGGCTCCAACATTGAAAACAGTTCCTCCTTGAGCATTCTGCTACCATAGTAAGACGTGAAAGACCAAACAGCAAAAACAACACCGTCGTTGCTAACGACCAACCCCATAGCCAAGCCCTGTCTCAACCCCAGCTTCACTGGCAGTTGTAGAGCTGCAGAATATGCAGACGAGGCTTTGCTTTCATGACCAACAAAGGCATAGATTGTCCTCACTGAAGATATAGCCTGCTCTGCTCTTGATTCTGCCTTGCTAAACTCTTGTTTCATCTTTCTTGACAATCTCATCAGAATCTCTCGGTATATTACACCAGGAATCACCAACAGCAGTATAAATGGCAATACTACAATTGTTAGTCTCCATAGCATTAAATATATAGCACCCAACAAATGTGGCACAATTCATCAACAAGTTTGGCACCTGTAGAATCAAATTTAACATCCTCAATTAATGAAATTGAGTGGGAAAAAAAACTTATTCAGAAACAGCTGCAGATTTCACATAGCCTTTTCACTTAAAACGTCTTGAATTACAAAACTGTCATTAGAGACACCTGTGATGACCTCGGATGAACTTGTTACATGCAAATAAAAAATAACCCACGTCTTGCCTTAACACTGCTTTCAAATATCTTGATTGCATTCTGCTAGCTTGTCTTTCACCTGTTCTTGTCCAACAATATCCCTCTAATAAAAAGAAGAAGTAAAGGAATCTAAAACTGGCACTGATCTTGACTTAATTAATTTCATCTGATCATCAAAAAACAATCAATCCAAACATGCTTTAACTGATATAACCGTGATAAACATAACTAAACCAACCTATGAAACAAACAAGCCAGGTAACAAAGCGCCAATGCGTTCTGCCATGCACAAAAAAGCCAACTAATAACTAGTCTTGCATATGCACGTGTGTATCTATATGAAAATGGAAACAGACAGGAAAAAAAACAAAAAACTCTTATTGATGTTGTCAGAGAAGGCATCTGTAACAGAATATGAACCAGCAAGATTGTTCTTCAATTTGCTAGCCACAAGAAAAACTAGTGGGGTAGAGAACCCTTCGCCAATGGATCCAAATAATCCAAGAATCATCAAGAACCAATCTAGACTGTCTGCATGCATGAGAAAGAATCACAACACTTTGTAATGAATTGTGGTGTACAGTAGTATGATTTTATTCACTGTTTAGGTCTTAAAATTGTAAATACAGGCAGGGTAAATTTTCTTTTATTCTAATAATAATAAAAAAAAAAAAAAACACGAAGAACTTAATATTAATAAACCAAAATGGTGAAGTTAAGCCTTACTAGTTCAGATAAAGGAAACGGCTACGCGGCACGGACACCCCTATTAATGTTGCTATCCCTTTTAGACTAAAAAAACAGATGCTGTATTTATGAAGATACCATCATATTTCATACCAATTAAGAATGCTATTAATTAATATGTTATATTACTATTTGTTTATTAATATTTTTCTAAAATATTCTCTTTTTTATAAATGAGTTTTAACTAAGAAGAAGAAGAAGAAGAAGAAGAATACCTAACTTGATACTGTGACCAAACAATTATCTTAAAACAGAGTGAGTGAGAGCAGTATCTAAAGGAAGTAGACTTTTTGTTCTTATAAAAAACAGATTTCTGATGTTTTGGAACTTAAAAGCATCTTTTTCATATGGGAATTTAATTATCATCCGATTACTCATTAATTTTGTTGATTGGAATATTTGATTTGGCACCTCCATGCCAATGCATTTGATAATATTGTGGATCTTTATCTAGCCATCAACGCATATTCAACCCCGATCGGAGGAGAAAAGGTGATGCATTCTGTATCACAAGCAATAAGGAACGTCATCTATCCATCAAACTAATAATTAAATTGTAGAATTTATTGATTTCCCTTCTTCATAGCACTATATTTCGATGTCACGGATTTGAAACAAATCCTATACGAGTGTGTATATATAGATTAGTACCCCATGTTATCAAAAATGCTTTTTTGACACCATACAAAAAATACAACGTAAATTCGGATCATAAAATCATAAAATTTTAAAATAAATCTTGCACAATAACTTATAAATCTTATCGCAAGGCTTTCCCAACGTCGAAGTAATCTAAACCTCTAGAAATGTCTAGTAAAAGTTCAACCAGATCCAATGATTGCATAAAACATTATGCTTCTTAGCATAAAACTATGCAATAGAACAAATCAACACAAGAATACTTGTAAAAAAAGGATTTTGGAACATTAAAGGGATCATTGCCACACTTGAAAACTATATTAATGCTCATTAAAGATCCTTGTAGAACTAGAAAAAGTTTCAAATTAGTTGTTGAATATCCTTTCATTATTAGAAAAAGAATCATCTTCAAATAGGAAGTTCAGAAGTTAAAAGATAACAAATTACAAAATTCATATTGCATCTTCTAACTTGTATTGTGATGCCTTGTAGAACATTGATTGACTTGAAATTGTAACCTAATATAGGAAAATATGTCTAAAAATTCCTGGTTAAATTTTAGTCCAATCAAACAATCAAATAAATAGTTATACTTGATAGCGTAAAACTGGATTGTAGGAACAACTACATGACATAATCCAAATTTTCTTATTCAATCCTTTCGTGGATCATGTCATTCCCTTTTTCTTCAAGATAATTCATCATTGAATAACCAATAAGTGCAATGGATGTTTCATAAGTCTCTTGTTTAATGCTTCAAAGATTATTATTTTTTTTTCAATACTCGCCTCCAACAACTATGTGTGAATGTAGCATTCCTTCTCTTTCTTCTTCCATCCTTTCAGCGTTGTTGTTCCTCTCTCTCTCTCTCTCTGAATTTTTTTATGCATATAATATTTTTTTTTAACTTATCAATGTTTTTCCAAAAAGAAACATACAAGATATGTCTTTACATTCTTGAGCAAAAACCATTCTATGTTCTCTTTCCCTTAGTGAATACATGACAGAAATAAGAAAATGAGACAGAAGAAGACCAAAATATGATATAAAAAAACTATGGAATAGGAATTCTAATCCAAAATTTCAAATTTGATACCATAGGTACCCAACTAATTTTAATGAAATTAAACCCCAAAACTTCAATTTACCTCGTTACCTAAATGAATAAGTCCCTATAAACCCAAATTTATGATTTTTTTTTTCTCTAAATAGATATTATGGACATAATAAAACATTAGACAATTTTTTTTAATCAAAGGACCTTTGACACAAAACTAGACAATAAAAAAAGAAGAGAGAAAAACAATTCACTTAATAAAACTTTAACCAAATCAGATCCAAAACGAGACATAAAGAAAAAACGTTTTAAACAATGAAAACAAAAAGGATATAACTTGATAAATAGAGTCAAGGTTTGATACTAAAATGATATGGAATTGTCCTTTAGATTGCTAATATGAGGTTTGAAGAAAAGTTTGCAACTTGACCCAACAAGAGCTTTGCCTTAAAAACTAAAGTTATATGTAATTGATCACTTTCACCCTACACCTATAATGAGATGCGAATGAAAAGTATAAATTATAACAAAGTTGATCAATTATTTGAAGAATTTGCAAGTTCAATCAAAAACTTAATATAGAAATCACTCAATCACATAAAGAAAAAAAGGCAACAATTTGCGGCAACTTGTATATAAAAACTCATTAACCATCGAAACTTATAAGGTCTATCATATTTACCAAATTTTAGATTCAATTTCTTAACAAGTATAGTACTAGGACTATTAGCATAACTTTCACTATCAATAATCATACTACACACCTTGTTATTAATGTGACATCTAGTATGGAAGATGATCTCTCTTTGTTGCTCATTTACCAACTTCATAGCAACTTTCTGATCATCAGCCCTTCAAAATTTCTTTTCTTTAATTTTAGAAGCTCCTTGTCTACTAATCATATCATCAATTTTACCCATTAACACCTTCATTATAACTTTCATTTTATCATGTATTTCCTCCACAATTCTCATTTTTTTAACACTTTTTGAAGACATTGTTTATACTCGAAATAAAGGTTACTAGCAAATAAAAAAAAATATTATATTTTTCCTCACACAAACCTCACATGTTTACTCTTAGAATAAAATTCATTTTTCTCGTGTTTCACATAATTTATAGGTTTTTCACTTTAATAGACTTGATACACCTTTTACCACTTTATTATTGTACTTTGGTTCTTAAAAGTAACTTAACAACTTATCAAACAATTAACCAAACTATACAATGATTTATTTTATATATAAAGACTCAAGAATCATAATTATTCAAAATCTCTTCAAAATCTCTCGTACTTTGATTCTAAAAAGTAACTTAACAACTTATCAAACAATTAATCAAACTACACAATAATTTATTTTATATTTAAAGGCTTAAGAATCAAGAATTATTTAAAATTTCTTCAAAACCTTAAGTTAGCAATCTAAGGGACAATTATGCATCAGAGCTCGGCTAATTTCAGGTTATATCTCTCTACTTTTCTTTGTTACAAGTAATTCTAGGGTTTTTCTTTATATTTTGCTATATCTAGGGTTTGTTTCTTGTGTTTCTTAGTTTCTTTCTCTATAGGGTTTCGACTATTACAACAACAACAAAAGATTGAATCTTGATTAATCTTTATGGTGTTTCAGTGGAATATTAATTAAAAACAAAGAAGAAGAAGAAGAAGATAATCAATTTTTTATAAGAAAAGATAAAAAAAAAAAGTCTTGAAGTTGCTAGAAAAACAAATTTCATACAAACAAAAAAATTGTGTTCATCTTTGGACTTGAGAAATTCAACACCTATTAAAAAAAGAAAGCAAAATCAGAAATCTTGAAAGGATTCTTGAAAAAAATTTTGAAATTTCAGATCTTGCATGAACTAGGGTTTAGCCGAAACTTGTTGAAAGAGCGGTATAGTTTAGTATCTTTGTTGAAAGAGTTTTATGATGCGTTTGTTTGGACATAAATTGATATGTTTGAACTAGATACCAGCATTGGAGTATATAGGTTGTCTTTTATAGATGCGTGCAAACCTGTAGAGCAGAAATAAAGAAGAATGAGGCCAGATGAAGTGAGGAAGCAATGAGATGCAAGTTTCCTAGAAGTGGTCAAATACCCTCAATGGGTATCCAATATAAAGGCAGTACCCATGAAAGGAAATAAGATCCGATTATGTGTGGATTTTAAAGACTTGAATAAAACTAGCCTGAAAGATGACTTTCTTCTTTTTCACATTGACATGTTTGTAGACAATGCCACAAAGAAATCTACTTGTTTTTTTTTATGGATGGCTTCTTAGGTTATAATTAGATAAAGATAACCAAAGAAAATAAGAAAAAAAACTATCTTTGATAACCCATGGGGAACCATTCTAATACAAAGGAATGCCTTTTGATTTGAATGATATTAGAGCCACATATTAGCGAGCAATGATAATTATCTTTCATGATATGATGTATAAGGTGATTGAAGTATATGTCGATGACATGATCACTAAAACTTGGATAGGAGAAGATCACGTGCAAACTTTGAGGAAACTCTTTGAAAGACTAAGAAAATATCAATTCAAGACTAAGAAAATATCGATTCAAGTTGAATCTTTAAAGTTAAAATTCTGAAGTTATTGGGATATATGGTAAGCAATAAAGTAATTGAGGTACATCCTATTAAAGTCAAAATCATCCAAGACATGCCAGCACCCAAGATCGAGAAAGAAATAAAAGGTTTCTTAGAAAGTCTGAATTACATAGCTCATTTTATCTTTTAGTTTACAATTACATGCGAACCATTAGATTGTTGATGAAGAATAACACAGGAATTTAGAATGAAGATTATCAAGAGGTTTTTGATAAAATTAAACAATACTTTATAAACCCACTTCTTTTAGTAACACCAATCCCTAGGAGGCCTCTGACTTATTGAAACAATCATGAGTGGTGTTTTGACTTTTCAAGATTTATTATCAATCTTATTATTAGTTACATGATCACGTGATAATGATGATCGTATTAAATATTTTATTGGTTAACATGTAATTGACATTAGCTAATATATGCGCATGTGAGCTTAGGGAAAAAGTCATAAAACATGTTAAATTCCTTTGTCACTGCACTTGAAAATAAATCGAATGTTGGTAGTTAATTTTGTCATTAAGATTATAATCTTAATCAAAACCAGAAATGAATGCCAAATTCAATTAGAACCATTTTCTGCTTCGATTATTTCCTCGTTCTTATGATACAGTCCAAAAGCGTACGTGGAGAAGCTGCTGTATTCCTTCTGTTCTTTTAACTAAGCCGTGCAGCTAATCCCATGTGTTATTTTTGGATATAGAACAAATTCATATTTCTTAGTTTTGGTTTTATGTGCAAAACAAGTATCCAGAATAAAACTATCTGTAGAGTAACATAGATATTCAAATTTAATACGCACAAGAGAAGGAAATATTTAAATTAAAAAAGGGAAAAAAAAAAACAAGTAAGGTTAGATTATTGATAATTCTAAGATTTGTATTCAACAAAAACTGTTCTCCATGAACTTTACAAATTCATTAAAATCTAATCTTCCATCTCCATTTTCATCAAAGATTCTGATAATCTTTCTGCACTTCTCCAGCTCAAGTTTCTCCTTCAATCCCAATATGTAGAAAACTCTCTGCAACTCACTTGCTTCAATAAAACCATCACTGTTGTGGTCAAAAACATTGAAAGTTTCCTTAATTTCCTCCAAGCTCGGCTCCTTCTCATCAAACAGCTGTGAAAGTTCATCAGAATCCATCCACTCCTTAAGATCCTCACTTTCTCTGCTGCAAAAAAGTCCAAAGTTTGCCATCACCATCTCCACATCTTCTCTGCAGATATTCCTTTCGTCTCTCTTGTTGTCAAAGCAAGACTCCTGGGATTTCATTGATGTCTCAGAATCCTGATTTCCATCATCATCTTCCCAAAGCTCTGAGTTGCCAAGGCTTAGTTGGGATTGGATGAAGAACCGAAATCTTGAAAAAACTTCTGAAAATTACTGAACCTACTAAATATCAATTTAGATAAGAATAAAGAACCATTTTAAACCATAGAGAAGAGGATCGGTTGGCGTTTGATGATGCCTTTTGCACCGTGATTAAGCTGGCTAAACGGCAAGCCTCCATCGACTGAGTAATATATTGCTGCAAGAGAGGAAACTCAAAGGAAAAAGAAATAATGAATGATGTGCTTTAAGGAATGGAGAGGAGGGATGCTAATTATATAGGCTCAACAGTCATAAGAGGCGGCATCTGAATGCACGAAGAGTCAGCTTTCATAGAAGGTGAAGGGAAGCTGCTTGTATGTTGCCAATGGCGGCAAAGACGTAGAAAAAACACGAGGAAATGGTCACTAAGATCCCAATACTTGGATGAAAGTTTCTCTGCTCCTTCACCACAAAGAAAAGGAAATTCAGGCAAGAATGTTTTATAAGCAACGTGGGGTTACTTTTTTATTTGTTTTTTTTTATATATGGTGATACGAGTGACTATCTTGGAATTTTCTTCTTATTCCTCTACCATTGTCGACTAATATTAATTAAATTATTGCTTTACTTAGTCCCTGTATTCTCAGAAAAGTAATTAGCTAGTCCCTCTGGTTTTAAAAGTCCAATATGGCATCCTTATGTCGCTCTTTCCATTAATCTTTCGGTTACGTATAAGGTTACAGATGATTATTAATACCCGTAGGTTAGATTTCTCGATATTTAAACCTTGCCATTTATCCATCAAGATATAAGAAATTTAGATATTTATTAAATATTTATTAAATTTTAGATATTCAATTGATATCTATTATAATTAATAAAAAATAAAATAGTTAGCTTATATGTATGTATAATAAATAATTAAATAATAAATATTATTCAATATATGTGTTTTATTTCAGTATTAAGGTAATATATCTTATTCTATTAAAAAAATCTAAATATTCTACAAATATATTTATATAATATAAATACATATTTTGGGTTACGTTAGGCGGATTTCAAATCGAGTTTGTCAATATTTATACCCTACTCTCTATCTATCAGGTCAAAAATATATTTATCATCACATCAGGTTGAGTTTGTATTCGTCAAACTAAATTAATTTGTCATCCCTGAATCAGGTGAAGAGCTATCACTTATTCATTTATTTTTCTTTTCAAAATACCCTTTCCACTGTATATTAATTGAAGCATATGTAGTGATAGTTTGGTCATTAAAAAAAAAAGTTAACAGAGATTTTAAAGAATTGACAGTGATAGTCAAAGGACTAAGATGTTGATTTTTAAAAACTAAAAGGATTAAGTTATTGTATCACTAAAGATAAAGGGAGTAAACTATTATTGTATTTGCGGTTTCCAATCATGAATCACAATGTTCCAACCATCTATGTGCATTTTTTTTTTATAAAACAAATCTTATTATTTTTCTAAACATATTTAGCATTATTTTCAAATTAAATAGCAATTGAACTTTAAAGTAGTGTTTGATTACTGTACTAAAATAAAAAAGATAAAAATAATAAAAACACAAATATATTTGGTTAAAGAGAAAGAAACACAAATAAATTTGTTTTTAAAATAATTTTGAAGTGATTTTTTTTATTTTCAAAACAGAAGGTACATAAAAACATGTTTTTAGAGCTAATATTTATTATTTTTTATTTCTAAAATATCCTTGTAAAAATTTCTCAATTTCAAAATTATTCAATTAAAACATATAATGATAAAAATAGTTATTTAAACCCAACTCAGGGATTGTTCCAGGACAAAGTTTGGTTCATTGGTTGAGCCTCAGGTTACAAGTTAGGTTGATCTAAGTCAATATAAAAATAAAAAGGGAGAGTAAAACTAGAGTCATGGATCAAGATGGTCAACCCGGATCAATATAATGATAAACATTATTATTATCATAGTTTTAAAACTTAACTCGAACATCAACCAGGGTAAACCCAGGTTACAAGTTAAGAGGTTCAATTTTTTTAGTCAATACTATTTATTCTTGTATTTTTTTTATTTAAATATGTTTTTTTTATCCAACAATAGTTCTTTAAATAAAGAACATCATCATTTGAAAACCAAGTTAAAATATAAAAAAAAAATATTAGAATAAGTTTTACATATTTATATAAAAAAACAAAATAAAAAAAATTAGATAAAAAAATAACAATAAAAAATATATTTTTTTCTCATTAAATAATTATCATCAATTTCTTTAAAACAATTATGTATATTACATTCATATATAATTATTCATATTTTTATTTTTTTAATTATTTTTTTCTTTTCTTTTTATTAAAAATATAGTTCTTTTTAAATAAAAATTTTTAGATGATATTTAAAAAAATTCACAACTTTCACTATAAAAACTATAATCTTATTTAAAATTATGGCACAAACAAATAATTTTTAAAATATCATATTAATAATTTAGTTAAAGATAATTTTATTTTAAAATTAAAATAAAAACAGAATAATTAATTAAAAAGGAAAGAAAAGAGTGAGGGAACTTTAAAAAATCAGCCTAGGCGTTGCTAGGACTTGAAGTCTAGGTCTATAACGTCACGCCAACACGTTTGACTTTCCTTTAAAAAGAAATTGAACGGACGCTTGGTTTCCAACTGGTCATCTAGTGGTACGTTTTCAGTCATTTTCAGCTAAATGTTATAGACTATAAATTAGGACTCAGTTCCAAGTTTTTACCAAATCATTTGATTTTGGTGGAATTATGATTTTATTTTTTTTAAAAAAATTAAAATAATATTATTTTAGTTAAAAAATAAACAAAAACTAATAAGTTGCAACCGTACTTTTAACCCGATCTTGTCAAATCAAACGAATCATATCGGGTTTTTTCTTCAATTATTTTTTCTTTAACTCGATCTAATTCCAACTATAAATCGGCTAAATTTCAAGTCGATCCTCAAGTCAGATCAAGTCAGGTTTTAAAACTATAGTTATCAGCCTTTATTTTTTTCAGTGGTATGGTTAAAGAAAAAAAATATGTATAAAAAAAATAAAGGGATCAAATTATACTATTAATATGGAAGATTGCGTTGCAGGGGAATAGTGCAGTCAAACATTGAAGAGCTATAAAAAACAATATCCTAAGTCCTAACTCTCAGTTACATTGAAATTTCTTAAACATGTTTTGAAGACATTATTTTATTTTATTTACTATCTTTTAAGATATTTAATGCCATGAAGTTTTTTTTAACTTAATAGAGGAAAAATTATATATCCATCCTAATTAATTTCTTCATGATGAATATTAAAAAAAAATAGTTACATTCATTTGTTACTAAAGTATAACCGATTTACTCAACAATATTAGTTATATTTAAATCATTAACTAACAATAAATTAATTTGTTCATTGAGGGAAATTAAACAGAAAAGAAACGTAAAAAGAAATAGAAATAGAAAGGTAAAAGGTAACTAGATTTTGAACCACGCTAGCCTTGGCACACCTAGGCCACTGTGTAAACCCAGGTGTTTTTCTCCCCCATTGGTAGAGTAGAGGTGAATATTTTTTTATTTGGTTTTCATCTAAAAAATAACTAAATTAATTTTTTTTTAATTAAAATAAAATTGAATTGAAACCAATTTAAACCAATCAGTTCAATTTAATTAATTTAATTAATTAAAAAATAGAAGGCCCTAATTAATTTTGTTGGGCTTTTTGTGACTCTTTTAGGGGTTTTATGGGTTTTTGTATTGAATTCTTATGGGTTCTTAAAAGGTTTATAATTGATATAAAAAATGTATTTTAATTGTGTAACTTTCCTTGACTAGAATTCTAGTTAGAAGGAGAAATATCTCCCAAATGGCACCAATGGTTTTCTCAAAGAAGAGCCACCCATTTCGTTGATCTTTACAAAAGTTGCTGAGATCAGCTATAGTCTTGGCCTTTTTTTCCTTGTAGGTCGCTTCTTCAAGTTAACAACAAATCTCAGAGCTTTCAACCAACTTGGCCTTTCTTTCCTAGTAGGTCGCTTCTTCAAGTTGTGTCTGCAGAAAATATCAATCGTTGAACAAGATTCATCAATAGAGCTATCCAGAATAGTCTTCATCAAAAGTTGTCATCTAAGGTACATTTCCACATTATAATTTTAAAATTCAATTTTAAATTTGATGGATCAATCTAGAATCCGGCTGATCCAAGACTAAAACCAAACTAGGTTTATAAAAAAATAAAGATAATTAAAAATTTAGCCGACCCGGTAGATTGACTCTGTGATCGGGTCAAAAACTCAGTTAAAAGTCATTAATTATTTTTTTGTATTTTTTATCAAAACAATATTATTTTAATTTATATAAAAAAAAATAAGTGGATGCAGACATGAGCTGGATCAATCACCTGACCATATTTAAAAACACTGTTGTCAATGAGCCACAACTCAATTAGGTCCCATCCCTACAAGTCTCCTAGCAAGAAAAAAAAAAAAAGATGATGAAGCTCACGGGTTTCTCAAATTGTGTATAATGATTAACCCCACAACATTTCACAAAAAATATTATGCTAAGCTTTTCATTTCAGTGTTGATTTCAAGCAATTCAAACACCAATCCTTGAAATCATCGAAGCTTTGCATAATTTGATAAAAAAAAAAAAACCCTCATAAATTACAAACAGATTTACACTAGAATTATTTTATCTGAATATATATATATATATATATATATATATATAAAAACAGATAACCATTATCATCAAATTTGCTTAATAAAAAGAAAACCCAGTCATTAAAAACAAAACAAAAAATCAACAGTCTCCTCAACTTTCATCTCACATGAGAATTGCATAATTATTGAAACATTTTTTAATTATGATATACGTACAATGAAAGTATTGCAGCTATACATGTGCGTGTAGTTTCTTTTTTCTTTTGATAAAAATGAAACTTTATAGTTAAACGAAACGATACATGGTTTATTACATAAGGAAAAATACAATATAGAATATAAATGCAGCACAAACACACCAAAAATAGGCAATGTCATGATGAGATGCATATAATTTATTGTTGGACTAGACAAACATACCTTCAATTTTCAGATTTTTTTTAAAATCTAAAAGTTTGATAAATTATTCACTATATTATTGGGTTCTCAAATGTCATATAAAAATGATAATAAAATATTATTTAAAAGTCTCTAAAATTTTATTAGACAAATCTACAATTATTTAGATGCCTCACAACCACCACTAGTTGAATGATAGATGAAATTATTTGCATGCATACATACATACACATACATACATGTGTGTGTATAAAATAGAGTGTGATGAATGAGATATTGAGAATTTAAGTTTGAGATACTCTAACTTGGTAATGTAATGAGTTTAGGATGAAAGAAGAATGATTTGGATGTAAATTGTTGCATATTGAAGTGAAACAATTTTTGTCGATAATTTAGGACTTTCTTGTATAAAGAAAACTTGAAATTTTAGTAGATTTTTCAATTGAAGATTATATATATATATATATATATATATATATATATAATACGGAATATGTTACGCAAACATTCCAAATTAGTTACTTTGACTTGACCACTTACTTTTGCATTTCAATCTTCTTTTCGATATATGATTTATAACTAGCATGACATATATACTCTATTAAATATTTTCGAAGTTTAAATTCTTGTCATTGTTCACTCAATCCAGTCTATAAAAGAAAAAAAATCATGTGGGGTTTAAACAAAGATCCCAGACTGTGAGCTACAATGCTAATTTTGTTTTAAAAACAGATAAATTTTGACCTCTCATGCATTATACTAAGGTTTATTTAAAGAAAATATTAAAAATACATCAATTCTTAAAGCTATACTCTTTGAGTTTACCATCCGTTAATGTCTAAAAGTGGTAAATTTAGTCTGAGTTAATGCAAAGATACCACATCACCAATAAATATTCAAATCAAAAGTTTTTGGAGGACGAATATTTATAAACATTTTGAAAATGAGTAAAAACCTTCGAACTATCAATCATTTTGATTGGAACCTTTTATATTTTCTTTCTTTTAATTTTAATACCTAAACTATGTAGTGTTTATATGAGGTCCTCTATCATTAGATTTCATCACTATTACGTTGAGTTTGATTAATATACCAGGATATAAACATGTTTTGTTCCATGAATAGAGACAAAAAATATAAAATATAACTTATATTTGAAATAGTTTTGGAATAAATTTCTATTTTTTAAAAAATAAAAAATATAGGAAGACATGTCTCTAGAACACCATCAAATGAAAGTTATGATGAACACAAATTGATTTAAACTAATTTTAAATCCAAAGATTACTAAATTTAAGTATTTTGAGATTTGCAAGTTAAAAAAAAAAGCTAAAACTCAAATTTTGAGTTCATTTGAGTTTTGAAATGGTTTTTGATGTTAAAATATTGTTGACAAGATTGAAAGAATTATTCTAAATCAGCATATTGTAATTTAAATCACAAATCGAAGCGACATGTATCTGATACAACCCATATAGAAAAAAATTGCAAAAAGTTCAGGATGGAATTGTGAAATTACATTATTTTTGTATGAAATTGATCCTCAATAATTCACTATGTGGGTTACAGACTTTTTTCTTCTTCCCAACTTTTTCCAGCTGAAAACTAAAAATCTAATTCTCTTTCCCCTAATTTCAGCACATTTTCACGACGAGAAGCCTTGTTTTTTTTTGTTTTTTTCCTTTTCATTTGTTTCTAAGCAATGCATCAAGAACTCTACAACAGTAAAGAAAAGAAGAGACAAACATTGAAGCATCTTATAATAATAATAAAACAGAGAGAAAGGAGACAGAAAGTATCGTTACAACAAGAGATCCAACATTGAAGCATCTTATTCACAAATTACAGTTTGCCAAAAAGAGACAAAAACACAGCCAGTATAATTCTGAAAACCACACTGTTTTACAACAACACAAAAATTAGAAAAGGAAACAAAAGAAGAACACAAACACAAACAACTATCAATCATCCTTGTGGAGGAGGGGTATATATATAGCCAGTTTTGGGGTTAGTATTTGGCTTTGGATCCAAATCATAGTCCAATGCATACATTCCCCTTGAATTCCCTGCACTTTCCTGGGAAACAAGCACGGATCAATTTACAAAATTATCAGCAACAGTAACAATTATTATAAAGAGAAAGATAAAAAAAAATAGAGGGAAAAAACCAACCTCTAATTCAACCGAAGAATCTCCAAACTCAAATGTCTCAATCACTTTCCGACCGAATCCTACAATTAACATCAAAAAATTGTAAACCCCCCTCCCCCAAAGAAAAATGATTCCTTAGAGAAGTCCTACAAAAATAACCGGTCAAGAGATTGTAATATACCACGTCCATGGGAGAAGCTTGGGAGAACCAGAAGAGCTAAAACAAGAAGCACCCTGAGAAAACAAGACCAACCCATCATTTTTTGCACACTTCTGGGAAATGGGTATGCCTTAGACTCCATGTATAGCTTTTTGGTGATTGTGAAACCGCCCAAGCTACAGATCCAAGAAAGAGGGTTTCTTAATGCCTTCTTCGGTGAGTAAATGATACCAAGGCACTTGGAAGAAATGCAATCCTACAAGAAGGCAGTTCACGAGGCCTAGGAGATGGTTTTAAGACATCGAGACCCTATTTAATACTCAAACCTCTTTGACATGGAAAGTGCTAAGGAGGTTTTCTATTTATATGTTATTGGAAGCTGCTTCGATGATGCCAATGGGAAGAAATCCTTGATCCTAGTCAGGTCCAACTTTGTCACTTCATTTCTACTGTTTTTTTTATTATTTATTATTATTTTTAACTAGTTTTTTTTTATATATAAAGGTGGTTTATGGTAGATAATAATATAAATTATATCTTGGGATCTCACTTAAAAGTTTAAGTTATTGAGTTGAATTGATTTTTTAACATGATATCAGAGCCTTGATGACCAAGCGGTCACGAGTTCGAATCTCACCATCCATATTTATTTGATAAAAATTAAGCACAATCTAATGTGGGTCTGTGCAAGTTTCAAGCTTAAAGAGCTTTTACTTGAGGGGGTGTGTTAGATAATAATATAAATCATATTTTGAGACCTCACTTAACAACTTAAGTTATTGAGTTGAATTGATTATTTAACAGTTTAATGGTTATTATCATAATTTTTAAACTTGATTCGAGCGTCACGAGTGAGATTGATCAACCCGGGTCCAGGTAAGGATAAAAATTGTTATTATCATATTTTTAAAATCTGACTTGAGAGTCGACTAAAAATAAGACCGGAGTCAAGTATAGGGAGAGTCAACTCAAAATAAAAATGTTTATTTTCATAATTTCACAACTTGATTTGGGGGTTAACTTGGGGTAAGGTCTAGGTCACAAATCAAGAGGATCAACTCGGGTTGACTCGAGTCAATAAAATAAAAATTATTATTATTATAGTTTTAAAACTCAACTAAAGTGTCAATTCGAGCAATGCCAAAGATATTTATTAGGAGGATTGACACGAGTTGACCTGAATTAATACGTATGAATAAAAATAAATATTATCATAATTTTAAAATCCGACTAGAGTGTTAATCCAAGGTAAAGTTAGATCACGAGTTAGGAGGGTCAACCTGTCAAGTCGGTAGTGGTTTGATAATTAGTGTTATTATAATATTATTAATGTCAACACTCAATATAAATTAAAGTAAAAGCAAATATATCTAATTATTTTTCTAAATAGATAAGTTTGATAACAATAAATATTAAGGGTAAAATAAATTATTTTTTATATTTTATTCTATCTTATCCATCATAACCAAATAAGATTAAAAAAAAATAGTCACTTTATATTATACATCACTACCCTATATAATTCTATATGTGCTTTATTTTTTGTTTTATCTCATCTATCTTTATTATCTTTATGTTTTATATCATGAGAAAATAATCCAACACTAAAAAGAATAACCTCTTTTCTATCGCTTCATAAGTTCCCTCGTAGTTGAGTTGCTTGGAATCATTTCATTTTTTTTAACTTTTATATTTTTTATGAATAAACAAATATAAGTCTTATATGTATATATAATCGAATCTTAAACTTACTAAGTTGAAGTACTTCATGATATGTCACTACTCAAGAAGCTAAATTTAGTGTACAGAAATTAAAGATACTCAAACTTAACCTACTACTTATATATTTAATAATTTTGTTTAACCTAGTAATTGTGATAATCTCGTTTAATAAAACATGTTTTTGATGACCAGAGGCGAAATAAATTATAAAATGGAGGAGCCACTGTAAAAAAATCTTATGATAAGTTTGAAAATAAAATAACAAACAAAAGACTAAAAGACTGCAGAGATATTACATAATTTTTTAGGTACAACATACATATTTTCTAAGAAATAAGTCTGAAATTTAAGAGTAATTTTTTTTTAAAAAAAATCAAAATTATAGGACTAAACTATAAAGTTTCTCAAAGTTTAGAGGTATGGCAGCCTTAACCCTATACCTAATTATGCCCACTACTAATGATTTGACTAGAAATTATATAGTAGAAATGTAATCAAGCATGGATGGTGAGAGAGTTGACCTGCCTTTACAATCAGAAAGGATGTCTGCTTATGCATCAGTACTGTCTTCAGACCTGAAGGGGAAGCACATGCAATCATACCAAATAAAATTGAATAATTTCTGGATAAAGATCGACAAAGACGTTTTCCTATCACTCTTTCGATTGCTTCGTTGAGATTAAATTAAAGATGAATTGGTACAGCTTTAACAAATTAGGTCTTCTTGCACTGCACGGAAGCTAGCCATGTTGGAAAGCTTCGATACATACACCCACTTCATCTTTCTTTACTTGGTTGCCTATCACAGACTTGTTAATGCTCACTCAACAGTATATAAAACTCGAAATATGCTCGTTAAACATCAATTTGAGGCAGATCCTTTATAATTAATGGATATCCAAGTCATCATGCCCGGCCTCTAGCTATCCTTAATTTGGATAGATAATTGACTCGTCCTAGATTAAAAAAAATGTAAAATATATATATATATATATATATATATAAATTAACCTGTCAAACTCATGACACAAGTTTTAAGATCAGGGTAACTTCATAAAAAAAAATTAAAACAAATGATGAAATTCAATCCTTAACCAATTCAATATTGAAAGATTAAATAAATAAATAAATAAACATTGTTTTAGTTTACAATGCCATGTGAGCATATCCTTATTTAGAGTGTGTTTGGTATTGTGGTAGCATTTGTGATGTGGTTGATTTGATTAAAATATTTTTTTTTATTAAAATTATGATTGATAGTATTGTTTATCCAAAAGCATGTCAATAGGTTTTTGGTTAAAATTGTAGTTAAAATCGATGTTGTTTATAAAATTACTTAGAAGGACGCAAATTTATTTCTTATTTTGCATTGTTTTGTTCATAAATAGGAGAAACAACAACTAGAACAAAAAAAACACTGATTTTTTTATCCCATCAAACTTGTTGCATTATTATCACGAACATAATCTATACGTGAATGCCTCTAGTTTTCATGTGTTTGTGAATGTGGAACCACATCGGTTAAAATATCCTCAAGAACAAATTTGGGATGACAATCAAACTCATTAAATGCAACATCATGCTCTAACTTTCTTCTTATATAATTATGCAGTGCCATTGATGTCACGAAAATATAAACTTATGTTTTGTAAGGAAACACAAGCATGTTCTGCAAAATTCTTCACATTTTTCTCTATATTCCAAAAGTATATTCTATTATGATAAGCCAGAGATACACGCCTCCTCTGTCACGTAATATAGCTAGCCATATATCGGTTATAACTGACTTTCAGTTATAACAATTGTAATTGTCATTCAGTTACAACAGCTGTAATTGGTAACTGCCATTCAGTTACAACAGCTGTGTTGTGTAATGTATGTAATGTATATACAGTCACTCCTTTGCATAGAGATAATAAGAAATATAGAGAAGCTACGTTTTGCTTTCTCAAAATCAAATTTATTAAACAACATAGTGAAGAATGAACATGATTAAATATTTCTTCTTGACTTTGTGGTTGGTGTCATCGATGAAATTCTAAAAGATGATTTCTCTCACCTTTATATAGCCCTAAAAAGCCGTACTCATTTGGATATTTGGAATCGACAACATAATACTTCCCTATAATAACATAATGTTTCTTTACAACTTAATCCTCATTGCATGCTAAAAAATAAACTTATCTAAATATAATAACATTTACTTTGCTTCTTCATTAATACCTTCTAGTGGTTTTGGAGATTTAATATTAGGATTATCAATTACCTTAAGAAAAATTTATATATCATGTACGCAACCTTCTCATCCAACCTAAACAAATATAAATTGTATGTCAAAGCTACATGCTGCTATTACATTTTGTGTCGCTACATATTTTTTTCTAACATATGGTATTTGTTTTTCTTATGATACACATGAACACACATGTGTGCCATGGATAACTCCAATATAATTCTATAATAAAAACATGAAGCAAGAAAAATCATTTCATATGTTTTTAGTAAAAAGTAGTCATCATTATTCATGCATAAAACCACATTAAGGTTACCTTGAAATGAGACATTTATTGTGAATTCACCGTGAGTTCTTTTAGTGTGCTTGAAAATTATAGGTCTTCTGGTTTGATGATTTCTACTGCTAACGAACACATAGATCTCAGAACTTCATTAAAATATTTACAAACAGTTTTACTGGAATATTGAAATCTCTCATGAACTAAATATAATTATTACTTAGAACCATAGATGGTTTCTTTCAACATAGAAATGTGATAGTTGAATGAAATTTTGCATGGGCTTTTAATACGATGTGTTAATATGTTTAAAATGAATGTAATGACATTTCAAAGTAGGATGACTGTTAGTAAATATGTTAATGAAGTTAATATATTTAAGATTGATGCAATGATAAATAAATATAATTATTGTAATACATAGCAAGAGCTCTAGCTATGCTTACTAGTTTACGATGATTACATTCTCTCAAACCAAAATGACTCACCTTCCTTATCAACATCGTTTTCATTTGTTATGATAACCATTGATAAATCAATGTATATCTTATAGTTTGTTATTCATTAGGACCCACTACTGCAACAATTTGTATTCTTAAAGGATTAGTCTTCCTGCAACGTAGAGAACTCTGTTAGGTCTCTGTTAGGTTTGTATCTATATATGTTGTTTCTTAATAATATACACAAGCAATCTCCTCCAAAGCTCAGCTCTATCATGGTATCAGAGCGTCTCTGATCCTTTATTTTTTTTTTCTTTTCTCAAATCTTCTTCAGTTCTTTTCTTCCTTCTTCTCATCACCATGTCAACTTCTATTCCTTCAAACACAGAAAACCATCTTATAACAATAAACACAGCTGCTCAAGCTCCTCTGAAACTCACCTCTTCCAACTATGCTTCTTGAAAAATTCAATTTGAAACACTCTTTATTGGCTAAGATCTCCTTGGTTACATCGATGGCTCCAAGCCGTGTCCCTCATCAACTCTTGTAATAGATGATATCACTGTTCCTAATCTTGCCTATAGTCTATGGATACGGCAAGATCAACTTCTCTTGAATGCCATTGTTGGCAGCCTTTCTCCTCCGCTTATTTCTTTTGTAGCCCGCACCACTTCTTCTCATGATGATTGGCATGTTCTTGCCACACCATATGCCAAACCATCACGTGGACGTATTCGCCAGGTGAAAAACTAGTTAAAGAATCTCACAAAAGGTTCTATGAGTATCACAGATTTTGTCTACTTCATTAAAGCAAGATCTGACAAACTTGTTGTTCTTGGTGCTCCTATGGACGCTGATGATCTTACTGAACAGATCCTTGATGGTTTAGGTGAAGATTACACCGAACTTGTTCGAGCTGTCCAAGCTCGCGAAGCTGCCATCTACTTTGATAAACTACATGAGAAACTTCTCTTGTTTGAAGCATCACTTCAAACAAGGTCACAATCCTCTCATCTTGGTCCTATTACTGCCAACTCTTTTACCAAGAACTCAAGCAACAATAATTAGCGACCCTCAAGAACCAACTAGTGCCCATCTTCTTCTCCTATTGGGAACAATTTCCGTTCCTCATCTACTGCCAATTTTCGCCCTGCTATGTTTCCCAATCAGGTTCGCAATAATCGGTTGCCTGCACGTCCTTATTTGGGCCATTTCTAGATGTGTGGCACACAAGGGCACACCACTAAACGTTGTCCTTCTTTTCAATTAGTTCATGTTCATGGTTCTAACTCTGCTAACTCCTCAAATGGTATGCCATCCCCATGGAATCCTCAAGCCAATTTTTCTTCTTCATCACCATCCACCGCTGCGTCATGGTTACTGGATAATGGTGCTTCCCATCACGTTATTGCCGACCTCAATAATCTTTCCCTCCATACACCATATACTGGGCATGATGATGTTATGCTAGGCGATGGTACCAACTTTTCCATAAGTCACACTGGTTCAGTATCCCTTCCCACATCTAACTCTTCTTTCCACTTACAAGATTTTTTTTGTGTTTCCAAAAATGCAAAAAAAAATTAATATTTGTTGCATTATTCTGTATCACCAACAATGTGTCGATTGAATTTTTTCCTCATTGTTTTCATGTGAAGGACCTACAAACGGGAGACATTTTTCTGCAGGGCGGCACTAAGGATGGTATTTATGAATGGCCAGTTGCGACCCCTTCTACTCCTCCCATTCTAGCCTTCTCTGCTGTCAAAACAACAATGTCCATTTGGCACCAGCGCCTTGGTCATCCAGCCTCCACAATTCTTAAACACATCATGTCCTTCTATCATTTAAATTATTCTTCTCAAAAAAAAATTTTGTTGCGATGCTTGCTTAAGTAATAAAAGTCATAAACAACCATTTTCTGTTTCTACATTGCACACTACCCGTCCTCTTCAAGTTGTATTTTCAGATGTTTGGACCTCTCCTATTATTTCACACGATGGTTATAAATACTATGTTATTTTTGTTGATCATTTTACAAAATATATTTGGTTTTATCCATTAAAACGCAAATCTGATGTCCAAATAGTGTTTCGACGCTACAAGGCAATTGTTGAAAAATATTTTCAACAAACCATTATTTCTCTTTATTCTGATAATGGTGGTGAATACATTGTTCTCAAACCATTTCTTTCCGAACATGGAATTAGTCATCTCACGTCCCCACCACATACACCTGAACATAATGGTTATTCTGAACGACGACATCTTCACATTGTCGAAACTGGTCTTGCCCTTCTTTCTCATGCCTCAATACCTACTACATTTTGGACTTATGCCTTCACCACCGCCGTTTACCTAATTAACAGGATGCCTACTCCCACATTAAACATGTCTTCACCATATGAGTCCATTTTTCACAAGAGTCCTAACTTTTCTAAACTTAAAGTGTTTGGTTGTTTATGTTATCCTTGGTTAGGTCCATATGCTTCTCATAAACTTGATTCGAAATCTCAACCTTGTGTTTTTCTTGGATACTCCCTTTCTCAAAGTGCATATCTATGTCTTGACAAATCCAATAACAAATTACATGTTTCATGGTATGTACAATTTGTTGAGTCAGTTTTTCCTTATAAATCTTATCCTGCTGCACCTTCAAATCTTCCTTCCCCCGTTTCTGACTGGCTGCCTTCACCTATTTCTGTCTCATCTCAAACCCCACAACAACTGGCTCGTTCTACTTTGTCCTCACAATGCCACGCGGATGTATCTCCTTCGTTGGTCTCTTCATCAAGTCATTCAACCCATGCTGGAACAATCCCTTCCATCATATCTACTTCACAGGTAACTGCTTCGTCCTCTTACCATAATCCTTCACTTCAAGATCCATCTCTACCTGCTCCACCACCACCACAACATTCCCAACACCCCATGATCACTCACTCGGTCACGGAATAATATTCACAAACCAATCCAAAAACTGAGTCTTCACACTACTAAAACGGTCATCTCTCCAACAGAACCTTCCACCCTCTCTCAGGCACTTAAAGATCCAAATTGGCGAGCTGCTATGTCTGAGGAATATGATGCTCTAGTATGCAATGGCACATGGGAACTTGTTCCTCCTGATGGTATTCTTAACATTGTTGGTTGCAAGTGGGTTTACAGCATTAAAAGACTTTATGATGGATCCATTAACATATTTAAAGCACGGCTTGTTGCCAAAGGGTTCCACCAGCGTCCCGGTATAGACTATCATGAGACCTTCAGCCCCGTTGTGAAGCCAACCACTGTCCGCTTGGTACTCAGTCTTGCTGTCAGCCGCGGATGGTCACTTAAACAGTTGGATATCAACAATGCTTTCCTTCAAGGTCATCTATCTGAAACCGTTTACATGGTGCAACCTCCTGGATTTGTTGATCATGACAAACCGTCATTTGTCTGCAAACTTCACCAGGCCATTTATGGCCTCAAACAGGCGCCCCGAGCTTGGTATCATGAATTGCGCACCTTTCTATTGGCTTCTGGTTTCCACAATTCCCACTCTGATCCTTCTCTATTCATATTTCACAGTGCTCGGCATGTTCTGTTTTTGCTGGTTTACGTGGATGACATTATTGTCACAGGCAGCGGCAACAACATTCTAACAGATTTTGTTTCCAGCCTTGCCAAACGGTTTTCTCTTAAGGATCTTGGTAATCTGTCCTACTTCTTGGGTGTTGAAGTTCTTCCTCACAAACATGGTATTCTACTCTCTCAGTGCAGGTACATTACTGATCTGCTAACTCGTCTCAACATGTTGGATGCAAAACCAGTGCCCACTCCGCTTCCAAGCTCTGCCTCTACTATTTCATTGATGTCTGGCTCACCATTACAGAATCCCACAGTTTATCGTGAAGTGGTAGGGAGTCTTCAGTATCTTTCCCTTACAAGACCAGATGTGTCCTTCGTTGTGAACAAACTGTCTCAGTTCATGCACAGCCCAACCGATGATCACTGGATTCTTATTAAACGAATTCTGCAATACCTTGTTGGTACATTAAACAAAGGCCTTCTTCTGCACCGTGACTCACCCTCCAATCTTCATGCCTTCGCTGATCAACTTCATGCCTTTTCAGATGCCGATTGGGCTGGCAATAAAAATGATTATTCATCCACTAGTGCTTATCAAGTTTATCTTGGGAGTAATTTAATTTCTTGGAGTTCAAAGAAACAAAAGACCATTGCCAGGTCTTCAACAGAGGCAGAGTATCGCTCCGTTGCTACCACTGTTGCTGAACTCTGTTGGGTACAATCTCTACTTCATGAACTTGGTGTTGCTCTGTCTTCCTCACCTGTGATAACATAGGAGCAACTCAATTAAGTTCCAATCCTATTTTTCATTCTCGCATGAAACATGTTGCAGTCGACTATCATTTCCTTCGCGATCAAGTTCAATCCGGTCAGTTACGTGTAACTCACGTTTCATCTGCTGATCAACTTGCGGACCTTCTGACCAAACCCCTATCAACATCTACATTTCAGTTGTTTCGTGACAAGATTGGCCTCTCCGATCATGGTCCATCTTGAGGGGGCATGATAACCATTGATAAATCAATGTATATATGTTATAGTTTGTTATTCATTAGGACTCCACTACTGCAACAATTTGTATTCCTAAAGGATTAGTCTTCCTGCAACGTAGAGAACTCTGTTAGGTCTCTGTTAGGTTTGTATCTATATATATGTCGTTTCTTAATAATATACACAAGCAATTCTCCTCCAAAGCTTCAGCTCTATCAGTTATCATCGTCATTATCTGTATAGCTATCATCATCACCATCATTATTGTTACCGACACCACCACCATTGTTGTTATAGCCACTACAATAGAAAACATATCCAACAACATGATTCATAA
The DNA here is from genome assembly GCA_964019445.1 of Populus tremula. Lineage (NCBI taxonomy): Eukaryota > Viridiplantae > Streptophyta > Magnoliopsida > Malpighiales > Salicaceae > Populus > Populus tremula. The sequence goes on along the minus strand of CAXHTJ010000014.1, from coordinate 10,629,577 downwards.
CATTATTATAATCCCCATCAAATAAATCATTAAATCAATACATGTTCATATCTATAATTTTAAAAGAATTAATTTTTTTCACATTAACTCCTATTTCATCAATATTGAGCTGTTCGGAAATCAGTTAATATATACATGTCAATAAAAAAATATAATAGATTTAAAATAAATGATTTTTAGTTTATTTGGTCTCCATCAAATTAATATATTCATGCAAAACTTGCTCTATTAAATTTATATTTTACAAATTACATCAATACAACCACAAATTAAAAAACCATTCCACTTTACAGTATTATTTTTAACAAAGAGTATCGTATGCAAATACAGATTTTTGAATAGTTGTGCACATTTCTCCTAAACCTGGGTCGCGCAGTTTCAGTACTTTTAACTGTGTGCAGCCAAGCTCTAAATCAGTCTAATGGTGAGAACAGGGTGGTTATTGTTTTAATTTTTCTAAACATGTTTAAGATGATGATGACCATCCTCATCTTTTGTTACTGTTCACAGATGGCTTCCGATATTTGGATGCATCTTTCAGCTTTTCATGGTTTAATTCGCTGCTGCTACAATATCTCAAGGCGAGAAAGCTGAAGTTGCATATCTTCTTCGCCACGCCCCCGCTCTGTCCTCCGGTTCTCTCCAGAACTTCCGTTTTGAACTCTGTATACTCTTGGGCTTTGACACAGTGCTTGGGATTCGAAACAAAGTTTCGGGATAGAGCATGGCAGTGAGGATCAGATACACGGTGATGGTGCTTGGGATTCGAAGCACAGTTTCAGGATAGTTAAATTTGGTTTGTCTAAAGATGATGCTCGCAGCTAAAGAAGTTTTGAGTTCACGGTGATGGTTTCTATCCACTCATGGAGTGTGATATTTGGATTACTTTTACCAGCTCTTTTAGGAGTTTGGTTGCATTTGTTAGTGTTTTTTATTTAAAAATATATTAAAATAATATTTTTTTATTTTTTAAAAATTATTTTTAATTTTAATACATCAAAATAATTTAAAAATATTCAAAAACAAATAAAGTAAAGCCTACATGTATCTCAAAACAGAATATTGCACATCAACTTTACTGCTATGACCTCAAGACTTTCAACTCAGGAATATTTGAAAGTGATATTTGAACTTTTTAGAAAACAATGAATTCTATACCATAAATTTTCAAACTTAATTATTGTCACCTAAACTTTAATCACACTAATAATCCAAGTCAATACCACAACAGAAACTAAATTTCAAACTACCATCAGCACCACACACAGTTAATTTTTAACGTAAAGAAACATTAAATGCACAAAAACATAACAATAATAGAGGCATGTTGAAATAAGTAACAACACAACAACCATGAAAGTACAAATAATAGCAAGCAGTACACTATAGCATCAAACCTCGTCCAAACTGTTTTTAAAATATAATAATTAAAATTAAAATTAGTTTCATAACCTAATTTTTGAATTTTCAAATAATAATAAATAAATAACTTAAGAATTAGATCAAGACAACACAAATTAAAAGTTTGGAGACTAATGAGGAGCAAATTATAAATTTGAAACTCAATTTGATCAAAAATTAGGAGAATTGATAAGTTTAGAGACTTAAGTAAACTTTGAATTAGTTTAATTAATGAAATCAGGGATTTAATTAAAAAAATATCAAACTTTTAAAGAGAATTTTAGAAACTTAAAGCTATGGAACTCCCCCACTAACTTTGATTACCTAACATAAAACCAAAATTAAAATTGAATATTTTTTATTTAAATCACATGACTTTTGAATTAAAATATATGTTCAATTACTACTAAAAGAGTTTTGGAAAAACAGATCAAATTCTTCATTTTATAAGTTGGATAAATTAATAGGTTGGAAAAAATAATTCTTCATGAACTAGGTCCAAGTTCAATTTTTATTTGGCAATAAATAATTTTTTTTATCCCAAAAAAACCATTTTACAATAAACCCAATTCAAAGGGCCTGTTCCAAAGACTAAGCGTGTGCAGGGGATTTTAGCTCAAAACTCTCTTTACTTAGAACATTTTTTTCCCTTTAGAAGTTTGGGTTTCTTTTTTGTTTTAATTTTAACTTCTTATTTTTTCACTATATAAATAATAAGAAAGTTTTGTTTTAGAGGGTTTTAAGTTTCACTAAAACTTGTTAATCAAGAGTTTTTTAAGATTATTTTTTTATTCACTATAATTTATTTAAAACATGTTAGTATTTCATGTCAAAAAGTTTATATTAAAAATTAAATTCCAACAAATGTTTTGCATGAAAACTTGTATGCAACCACCGTTTAGCACTTATTAATATGCGATGAATATAACGGATCTTACATGAATAAATAGGTGTAATTATATCACAATTCTGCCATTGTATCTGTTTCTCTAAAATTCATTAGCTTGTTTTTTTTTTTTTTCGTTTTAAGTAGCATTATTTCATATGGAGATAACTATCCGAAGTAAACGTTGCAACACAAAAGACACCGCTTTTGGCCAATAACCATCACGATAAGCCTATTTAGATTTTAAGGCACCTCTTAATTGGTCGTTCTTTGTGAACTCCTTTTCTACCGATTCCTTTGTTCATATTGCAATATAAACTCTACACATTGCAACTTTCACTTGAATCATTAGCTTGCTTGTATGATATAGTTCCAACAAAGGTAGCCTTCTATTTCATAGTTTTTTTTTTTGTGTGTGTGTATAAAAAATAAAATAAAAACCCAACAAGATGGAATGTCCATATATATATATATATGCCAAAGTATTATAACCTTGTATGATTTTTATTCCAACGATCTAATTCATTGTTGACCCACGGAGGACATCATAGACATGGACGAATAAGAAGTCAATAATTCCTATATCATTGTCATGAAATATGTGAAATAAATTTAAAATATATTAATAAGAATTGTTATAGTGCATGGAGGCTCGGAGTTAAAAAAAAACGTTTATCCGTTGCGTTCAGCTTTTGTCAATATGTAGCTCTCCTTTTTCTATGTTTTCTTCTTTTTTTTTCGATTCCTTGGATCATATAATAAAGAACAAAATGATTATTTTGACAATCATGCCCTTTCCAAGCATGCCAAAATGCACTCCATAGTAATCAAATTCGATCCAGGGTTGACCTGGTCCGGTCAAATGGCCAGGTCTCAAGTTTCATGGGTCAATTCAGGTCAATTTGGGTCGGTTTGAAAAAAAAATTTAAAAATTAAATTTTTAATATTTTATATGAAAACATTAAAAAAATAATTATGTAAATATAGATTATATATATTGTAAATAATAAAGTTTAAAAGAATATAGTTTTAAAAAATTTATCTCACATTAAAAAGATATCATTTTAAATTTTTAAGTTGAAGTATTTAAACCAAAAACGTTTGTTATCCCACATTGAAAAACATAGTTTTTTTCTTAGGAATATAGAGTATATGTACTAATAGGTTTCAAATCTCATATTAAAAAAAAAAAGAACACTAGGTTTCGAGTTAATCTGTCGGGTCGATCGAGTTTGGCCGGGTCGTTACACCGACCGGTCTTTTAACAAACCAGGATCGGTCCAGCCCCCGGACCAATATCAAATCCTAGGTCCACGAGGTACTGAGTTGATCCGTTAGATCGGTCTGGTTTAATATATACACACACTACCTTAATACGTGTACAAAAACTAAATATAAAATTAGAAAAAGAGTGAAAGCGTAACCCTATCTATCTCGCTATCTTTTTGCCTCTTTTGTCCCAACCCATCATGCTTTTAAGCGTGTTGGTGGCATAGAAAGCCTCATTGCCAGCCGTCCCATTAACATTAAAATAATATTTGTTTTCACTTGTTGACGTGTTGATCCATAATTAATAAGGTAATTATCTTAAATCACGTCTTAACACGTACAAAGAAAAAGATCGCAACGAGCTTTTGGCCTCCCCACACGTGTCAGTTCTGTAGAAAATCTCCATTTACCAGGAAAAAGCTGAGCCACTAGAAATGGAATCTTTCTGAAACCCCTGGTGGATGCTTCACACGTGTGATAACTGGGAGCGCGTGTGGTAAAAGTAAGGAAATTCAGTGCATGTTTAGTACAGTGGTTTAAGTGTTTTTTAAAAATATTTTTTATTTAAAAATAATTGTTTTATATTATCACATTAAAATCATTAAAAAAAACCAAAAAAAATATTAATTTAATCATTTTTCATGCAAAATATGCTTCAATACAATTTCAAATTGGAACGGGAGAATTAGAAAAGGTGGGTATTTTTCACTTTTATTTTTTATGGTGGACCCTACTTGGAATATGTTCTGACGTGGCAGAAAGCTATTTCTATTCAGTAGGTGTATGTTAGTTTTGTGGAGTCAAACTCTCGTGAGATGCTTAACATCAGTTTTTTGACGGATTAACAAACTTAGAATGGTTGGACTTAAGATTTAAATATAAAAATATATTTGATTAAAAAACAGAAATAAATACATAAAATAAAATTTTCATTTAAATAGTTTTATAATGAATTTTTATTCTTCTAAAACAACATGAAATAATCTATATAATTTCTTTGACAAATGTTTTGGTCACCCTACATCTTTTTTTCTTGTCAAGAATTTTATTTTATGATTCCAAATGTTATTAGCTAATAAGATTTTCATTTTAGAAATATAAGAATAGTTAAAATTTCCAATATATTTATTACTATTACTATTATTATTTTAATTTCTTTTAAATTTTAATAATTAAAAAGTAATATTTCAATCATGTTTAGTTATTTGAGAATAAGACAATCTATAATTAAATTGCTATTAATAAAACTAGTTTTTTTTTAAGAGTGTATATTCCAACTATATATTGAATATTTATGTTAATATTTAATCAATATTATTAATTATAATTAACAAATATTAAATTTTATTGAAAATTTGACATTATACATTTAAATGGTTTTACATAAAGTTTGAAAATCCACTATAAAAATACATATTTCTTCTATTATTAAATTAAAAACATAAAGCAGAATTGTCATTCAATATATTGTTGATTCATATTATTAAAAAATTTCATATTTTATTATTAAAATATAATGAAATAAAAAAAATGTGAATAGCTTCAACTAACACAAGATTAGATATCATGATCTATATTTATCTCTTAACTTCCTGATGTAGTCTTTGATTTGTGTCGCATCTCAGTGGACATCGACCAAGACTAAAATATATTATGGAAAATTGGACGCAACCACCTAATAATTAGAGTAAAATAGAGATCTTGAAAATTAGCACTGATTATAGAAATTTAGATAAAAAGTTAGTTATGATTAAGGAAAGAATAATGTTACTCTTCCAGCATCATTTTTTACGAAAATTACCTTTATTATGTGTATTTCTCTTAGATTTGCTCATATGATATGATATCCTGAGCTTGTTTGCAATTTAATATCAAGATTGACATGGTGAAAATTTAAATTATTGATAAGAGATTAATATTGACCATGTTTGTTTTTGTATTTTAAAAATATTTTTGAAAAAAATTAAAAAAAATTATATTTGTTTTATTTTCAAATTAATATTTTTTTAATGTTTTCAAGTCATTTTGATGTACTAATATCAAAAAAAATATAAAAAAAATTTTAAAAAATAAAAATATACTATTTTGATATATTTTAAAATAAAAAACAACTGCAACCATACTTCTAAATAAACTATATCTTTTTAACAAACTCTACAAACATAGCAAATATAGGGGGGGGGGGTCACATTAATTTATTCATGATAAAATAAGAGAAATGCACCCCTCGTAATCAAAGAGAAAAAACCTTCAGAAGAATAATAGGTCAACATACGATTTCGTCCACAAAATTGCTCCACTCAAGCAAAATATCATGGGCGGGCAAGACTAAGAAGAAGCCTTTTTCATTCAGAGAAAAGGTTTTTGGTCCAAATTATTATTATTTTATATATATATTAGATAAGTTTCAAGGGTTAGCATGAAGGTTAAAAAGTTGGAGTGATTCTTCGGTTCGGTTTTTTTTTTAAAAAAATAACCAAATTGAATTTAAAAAAAAATAAAACGAATCGAAACCGGTTCAAACTGACTGATTTCAGTTCGGTATTTTAGTTTTTTTCGATTTAGCTTAGTTTTTTCATTTTGGCTCAGTTTTTCAGTTTGGCTCGGTTTTTTTTTTGTTTTTTTGGTTTGAGCTCGGTTTGGTTTGGTTTTTTTGGTTTCAAGCTTAAAAAACCGAAACCAAAACCGAAACCGAACTGGTTGGTTTTTTTAAAATTTTAATTGGTTTTTTTTCATGATGAGATTTTTTTGGTTTAATTAGTTTTTTGATTTTTTTTACTCACTCCTATTAAAAAGAGCTATTTTATTTTTTAATTTTTTAATGTATTAAATTGATGCAATGAGTGTGTTTTCAAATTATTCAGCGAATAAATTAATTTTGATTAAAACACAAATTGATCCAAGAATATTTTTATTATCAGATAAGCTGCTTTTAATTATTCTACACTTTAGGTTTAGTAAACCTCTTCATCAATCAGAATATTTTTATGCTTTTTTTCTAGAATTTTATAAAAAAGAAAAGAAAAGAGATAAAGGTGCTAGTATTAGCTTTAAAAAGGAAACTTTTAGCCATCAGTCATAAGCTAATCCATTAATTTAGGCAATACAAAAGTTATTTGTATATTCTCATAATTTTATATTTTTATATTTTAAAAGTGTTTTTAAAAAATTAAATTTTTTTTTTTAAATTTTTTTATTTATTTTAAATTAATATGTTTTTGGTGTTTTTAAATTATTTTAATATATTAATATTAAAAATAATTTTTAAAAAATAAAAAATATTATTTTAATATATTTATAATAAAATATATTTTAAATAGCAATTACAATCTCACTCTCAATCAGAACCGCACTCTCAAATAGATAATTAAGATTGAAAATAATAACCAACAGGTATGTGGCTCAAGTGGTGAAGGGGGCAGCTCTTCTTCCTTCGAATCCCAGTGGGAGTGGGGCTGGAGAGTTTGTTCCCTTCTTATTTTTCTTGGGTCCTCCCTGTGCGGTATCCCTGTCACCCCCGCGGTGTCTTACCTGCTCACTAAGGCTTGCAGGATGTTCAGTGGACCGTGGGATTAGTCGTGGTGCGCGTAAGCTGGTCCGGTCACCCACGTGAAAAAAAAAAAAAAAAGATTGATAGGATTACGGAGGGACAAAGCGGACATTTGAAAGAAATGGAAAGGGAGTGGCTGACTAGGACTGAAACGAAAAAGAGTGCAAGTAAGAGAATCAAAAAGAGAAGAAAGAGAAAAAGGAAAAAAATCTTTCCTTCAAGGCCACGAACAAAACTCTTGGCTCAGAATTACTCTCCTTGCTTACGTGGCACCACCCACCTGCAAATGGATCAAAAACGGAGAAGAAAAACTTTTGACACCAAAAACTTAACACTAGTGTCAGATCTCTTTGCACACTTTCTCTCTCTAAAAATACCAAGTCTCTCTAGAAGCTTACAGTTTTTTTAGTTGAAAAAAAAAAAAAAAAGACGCAGAGAGCAGGAGGCAGAAATGTTGGAGCCAAAAGACCCGGCTATTAAGCTGTTTGGGAAGACTATTCAAGTGACAGAGATCTCTTCTACTACCACTACAGATAATGATGATAGTCAGGATCAAGACCGTCCATCTTGTGCAAGCTCTTCTCTTTGTGACACCGATACTGATAATAATAAGAGAGATCATGGAGAAGAAGATATAGAAGCTAATGATAAGGTAAATGATTATTATTTGATTGGTTTATGAGATTTTGAGAGTGACCCATTTCTTAGAAAGTCAAAAGAAAGAATGGATTCTTCTTAGTTCTTGCTGAATTTGAAATTCACATGCTTGTTGTTTTGGTTTCTAAACGTCAGTGTTTGACTGCTTGTGCTTATTATTGATTTGGTTCAGATGGCTTATGTAAATTTTCTTTCACTTGGAGATTGCAGGTCTATAGATAACAAGTGTGTTCAATTAACTAGCTTGATGATTCGCATAATTATTATATTAGATTTGTGGATTTTGTTTTTTAATGGGAAATTTTGATTTGTTGCCTTTTTGTGTTCTCTCTCTCTCTCTCTCAAACCAACTTCTGTATTCTATTTTACCGTCTGGATTTTGGGTGCTGAATTGTTAGATCTCGGTGGTATAATTTCTTCCTTAAGTATATCTTTGAAAACCCATTTTTCCCCAAAAAATAATCCTTTTTCTTGTATAAAAAGTGGTTGGTATTTTGAATTGTTCCTTAAAAGGCATTCTGCAATCATTTTTTGCTGTTAATTTTCAGTTTGACTTTTCTTGATAGCTCATCTAACAGTATTTCCTTGATTCATCTAAATAAAGGGTGGAAAAAAGGAGTGTCCTTGATGCTTGTGGTTGAAATTTCATACCACCATCCATGCTTACTGTCTACCTAACCTAGCCCAGCCTCTTTGTAGAGGTTTCTGTCAATTTTCCATTACTTAAAGTACACATGATTATTGGTGCTTACTTTTAATTTAGGAGCAGCTTAGATCAATATGCTTCTGGCTGTAGATTCTCATAAAAGTGATCAGCAAAATCTTATTTCATCTTCTAGTTTATCATTTTGTAATTCTGCTCTTTTCAGATTTACATAGATTGGGGGGGGGGAATAGGTTTCTTTTACCATTCTGACCAATCAAGTGTGTCGAAACACAAATGCTCATCATTTCTTGGTTTTGTTATTTTGAATGAGAAATGCATCAACCTTGTCATACAACAATATCCTCTCTTGCCATATCCATATTGTCCGTGTGAGTAATCGAGTTGTCAATGGGAACAGCATCTAGTTTAGGGTTAATGGTTCAAGGAAAACAATGTCACTGACCCCAAACTGCTATTAAATGGAGGAATTGAGATAGGATAAACCTCATTTTGACTTCCTATAAGAAAACTGAACTTAGAAGTACACTCTACTAGCCCTAATGTCTTTCTTCTGTCTCACTTATTGTTCAACTTTAATACAATTAAAATATCTATTTTGCGGGAAAATTCTGTCATTATGTGATTGTTTGTTGTAAATTTATCTGGTTTCTCCTTTCATATTCTTATTCCTCTTCAAAGTTTCTCAAGAATCTAGTGTTTTTACTTGTATTTATTAATTGTATTATGATCAATTCAGGACTCGGTGGAAGAAAACCTGACTGAGAAACAGGAAGATGGAGTTTTACCCGTGGCTAATGAAGAGCCTTCAAACCCAGATGCAACCTCAGGGACAAGTGAAAACCCTAAAACACCTTCCATTGAGAAAGAGAGTGAAGGATTGAAAACTTCAAGGACAGAAGAACATAGTGATACAAGTAATTCGCAAGAAAAGACCCTGAAAAAACCTGATAAGATCCTTCCGTGCCCCCGCTGTAATAGCATGGACACCAAGTTCTGTTACTACAACAATTACAATGTGAACCAACCCCGACACTTCTGCAAGAATTGTCAGAGATATTGGACAGCTGGGGGAACCATGAGGAATGTGCCTGTGGGTGCTGGTCGTCGCAAAAACAAGAACTCAGCTTCTCATTATCGTCACATATCCATTCCTGAAGCTCTTCAGAATGTTCGAGCTGATGTTCCAAATGGAGTCTACCATCCTTCAATGAAAACTAATGGAACAGTGCTAACCTTTGGCTCTGACACACCTCTTCATGAATCAATGGCTTCTGTATTGAACCTTGCAGATAAAACAATGCGGAATTGCACAAGAAACGGGTCTCATAAACCTGATGCAGTGAGGATTCCAGTTTCTTATGGAAGTGGAGAAAACGGTGATGACCATTCTAATGGATCTTCAGTCACAGTGTCAAATTCAATTGATGAGGCAGGCAAAAGCATGTCGAAAGAATCAGCTATGCAGAATTGCCAGGGCTTTCCCCCTGAGATACCATGTTTTCCTGGAGTTCCCTGGCCTTACCCTTGGAATTCAGCTCAATGGAGCTCCCCATTACCCCCACCTGCCCTTTGCCCTCCCAGTTTTCCTATGCCATTCTATCCTGCAGCAGCATACTGGGGTTGCACTGTACCAGGTGCTTGGAATATCCCTTGGCTTCCTCAGCCATCTTCTCCAAAACAAACCTCCTCGGTCTCTGGCCCAAACTCCCCAACCCTAGGGAAACATTCAAGGGATGAAAACATGCTCAAATCTAGCAACTCTGAAGAAGGGGAGTCGGCAAAAGAAAATAACACTGAGAGATGCCTTTGGATTCCAAAAACGCTCAGGATTGTTGATCCAGGTGAAGCTGCAAAAAGCTCTATATGGACGACTCTGGGGATTAAGAATGATAAGCCTGACTTGATTGGTGGGCGAGGACTGTTTAAGGCGTTTGAATCAAAGGTTGAAAAGAATCATGAAGCCGAAACCTCTCCAGTCCTACAAGCTAATCCTGCAGCATTGTCTAGATCACTCAAATTTCAGGAGAGCTCGTATTTTGGGTAGCTTTTAACTTAATATACGTTCCAAGTTGTGGAAACAGATTCTGGTGTTCCAACTTTACAGCTTTATAAACCGAAGGTTCACAGTTCAGTCTCTGGCCTCGTTTGTCAATAGTATCTTGCAGTGAATCTATACGAGGAAAGGGCATAGGAGAAGAGAACTATCCTATTTAGCAGAAGTAGCCACTGAAGTATTTATCTTTTTGTTGGATGCAGTCCAGGACGATGCTTTTTGTGTCCAGTTAGATGGTTTGCCAAGTTAATGTACATATTTATATATGAAATAGTGAGAGACTGAGAGCTTAGCACAGAATTGAGTTTGTGCACCATAAATCCCATTTGTAATAAAATAAATTTGGGAATGAAAATCCAACTTGTTTATACTGGCACTACATCTACACAGGGAAGACTCCCATGTTTAGCTCACCCCTAGATTGTCCAGGTTCAGTACAGGCATATTCTATGCTAGCTCTTTTTGGAAGCTCAAGATATCAAAGCCTCATGATGAATACAAACCGAGTCGGGTTTGAATTTATTTATTCTTTTAAAATATTTACAGATTATTTTTTCAAGATCAAGTATATCTCTTAAATCATATATTGGAATAAGTTGAAATTTTACAATGAGATACTAAACACATGAAAATATAATTTGATAAATTTCTAAGTCAAATGGAGTTCGAGAATATATTATTTCAGAGGGTTGAAGTTACTAGATAGATTTTGTTAAATTTATCAGACTAGATATTTATGTATTATTTGTAACATATCTAGAGTTCCAGGTGGATTTTTGTTAAGATCAAGTTAGGCTAGAAACTAGACATTTTAAGCTTTCCAACCTTATATGGTAGACTTGATATTTCAATCAGAGAGAGCGATGTGCTTGAAGTTAGGATTGAAAATTTACTATGTGCTTGAAGTTAGGATTGAAAATTTACTAAGAATATGCGGAAATTAAAAATTCAAGCTACATGAAGACTATGTTTTTATTATCTTATTTTATTTATTTAATGTTGAATACTTATTTTTAATTTGGGTTTGTTCTGGCCCACTAGACATTGTTTAGGAGTCTATTTTATTATTGGACTTATGTTAATTGATTAGTAGTTTAGGTTCATTAACTTGCAACCTAAAAAAGGTCCATTAGGGTTAGTTAGAGGAGAATATATTTTGTTTTTTTAGTGAAAATTGTAACAGCAAGTGTGAGAATAAACGTGGGTTTTCTTTTTGTTTATTTGTGACAAAATAATTTTTTTTACAGGGACAAAGATCATACTCTGACTTATCGAATAATAATTGGTTTTATAGTGTCATTCGCATACTTATGGTTTTTAGATATAAAGTTATTTTTTAGTTTAATTTTTTTTTTAATACATTTGATTTTTAGATATATGGTTAACTTTTGTTCAAATTTTTAGCTTTTCATATTATTATCTATTTTATTAGAGGTTTCTTGAATACAGTGATGAATAGTTTCGCATCAATCTAGATTCAAAAATTCTAAATACCTTAAGAAATGAATACCAAATTAATAATGTCAATAATGATCAGCCCGACTATCACGCAGTTGATGAAGGCCCTTCAGATTTCAATTGTTATCGGAGGAGAATGCCAAACGCCTTGCTTTTCTTTATAATAGAGAATCCAACCAAACAACTCCCGCCAAAAAAGAGATAGAAAGTTTAGCATAAAAGTTATTTCCATTTCTTGTTGCTTTTACTTTCTCTTCCTTTCTTTTTGTTTCTTCTTTGATATGCTTATATTATATATCATAAGAAAGAAAATGACATATAATTTAGGATCCTCTTAACCCTATACCAAACAAGGGTTATTATAGCAGAAGTAATTAAGCAACTCAAGGTTAATCATACATTGAAGGCCTAAAATAATAATAATAATAAACTATTATTTTCCCCTATATTTTTGGGTTCGAAATATTTTACTTTTATATATGTTTCCATTTGTTTATCAATGACCGAGAAAAAAACAACTAAAACAAGGTGACTCTTTCCATATAGTCCCCTAATTTTGAGTTAAAATTGGATACCATATTTGTTTAAATCAAGGCAATCAATTGCATCATGTTTTTTAAAATGACTATTGTATCTCGTGTCAATTAAAAAAATAGAACATCCTAGAACAAATTTGATCTCGCTCGAAATCTTAGATTTTTCCGGTTTCGTTTGATCAATTTCATTCCATGAATAATGTTTTTTTCCCTTGAGTCGTGGATTGAGAAAGTTAACATGGGTAAATATAATATGTTATTATCTCAAAATATATATATGCCATCTTGAATTTTTTAATCAAATTAAGTTTTTACTATTCAATCTAGTTGTTTTTAGACATGATGAGTTGATTAGGTAATAATGGGTTAACTCCCATATGATTTTTTTTTTACTAGAAAAATATAACCCCCAAATAATATGTTAAAATACTTCAAAACTTTATTTTCGGCAAAGGTTGGCTACATTTCTTGTGTGCCATGAGCTGTTAATGGGACCCAATGCACTTTAGATGAAGGGAAGGAAGGGAAGTGACCCCCCACCTATAATGCTCAAAGTAGTTTTCATTTCTTTTGGTGCTGAATTTAATCTCATTTACGTTTTTGTTTTGTATTGCGTTCCAAATAAAAATATTAAATTTTGATTTTTTTATTTAAAATTAACTTTTTTATATATTTTCGAATTATTTTTTATCTGCTGATATAAAAAATAATTTTTAAAAAATAAAAAGTATTATTTTAATATTTATTTTTAAAAAATAACAACTACAATACTTTAAATACCTAGTAAAGATGATTTTGACTCTTAACGTTGTAGATGGGAGCCGGGACCTCCCCACAAGTCATGATAACGTGGTCCTTCTTTCCCATCATGAATTTCCGACTCTTAATTGTATTGGGTGGTCGCCCAACTAGTAAGAGTCCACGTCCATGTTCATGTGAATGGACCTCCAATCACGTGACACATTCCTTTTCTTTCCTTTTTTTTTTATTTAATCACATGAAAAATTCTTCAAGTAATTAATTAAGTAATATACTAAAACGCGTAGTATTTTTACTATAGCTAAAGCATTTTTTTTTTCATGTTTTTTTGCATTTTTTTTTATGCCTATGAGTTTTTTTTTTTAGTTTTTTTTTTGTGTTTTTTTTTTTTAATGATTTTTTTTTGTTTAATTTAGTTTGTTAATGTATTTTTTTTTTATTTAGTTATCATATTTTCATGATACGGATCTCGGGTTTGATGGGTTAACTTGGTTTGACGAGTTAATCCAAATTTGTATTTTGTTTTTTTTCTTTTTAATCAAATTTTTTCGTTTAGTTTAATTTGTTAATTTTTTTTCGTTTAGCCCATCGATTTTTTTTTCTATTTAGTTATCAAACTTTCATGACGCGAATTTCAGGTTTGATGGATTAACCTGATTTGAAGGGTTAACTCAGTTGATTCAGATTTTTTTTTCCTCATTAGTAACAGGCTTATGTATTTTTTTTGTATTTTTTTATTTTTAATTAATTTTTTTCGTTTAGTTTAGGTTGTTAATGTTTAATTTGTTTGCTATTTAGTTATCAAACTTTCATGACACATCCCGGGTTTGACAGGTAACCTGGTTTGACGGGTTAGTCCGGTTAATTCTGGGTTAACCCGTCAATTTTTTTTCTATTTAGTTATCAAACTTTCACGACACGAATCCAAGGTTTGACAGGTTAACCCAGTTAATTCAGATTTTTCTCTTTTTCTTCATTAGTTTTTTTCTTTCTATTGTTTTTTTTTCTTTTTAATTATTTATTTAATTATCACACTTTTATGACATGACCTTGCAGCCAGATCCGCATACAAGGCTATTAGGTCTGGTATTTTTTTTAGCAGGTTTTTGTTTTGTTTTTTTTTACATGTTTTTTTTTTCCTTTTTTTCCCCAAAATTGATTTCTTCTTCTTTTTTTTTTTTTTTTTTTTAATTTTTTTATTTCAAAATTATCTTTGCTAATTTTTTAAATATTGAGCTGGTTGAAAATTTAACTAATTTGTTTTTTTCTTTAAAACATTGTGATTGCTATAATATTCTTAATTGTTTTCTTTTTTTTACAAAATGATCTTTGTAGATTTTATTTTTTTTATTAAGTTAGTTGAGAATTTAGTTTGTATTTTTTTAAAAAAAATAATATTGATTGCTACAGTGTTTCCCCTACATAGTTTTTACTTTGCTGCAATGTTTCCCCATATATTTTTTTTATAAAATTATCTTTATCGAATTTATTTTTTTAATATTGAGCTGACTGATAATCGAGCTTTAGCTTTCCCCACATGTTTTTTTTTATTTGTTTTTCTTTTTTTCCAAAATTGTCATTTTTTTACATATTTTCTCATAGTTTTGAAACCCGACCCGGTCGTTGACCCGGTCGACCCTCTGGGTCACGGGTCAGGTGGGTTGACCCCGGTTAACCCGGGTCAACCCAAAAAAACCTATATATATAAAAAAAACATAACTAATTACAATACAACACTTACTTAAACCAAATTTAAATTGAAATCTGCTTGCATTTCTCTAATTCTTTTTTTCGTTTCAACATTTCCTTTAAGGTTCAAAAGCATTTGATGTTGAACATCAGGAGGACATTTGCGACATTGTTCAACTTCTCTTTTAGCTCCAGCTAAATGTTGCTTAAATCGATTAATACCACCACTCGCAAATACTTTAGCACAATATAAACAAACTAATTTAGTATTTTTACATCCAACACTAAGTTCAGGAGCTTCTCTACAATGACCCCATGCTAAATCTGTTCTTCCTCTACTACCACTTGACATGGAAATTGAAATCTGTTCTTCCTATCGACGTTCCGAGGAGGAGAAACTCTGAGGTTACTCATTTGTTCTTTGGGTAGAGTGTGTGTGTACGTATACATATATCGTATTTTAATCCTCTACGTTTTCACCGTAAAATACTTTGTACATCGAGCAAATCAGCTTTAAGACTCGAGGCAAATCTTCAAGGTAGTATTTTGTGCAATTGTGTGGGATGAGATTGCTCTTAATCTTTGCCTAATTTGAAGTTGGAAATGATTTGGTGCTACTTGCTTTGCATTTTAATGATGGTTATCAAACCCAATTTAAAAGTTAATTCAGTCAAGACCGAGTCTCGGATTATATAAATTAACTCGGGTCACGAGAAATTAAAAAAGAATGAAAATCTATTACATATCATTCTAGTCTCCCCTCATGTTTAGATATAAAAAAGATAAATAATACAAATCCCTTCCACTAATCCATTTTGCTTAAAAGCTTAATAAAAAAAAAAAGATAGAAAAGGATGATTTATACAAATACACAGCACTACAACATGATTTATACAAATACAGATTACTACAACATGATGCATATAAATACATTTGTTTTTGGAAATTTTTATACATCAACTTTGGAAAATGTTCGGCAGAAAAACTCTTTAGAAAGCATCTGCAATTGCATTACGAGTGTTAAACTAACAAAGATGGAGACGGGGAGGTGATACTTGCACCCCCCAGCCTTATAATCACACGCACATCAAACAGACGAACAACGAATCATGTTTTGAAAAACAACAGCAAACTTTCAATTTCAACACGGCGGCTGCAACCTTGTTTTGGTGGGAATTAGTCAGAGATGGATGGGAGAGATAGGGGAGATCTAGGTAAGAAGTTAAAGATATACGTGGAATTTTTTACGTTCTTCACTTGTTTTGAGAGTCAGTGAGGAGTGAGAAGAGATTTATCGTGGGTTACCAAGGTTAATGTGAGCAAAGTAAAGCGAGGAGGGAGAATTTTGTTAGAGAAAATGGGGTAGACGGATGCAGAGAGCACGAAGATATGTTGCTGAGGTGAGGTTTTGATTAATTCCAGTGAAAGTTGTGGAATTTGGGTTGGGAAGTTGTGGCTTGGGTTTGGGAAGAGGAGAAAAGCAGCCAGAGGATCTCTTTAGGGGCATAGTTTTCATTGACAGGGAAAATAAAAAACAAAAGTGGCCGGGTCTCACCCGGGTTTGGCTGGGTCGACCGGGTCCCAAGTCGACCGGGCCAAATCCCAAGTGGGTTTTGGCCTTCATCCGGACCGGTTCCATGCCCAGGTCGGCCGGGTCCCGGGTCGACCCGCCGGGCCGGTCCGGGTTTTAAAACTATGTATTTTCTTCTTCTTTTTTGTTTTGTTTTTTTTAGAATTATTTTTGTTGATTTTATTTTTTTACTATTGAGCTGGTTGAAAATTTAGTTTTTTTGTCTTTTTCTTTAAAACACTGTAGCTTTCCCTACATGTTTTGTTTTTTTTTGCTTTTGTTTTCTTTTTTTTACATGTTTTTTTTTCATTTCTTTTACCAAAAATTGACTTTTTTTTTAAATAGCCTTTGTCGGTTTTTTTTATATATTAAGCTAGTTGAGAACTTAGCTTTGTAGCTTCTTTTTTTTTTAAAAAAAAAAAACACTATGGATTACTACAGTGTTTCCCTTACATGATTTTTGTTTGGCTACAGTGTTTCCCTCACATGTTTATTTTTTAAATTATCTTTGTTAAATTTATTTTTTTAATATTGAATTGGTTGAGAATTTAGCTTTAGCTAGCTTTCCCACGTTTTTTCATTATAATTATTATTATATTGTATTATATTATATAACTGTTTTTTTCTTTTGTTTTTTCTTTTTAATTTTTTTTAATGAATTGTTTTTGTTTGATTTAGTTTGTTAATGTTAATTTTTTTTTATTTAGTTATCATATTTTTATGATACGAATCTCGGGTTTGATGGGTTAACATGATTTGACGAGTTATTTTTTTCATTTAGTTTAGTTTGTTAAAGTTAATTTTCTTTCTATTTAATTATCAAACTTTCATACTTTCTGACACGTATCCTGAGCTTGACGGGTTAACTTGGTTTGATGGGTTAACCCGGTTAATTCTGGGTAAACCCGTCATTTGTTTTTCTATTTAGTTATCAAACTTTGATGATGCAAATCCCAGGTTTTACGGGATAACCTGGTTTAAAGGTTAACCCAATTAATTCATTTTTTTTCTTTTTCTTCATTAGTTTTTTCCTTTTTGTTGATTTTTTTTTTTTTTTTTAATTAATTTATTTAATTATCACACTTTTATGACACGATCTTATAGCCAGACCCACATCTAATATTCTTGGGTCCGATGTTATAGTCAGACTCACTTAAACTTGGGTCATGCAAGTTTAATTTTATTATTAATATTATAAATATTATTCTTAGGTCAGGCGTTGCAGCCAAACCCAAAATTCTTGGGTATAACTTTGCAGAAAAACCTAAAATTATGGTTTTTTTTAATAGTAATAATAGTTTTTTTAATTTATTATTAACAACAACAACAACAACAACAACAACAATAATTTTTAATTTTATACTTCAAATGAAATTTATTTTTGCTTTTCAATATTAATAATATATTTTTTAAATTTAATAATTATTATATTAATAATTTTAACTATAATAAAAATAATAATATTTATAATATAAAAAATTATATTTAAAAACTTAAAATTCAAGAACCTTGGGTCCTGACGTGGATGCATTATCAATGGATCCGGATGTTAAACCTCAAAGGCTTGGGTTAGGTGGAGCTGCAAGATCAAAGTTACTTGGGTTGGCACCCCTTCCAACCCAAGAACTTGGTCTAGAAAGGCACGCCAGACACAAGTTAATAAAGAAAATAACAAAAGCAAAAATATTGAATTTTTTTATTTGTTCATAATTTATTTAAATTATATTAATATTTCATATTAAAAAACTAAATGGATTTCATTTTTAATTTAATTTTAAATATGAAAATTAACATTGTGGTGAACAATTTTTTCAACATTAGCTATAGATTTAGAACTTCTGCATTTTCAAACCCTTTTTTATCCACAACTTATTTATAATAAAAATCCATAAAAAAGATTCTTATTTTCCTGTACTCTTTTAATTTTCTTAATGAACCCTCTATTATTATTATTTTTTAGTTTGATGCATTCCATGTAATCTTTGAATTTATTTTAAAAATATGGTTTTTGCCCATTATTTGTCCATTCTCTCTACCAATCATTTTGATTGTGTATTTATACTAATCCAAAATTCTCTTAGCAATTCGAAAAAAAGAAGAAGAAAGAAAACCCTACTTTGAGTTTACAATGAACTAAATCAAATCTATTAATAAGATTAGAAAAACTAATTTCATGGAATTAAGCATTCGTGTTTTTTTTTTAATATGCATAGGAATTTTATTAAAGAAAATTAAGAAAGGCTCCGACATCTAGCTTAGGATCTAATGAGGATGCAATAATTTTTTTAATATATTCTGAACGGGCTAACATGGGAAGGGCAAAATAAAAAATTAACAGAGAAACTAAGATCTAGAATTTGCATCTAAAAAACCTTTTCTACAAGTGGTGGACAGCTGACACACCCATCTTCAACAATCGATCATTAGATCTATTTATTACCTTTAATACTCCTTTTCTGAATAAAAAATTTAAAACCTGCAAAATAAACAATCATAAAAATTTCATTGCATCTTAAGATAATCATGATAAGACAGAATCTAAAGTAAAATTAGGCAACTTGGACTGACAATAGAAAAATAGCCGAAATAAAAAAAAAAATCAAAATAATCCATATCTAAAGTATAGAAAAGAGAAGAAAAAGAAAAGAAAAATGCAGAAGTAATGATGCCATTGATGAAAGCTTATAGAAAAATCTTTAAATAAAACTACATAGAGAGGGAGAAGAATTTTATAAACTTTTCCTTTCATTTAAGTATCTGATTTAATTAGAATATTAGATATTTATTTATTTATTATTTTTTAAGCAGGAACCTATATTATGTAATTTATAATTATGAAATAAAGACAAGCTTTATTAAAAGGAAATGATGTACGAAATGACATAATTATAGATTTTTCCATTTTTTTTACTGTAGTGGAAATTGTAGAGATGGGAAGTCTGTATTATTTTAGGAAATGATAAATCGCTCCCAAAATAACATAATTATATAAAAAATATTTTTTATTTTTTAAACTTGAAATATTTATTATTATATACTTGATTTATTTAGATATTTTTTTTGTTCTTATCTTCATTATTTTATAATTTTTATATTTTTTACATTTTTTTTTGGAAAAACAAATTATACAAAAACTAAAAGGAAATGTTGTTTCACTATAGCAATATTGTCTTATTTAAAAATTAAATTGAGATTTTACATATTTTTATTAATGCATCAATTTTTTTTATTTATAGTTATATTTTTTACTTAATGTAAAAAATCATGGTAGTAACACCTATATAAAAAAATTATTTAACATATAATAAGGTAAGTCGAATAGACATGTTAATATTAATTTTTGTATTTATCAACACATAAAATTCTTGACTTATTTAATCAATACATGCATATATTTTCAATTTATAATCAAAATTGTTTTTTTATTAAAAAACCTATATATTCAAGAAAAAATAAAAAGAACCGAACTCGAGAGAAGAATGAAATCTGAAACTAATTAAAATATAATAAAATTTAAACAAGTTAAGCTTAAATCTTATACTTTGGAATCAGGGGTGGAAGCAGGGGGCAAGCAGGTGCCCGAGCCCCCTGTTGACCCATTTTAATTTTGTTTCATTATTGGGTAATGAAATACGAGAAGAAGTTATATATTTTATTTTAAAGAGATAGGCCTTAACTTTACTTTTGATTTTCTTTGAATTTATTCTTAACTTACGTGAAAAAAAAAACAATATAAAAATATTATTTTATAAAACAAAAAATGGAGCACTTAATTTGTCCTCATATAAGTCATGCAGCAATCAAAAATATAAATAAAAACAAAAATCTCGAGTAAAATTTGTTTATAAAAAAATTAAAACAGAGTCACTAATTAATTTATCTTTCATCAAACAAAAAAAAGTAACTTAAATTTAAAATCTATTTTTGTTTTGTTTGAGATGTTTGTTAATAATTTGATGGAGTTTTTTTTATATATATATATATAATTCTACCATTTTTTCTCCTTTTTTTTTTCTCAAATCTGCTAGTTTTACCAATTATTTTTAAAATTCTTGTTATAGTGATTTTTTTCTAATTAATTAGATATATTTTATTGGTTTGTTTTGATTATGCTTGGATTTTTTATGTTTTGTTTTTAGTAGAGCCACCAAAATTATCAATTTTTTCTTACTATATATGTTTTGATTTTAGATTGAACCATGAACAAAATAAGAATAATTGATTAAAAAAAAAAAATTGATAACTCACAACCTATTGAACGAGCTTTTTCAACGATGAAGATTGTTAAAACAAGACTTCGCAATCGGATGGAGGATGATTTTCTTGCAAATTATTTGATTGTCTATATAAAAATAGAAATTGCTGAAAGATTTACAATTGATATGATAATCGATGATTTATGTTTTATGAAAGAAACAACGAGCACAATTAAAATAAATATGTAAGAATCATTTTTTATTATTTTTTTGCTTTATTTCAAAGTTTATCAAACATAAATAATGCTTCGCTTTAGTTAATGTTTCTTATATACTTTGTATGTTTATATTTGTTAGGTATAAAGATCAACAACATTAAACTGATAGATACATCATAAAGATAAAATTAACTTCATTGCTTTGACTCAATTTGGTATTGCTCCAAACCTTTTACCTTATACAAAGGTTATTATATGTTTGTAGTAAGTTATTTGAATAAAACTAAATTATATATGTTTTGTTTTACAACTCATATACAATAAATTAAAATAAATATTATATCTTATTATATTAATTTTGATCCCTCCTAATAAATAATTATAGTTACCTCCCTGTTTGGAATGGTCATAAACACGATGACCGAACCATCAAATCATTTTAAGTGGAATCCCACCTTTTACACCAAAAATGGCTGAATAATAATAATAATAATAATAATAATAAAAAAGAAGAAGAGAGGTCGGCCAAGCCCATAGTATACCCCACCAAATCATTCAAGCATCATTAGTCCAAGCCCACTTCATATCAGCCCTCGTATGTGACCACCAAAAATGATTCTCTCTTCAACTGACGTGTATGACCTTCTCTTTATTTATTTATTTATTTCTAAACCAAAACATAAATAAACAAACAAACCGAAGGCGACTGTGATGGATTAAAAAAATCGAAACAAAAAGGCTAGTTAATGACTCTTCTCTCTTCTTCTTGGCTTGGCAACATCATCGCCGGCCAGCCCTGTTAAACCCATTCAATTCAATCCAAAAACACTCAGCTAAAGATTGATTCCTTTTCCTTTACCTTTTGTGGAATCATTTCAGTCTTGATTGAGATTTACGGTCTTCTCTAATCATTTGTTGCTGGAGAGACACGCACATATAGGCACCGACAAGTTTGCTGCCTTTTGATCTTCAAGAGTAGGTGAATTTCTTGATCTTTTCGATTCTTTACGAGGTGGGTCGATCTGAATTTAGCTCTAGATTGGTGGGTTTCAATTGTTTTTGTGATCTGGACTGTTTAAGATTGCTGGGTTGGCGTCCTCTTGACTTTTCAAAAAACAAAATTATTGGGTTTGATTTGAGATGGTCTATTTCCCTAGCTCAATCTCGGTCTGCAACTCATTTGACCACTCATCAACAGCTTCCATGGCAAATTCTGTGAATTCCAGTGAGTTTAATCCAAAATCAAGGCACAACAATAATCATGTGCACAAGAATAGGAAGACAGTGAATGGCTCGAATTGTAATACTATACCTGTTTGTGATAGATCTCAATCAGCTGTTATTGATGTTGTGATCTTGATAGCTGTCATTGGTGCTTGTGGATTCTTGTTATTTCCTTATATCCGGATTGTAACTCTTGGTTTTATTGAATTTGTTGCTGCTATTCATTATGTGGTCAAAGAGGAGGTTATGAGAAATCCAGTGATATACGGATCTATAGGGATTAGTTCTTTATGTGCTGCAATAGTTGCCTGGATTGTGATTTTGTGTGTTGCTAGGAAATGTGGGAATCCGAACTGCAAGGGCTTAAGGAAGGCAGCAGAATTCGATATCCAGTTGGAGACCGAGGAGTGTGTGAAGAATTCTAATGGTACCTTGGTGAAAGATGGACTGAAAAGGGGCCTTTTTGAATTGCTTCACGATCACCATCGCGAATTGGAGGCTGAATTGAAGAAGATGGCACCAACTAATGGAAGAGCTGTTCTTGTGTTTCGAGCAAGGTGTGGATGTTCTGTTGGAAGATTGGAGGTTCCGGGACCTAAGAAGACAAAGAAGATCAAGAAGTAGGATGTTACTTTTGTTGTTAATTCTATAGGGATGATACAACCAATAAAGGAGTAGAGTCAAAATGGAGAGAAGTGCCTTCTCCAACGGATCTTCTCAGAGCTACTGTGTACTTAAATAAGCTCATGGAAATAAGTTGTAAGGGATTATATATACATTTGGTTATATTGGAGAATATAAGAATCCTTTCTTTCATAAACTTGATATAATAATCCGTTTCTTTATTCCTGTATTTGGTTCTGCATTTTTGTTTTGAAATAGTAGACTATGCAGTGTATCAAATCTCGTTGAAATATGGTGATTGTTCTCGGTTAACTTTAACCCATTTATTGTTGAACTTGATATTTCATAATTGGCGTGATCTTATTATAAACAAGCTGTTGTTGAATAGGTCTGATAAAAGTAAAGTGCAAAGTTGTATTCTATCATTTTCCCTTCGCATGCGTGATGGTTCTGCAATTATGTGCTTTGGAATCTACAAATGATTATGTGATGGCAAATCATAAAACTTTGGACAATGATTGCATAATCCGTTTCTTTATTCCTGTATTTGGTTCTGCATTTTTGTTTTGAAATAGTAGACTATGCAGTGTATCAAATCTCGTTGAAATATGGTGATTGTTCTCGGTTAACTTTAACCCATTTATTGTTGAACTTGATATTTCATAATTGGCGTGATCTTATTATAAACAAGCTGTTGTTGAATAGGTCTGATAAAAGTAAAGTGCAAAGTTGTATTCTATCATTTTCCCTTCGCATGCGTGATGATTCTGCAATTATGTGCTTTGGAATCTATAAATGATTATGTGATGGCAAATCATAAAACTTTGGACAATGATTGCATAACATGGAGCTTTCTAAATGTCAAGAGTCATCGAAGAGATGAAACTTCTGTTCTGCACACTGAAGTATAGATTTTGCATGACATCAAGCAATAGTTATTTCACTGTACCATACAAACTTCAAAATTCTAAATAAGTTATTGCAAATAGTTCTGCATATATATTAGTCATTCAACTCTACCACACAGATTTCAAGATTCTAAATAAGTTCGTGCAAATTGTGCTCTATCTATATAATAGATAAGTAAAGTTTGGAAGTTGAAAAGGGTGGGGGTGGGGTGGGGGTGGGTGGGTTACAGAAGTAAGGCTCTGTTCAATAAGTAGATGGTCTATAGCTCCTTTTTCTTTATGTGGTGTTCGATGTGATTTTCAGACTTGGCATGACAACAGGAAATAAAGAAATAACAAATTTCTCATAGAAAGGTTTTTTCAGCTGGCCTGTGAAAGCAATGTTGTGTGCCTGAATTAATTGTAGGCCCTTGTTGGCAACAAGGAGTTGGCTCTTCTGCAATGTTATGTTGGTATGGTGTTTACCTACACGACAGGAAAGGTTCTTTAGCAAGATTATGTGAATATAATTCCTTTTCTTGGGTCGGCAACAGAAAGGGGGTTTTATTGAGCTGAAAAGACTTTTTTCAAATCTATATTTTGTCATTGTTATTATTAAGCTGGAGGAAAGTTTTAAATTGCCTCTCATCTCTTCCAGATGAGCCACTTACAGTTGAAGAGCACACTCTTAAGAGTTTGATTTATTGGTTCACGTTGTTTTTTCTTTGCAAAAGAGATACAAACTTGTCTAAATACTATGATTCTCTGTTGCCAGTATCCTATAGCATCACCAAAGAGGAAATTTAGGTGCACTTGAATTTTGATAGTATTTGTTTTCAATTTCGTTATCCTAGAATACATTTAACTTCAGAAGAAACTAGCTAAAACTTTTATTGGTGCGAACCCCCTAATCATATAGTCACAAAACCTGCATGCAAGAGAGACGAATCTGGAAAAGTTAAAGAATCAGGTTTGATATCAATGTGACACAAAAATTACTGGAACCAAAGCATTAACACTATTGGAATGAATCTCCACCCAAGTCATGTCAATTTGCGAACAAAAAATATAAGGAAGACACTATAAGATCAATTTTAGATTTTTGAACTTTAGGTTAGTGAAAACGATGTTGATCAATAAAGAGAGAATATCTTTTATAATGGATGTCACGTAAAAAATAAGGTATGTAGTATGATTATTAATAAAGGTAGTTATATTAATGTTACTAGTACAACTTTGGTTAAAAAATTGAACTTGACTGCTATTAAGCATGTTACACCGTATAAGCTTTAATGGTTGAATGAATGTGGAGAAGTTAGGGTGACTAAACAGGTTTTAATCTTATTTTTTGTAAGAAGATATAAAGATGAGGTTTTAAGTTATTTCTTTGTATGCTGCACACCTTTTATTGGGGAGACCTTGTCGATTTGATAGGAAAACTAAGCATGATGGTTTTAAAAATAAGTATACACTGGAAAAGGATGGGAAAACATGCACCCTTGCATCATTATCACCTAAACAAGTATATATTGATCAATTAAATCTAACAAAAGCAAAAAAAACTGAACAAGCCTCATTACAAAATAATGGTGAGGATGTGAGGCTAAGTGAAAATAAAGTGAGCCATGAGTGTGAAACACCTAAGAGTAAAGTTTTGGCCATTAAAGATAAATTTGAAGTATTTAGCCAAAAAAAAAAGAGAGGAAAGTTGAGTGTGGAGAGAAGAAAGAAAGGGTGAGGAAAGAAAAGTGTGTGGAAAAAAATTAGGGAAACACTTTAATTTTTATACAAAATAAAGTGATCTTACACATGCTTATTTTTCTAACATGCCTTTGATTTTACTCTTGTATAAGGAGGTATACTTTAACACTAACAAACTTGATTTCTATGCTCCTAATGTTTGTATTTCTTTGTTACAGGAATTGGAGATGTATTTACCAATAAAATTCCAAATGGAGTGCCACTTGTAAGGGGAATAAAACATTAGATTGACCTAGTACCAGGTTCGATTATTCCTAATAAACTAGCCTATAAAAATAATCTTCAAAGGCAAGTGGAGGAGTTAATTTCAAAGGGGTAGTACATTCGAGAAGACATGAATATATGTGTTGTTCCCATACTTTTAGTACCTAAAAAAGATGATACGTGGAGAATGTGTGTTGATTGTAGAGTAATTAACAACACAACGGTAAAGTATAAATATCTTATCTAAATTAAATGATAAGCTTAATGAATTACATGAATCTTGTTTGTTTTTTAAAATTGATTTTGAAAGTGGATATCATCAAATTAGAATGAACGAATGTGACGAATGGAAAATTGTTGTTAAAATAAAATATGGTTTATAAGAGTGGTTACTCATGCCTTTTGAACTTGCTAATATGCTTAGTACTTTTATGAGATGGATGAATCATATATTACATGCATTCATTGGTAGGTTCATAGTTGCTTATTTTGATGATATATTGATTTACAGTAAAGAATTAGATGAGCATATGGATAATTTAAGACACGTACTTGATGTGTTTAGAAAGAAAAGTTCATATACTAATCTAATGATGTGTGACTTTTACTTCGAAAATATTATTTTTCTTCGATATATTGTTAGGACATAAAGTATTGAGATGGTTGAGGCTAAGGTTAAAGCTATGAAATAGTGGCCTACACTTTAGACGATAAGTGAGATAATAAGTTTTCATGAATTGACTAGTTTATATCAAAGATTTGTGAAATTTTTTAGTGCAATAGCTACTCCATTAATTAAAATTATAAAGAAGACAACGAGTTTTAAATGGGGAATTGATAGTGAAAACTAGGTCAACCCAAGGAAATTTTCCTTTAGGGGCTTATTGGTGAAAATTAAGTTTGAACGACTAATTTGGAATTAATTAAAAAGATTGAAATTTTAAGAGACCAAATTTAATTTTTACAAAGTCAATTGGTTCAAATCAGGGGTAAATTCGCAAAAAAAAATCAGAGTTTTGAGGTCAATTAAGGGCTAAATTGAATAATGACCATTTTGCAAAAGGCGTCAAATTATATGAACTACATTGATTGAAATTAAGGGTGAAGTTGAAGAAAATTAAAAGTTTAATATTCAACTAAGGGTCAAATTGCATAAATCCAAGACCACGAACTAATGTGAAAAAGAAATCGAAATTCGGGACTAACATTGAGATTCGGCAGGGGTAAAATTACATAAACTTTGAAGTTTAGGGTCAATTAGGGGTGCAATTAAAATAAATCAAAAGATGGAGGACCAAAATGAATTTTAGCCAAAACCCTAATTTAAAACCCTAAAAGTCTATAACAACACAATTTTGAACAGTAAAAAAAAAAGGACCAGACAACGCGCCGTCTAGTGACTAATCATCTTCTTCTTCATTTAAGTCAGAAAAACTACTTCAATGGCTTTCTTTCCAAGGCATTTAATGCTTCATCTATCCATCAAATTTGATAAAACTTGCGCGCAAATGATAGCTTGACATCTTACAACACCCTGGTATGGTCTTTTCTGTCTAATTGACACCACAATAGTCTTGGTGTCGCCCCAAAGTGGCCAACCCAACTAGCCTTCAACTAACAAATTTGACAATTTATAATAGCTACTTTGAGCCAACAATTAAGATTCATTTGAGCTGAATCAAAGGTCAAGATTTGGTACCATTAAAGAAAAAAATATCCATCTTCCACCTCCTATAGATATGGGTGGAATTCATGGCCAAAAAGAGGAGAAATAAGAAGCCAAAGTTGAGAAAAAAATCATTTCTTTTCACTTTTTCTTCCCCCCCCTCTCGACCACTATTTTTGCCACTTTCTCCATCGCTCTTCAGTCGTCGTTGTCGGCACCAACTACTTGCTGGTCTTCCCTATAACACTAGTAATGCCACCAACCTTTCTTCTCCCCCAGGCCAAGCAAGCAACCTACTTCCCTTTATCCCCTAAAACCTTCCCCCGACCACTGCATGTAAAAGGCAAACCAATTAACCTGTTTATTGGGTCGAACCCAACAACCATATGGACTATAGGCTGGACCCGTTTAAGCCTAGCCCATATGGCTATGATAGGTCTAACCCACCCTTAAAAAAAGAGAAGAATGGTTTGTTGGGCCACCTATCGACCTATCTCGAGTAGGTCAGGCTGGACTTATTTCGGCCCAACCAAATGGTTAGGTCGGGTCCAACCTAATTTATATTTAATAATATAATATTGGAAAAAAAAACAAAAAAAATCCAAAAATTTTCCAATGGTCATTTCAAAATATTTTTTATTTTCTCACATGTTTTTTGAATAATTATACATAATATCAGGTTGTATATTTGCATTGTAGGATATATATTTGATATTATAATATTTGGTTTTCTCTAGAACTCTCCTTAAAAAATTTAAATTAATTTCCTGTTTAGAAAAAAATCAAAAACAAAAAATATTTTTTTTTCATGTATATGGTCAAATCCTAAACGTTTTCCAAGCATATTTTCATAATAAAATAAAAAAAATTGCATTTTTCTCATGTGTTTTTTTTTAATGGATATTGTAGCTAATTTATGATTATTCGTTAAGTTTGACCAAAATATCAAAAATCATTCACCAATTATTCCGTTCACTTTATATTTAAAGTGTTAGAGTTTAACTGTAAACTTTAATATTCAGGGGTGTAAAACTACGCAGTAGAGTATACGCTCAGGTATTAAAGATACAAAATGCAAAATAAACGCGATGCTAAAATTTAGACCTTATAATGGTTATGGTTTAACCTGATAAGGTAAATACTTCCTCACAAAAGGAGATCTACCTTAAACCTTAGATGAGACCAACAAATAGAAACTTGACATAGAAAAACAATCAAAGAATAATGTGGCTTACCTTATGTAGGGTGTATTGGGGTTAATGCTCCTTCCTCTTACACAACCAGTCCCTTATCTGCACTCTCGCAAACCATAAGTTTCCTAGTAATCTTAATACTAGGTGGCGACTCTTGAATCTTATATCATAATTTTATAATTATACTTAAAATCTCATCCTTTTTCCAACACACCTCTCATGAGGCATTAACGCATCATTTGACGTCACCCCGCAACAGTTAAGATGAGAAAAATCGTCTTTCTCCCTTTTAAAATTGGGAATATATAGCTAACCTTAGAAAAAATCTAAATTTACTTACCTAATAAGCTGGTTGTTCTATTGCATAGCTTATCTTGTCACGAATAGCTTACCCATGTCATCTATAATCACCCTGAAAGGTGGCAATTCTAGTTGAAGTGTAGATGAACTTTTAGCTCGTACAGCTTGATGTAGCAACCAAAAAACATAAGAGATGGATGATAAGAGAGAAAAGATATTGGGTTAGGCCAAGACCGAGCCTTATAAGGCTTGATTAGGCCTCAGCCCAACTGAGCTTTGATTGGCTTGGTTGGGTCTCAGCCCAACTAATCTTTGTGGGGCCCAACCAATATTTGTGGGCTCAATCAAGCTTCGGCCCATCTGAGTTAAAAAAAAAAAAAGGAAGCTTTTTTGTATTTATATTACCATTTTTCCTCCATGTAAATTTTAACAGCTATATTATTAAAAAATTACTTTACCAAAAATTCAAATGTGAAGAGGGCTTTGCATCCTAGTGTGAGAAGTGTGAACTTATAATTAGCATGTGAATATTGGTGGCATGCTTATTACAAGGAATGATTGATATTATGGCACTAAGACCCGATAGTTATAGGAGTAAAAGTTTGTGGTCATGTCAAGATTCTTGGTACACCATTTTCACATGGTTGTTATGGTGAATCTTGGTCCACCATGTAATAACAGTTATGTCAAGAATATTGATTCACCGTTCCACTATTCCATATGGTTATGCTTGAACCATTCCATTATGATAATGGTTATTGCTAGTTGTTCATCATCATTAGAAGATTTTAAAAATAAAAATGATGCTCTTAAAAAAGAAGTTGAAGACTTGACTTCAACTTTAGCCAAGTTTACTCAAGGTATAGATAACTTGGATGTTTTGTTAGGAGGACAAAACAAAAGCCTAAATAAAAAGTGGTTTAGGTTTTAATTGTATAGAAAAACAAAAATCAAATGAGCATGTTAATCAATCTGCTATGTATACTTGTTTTTCTACTTGTGATTTTTACAATAAAAAAGACCATTTATTGCATAAATGTAGATTAAAGAAAAATAGAATTCCTAAAAATTATTGCGGGTACTAAAAGGTAAAATGCCAAACAAACAAGGACCCAATGTTAAAAGGGTACCTAAAAATGCTTCTCGCTGGAATTCTATAAATGTAGGAACAAGGAAAGTGTTTCAACAAATAAGAAACACGAGTCATGAACAAGCAAGGATTTAATTTAAATATCTAAAATTGAGAGACAACTTACAAAGAAGGAACCAATGACAAAGGCAAGAAAGGCCTTACTTCCAAAAATAATAAGTTGGAAGAAACTTGCATATGAAGAATGATAATAGAAGAAATGTTAAACTCGCATTCATCAACAAACATGTGAAGAGGATATTGCCACAATAACATCCAAGGCCTTAACCCTAGAGGTATCAAATAGAAGGAAACTAGTAGTGGAGACATATTGGAAGGACAAATCTTGTATTCTGGACATGCTTTATAGGGTCCTATAAGCCATCATGGTGGTTTAAGTTCATCTTAGCAACTTCTGTCATTTTACATTTGCTTCTTCCTTATAGGTATGATTTTTTATATTTTGTTTCATATTGAAAAGACTTTTATCAGGTAATGCATAAGACATTTCCATAAGAAGTAGTTGTGCATGCCATTAATCAAGGCTTATATAACCATTTGTTCTAGCAAGTTTTTGAGCTTTAACATCTCTTTATTAAATCTTTTCAATTAAGCTCTTGTGCTTTCTCCCTCAAGTTAAGTGATGGAAAAGAGTTTGGTTGAACTCTTTTTTTTGCAAGAATACTCATGTTGAAACGAGTGATCAATTTACTACACAAGTTTTAAAAACTAGATATGGAACCGGGTTTTAAATTGTCATAGCAGGCTCGTGTAAATATTTAAAAAGTGATGAATTATTTTACACATGGAATTGGTATCTTAAATCACCAATTCCAAGCCGCTCCTTACATTCTAGAGATGTTTCATAGGGTTAGACAAGACATCATAATGGTCTAAGTTCATCTTGGAAACTATAAAGTCTCTAAAAAGATGAGTATTCAAAACACTGCCACATAATGATGAATCTATCATCTAACTTGAGTCTTTTCTCTTTTTTCAATATAAAGCCTTTTAGGTTGTGAGGTGTTGGAATGATATTTTGTAGGAGAACGAGGTCGATGGTGAAAGCTATGATCTTGAGGCTTGCCTTTCGATTAATGGAGAATTGGAGATCATATCTCAAAGATCCTTCATGAGAAGGCTCTTCGTGGTAACGTGATCTACTCATTACAGGATAAATGATATGTTGTCTATTATCTTTTACCTTAATTTAAGTAGTCATTTCATATGAGGTGAAATTGGTACAACATGAGAAGGTGCAGGTGGTTGTATAGCAGTTTGTATACTCTGTGGATAAGCAAGAAGAGCCTTGAGTTGTTGCTGAGTAGCTAGCACAACCTCAATGACTTCTCTCATCTATTGGGCTAGCTGTTGAAGGTCCATTAGAGTTGACAAGGATGGTGGGAGGTCAGTAACTCATCCTCCTGGTGTTTTAGTGTTATCCGCCATGAAAGCTTTATGGGTAGGTTATAAATGAGTGATAAAAAAAATACAAGGTTTATGTTTGATTTTCTATAAATGGCGCCACTAATAAGGCTTGAAAAAACTTCATTGAATTTGGGTTTTTCTTAGCAAAAACAATAGACTAACTAGATGGGAGAGTGTTGCTTGCAGAAAAACCCTCCGATACTAAAGTTAATTTAGGGTTGTTTAGGTGGATTTTACGTAAAAGAAGTGTACAAAGAGAAATTGACAATTTTTTTTTATGTTGAGATGAGAAAAAATCATTTTTCTTTCTCACAAACTTAGAAATATATAGCGTATATATATAAAAAAATAAATTATTAAGCAACTTACATGGTAAGATGTCAATTATATTATATAGCTTATCCTATAACAGAATAGCTTGTCCATGTCACCTATAACTCATCATAAAAGGTGGAAATTCTAGTTAAATGGTAGGTGAAGTTGTAGCTTGCATAACACACGGTAGACCAGAAAAAATAAGAGATTAATGATAAAAATAAAAAATATGAGAGAAAAAAGATGAGATTTCTACCTAACTAAGCTTTACAGGCCTTAATTAGACTTCAACACAGTCGAGCTAAAAGAAATTCTTTAATCAAAACAAGAAAATTATACAAAAAATCATAAATAAATAAAAAAGCATGTTTACACTTTTCATTAATTAATTGAGGACAACATAAAATAAGAAATGAAAAAAAAAAAACCTTATCAATTCTATTAATTTTTAGTAAATGCAAACGTGGCCTTACAATGTGCCAGACAAGTCTTTAACAAAACCCATAATCAAAAAATCTAAACTAAGATTCAGATCCACTAGCCCCGACCTCTCCTCCTTCCACAGGCATCATCGTAAACCGACAAACAGGGCAAGACCCATGAATCCTCAACCACTGTTCAATACAACCCGAGTGAAACCCATGTTTACAAGGCATCTCTCTAAGTTCAGAACCGATTCCAATCTCATTTAAACAAATTGCACAATCACTCCCACCTTCTTGTACTGTTATTCTTGGCATGGCATCAATTGCGTCCTTCGATGCTGGCAACCGCCTCGCAGTAGTATTGTTATTACCATCTTGGTTTGTGCTTCGAATGGCTGCTCTTACTGCAAAAACATCATTGATGGCATGTTGGAATATTTGCCTTATGTTTCCAGGCAAAATATGGGGTTGTTGATTCGAATTTGAATCTGGATCTTGCATCATGTTTGTGTCACTAGACATCGTTTCCATAGATTAATGTCAGAAAATATTTGTGTTGATTTGTTAAGATCAAGAAAAGATTTGAATCTTAACCATCTGTGAAGAAAAAGAAAGAACAGGTTGGCGTATTGGTGTTTTTACAGGAGGTGATGATGAATGGAGGCGGCAATATGCCGGTTACGGAAGAGCACGGCAGAGCATTAGCTAATACAGAATTGCTAGGGTTCCCCTCTTGCTCGTAGACTGCTAGAATTTCTAGGGCTTAAATCTTAATTTTGCAATTGGTCCCTCTACTCAATTGTTTGTTAGTTTGATCCCTAAATTTTATTTTATCCAATTCTTGTACTTTACATTTTATAATTATTTGGTCCTTCTATCAAATATTACGATTATGATATATTAGATAAAATATTATTTAAAAAAAATATTGAAATAGCGATACATTAGCTCGACCTAAGCCAACTATGATTAACCATTGATCCAAGACATGATACTATGTTAATCTTATGGAACCCTAATCGAAACAAAATAGAGAGTTTAATTTAATCAATTAAATATGAAAGGTTGAAAATGAAGAGAAAAAAAAGGACCAAAAAAAGCTTTATTTAAGCAAATCAAAAAATAATGAAGTGAGCATGATATATTTATATTTAAGCAATTGATTTAATTTAATTCAAAATAAAAAAATAAAAATAAAATCTAAATGTAATAAAGACCGACAAATGTTATTTTAAGATTGGTGAAAAAACTTTAGAAAGCAAATAAATAATAATAATAATGAAGCCTAATCCCAATTAAATTTAATATTGAAAGATAAAATTGAAAATGTATAAAATTAAAAGAAAATAAATAAACTTTGATGAATCTCTTAAACTTTGGTTAATCTTTAAAATTTACAATCCATTAAATCATAGACTCGAGTTCAATCAAGAAGCGTAATTTAATATTCAAGGTTGAAAACAGAAGAAAAAAAATCAATTTAAAAGTTTTGCCAAAGTAAGCAAATAGCAACAAAAAACTAGAGGATGAAATCATAAAAAAAATAATCAATTTTAAAAATGATCTCAAATAAAATAAATAGCAATAAAAAAAATATCATAAATTTAAAAATTTAAAGGAGAATGAAATTGAAAATAAATTTTAATTCTATAAGATAATTCAAATAAAAATATCAATTAAAAAAATATAGATCAAATCCAAAAGAAAAACAAATTGAAGGGTTATGAATTTTTGAAAGGTCAAGCATGAGAATCAATAAAAGAGAGAAAAAAAATATATAAGAAAAGCAAACTAACGCTAAATTGAAGGAAATTACATCACTCGTGCCACCTAAGAGGTAGGCCCTGTAATTATGAATTGAAAAACACCAAAAAATATTGTTTTAAACCATCATAAGTCATTGTAGACTCTGCTTAAACATGATGGAGCGACTTACTCACTAACATGTTCAATATATGTGCTGCTAGCTTTTATTTTTTATATATTTAGTAAAATATTAAAGTGTCCTGGTATCACATGATAATCACATGAAAAAAACCAAAAATAAAGTAAGAATAAGCCCTTTGAAGACAAGGTAATGAAATTTTGATTTTAAAGACAATACAATTATTTTACTGTGTTTGTGAAAAGTAAAATATCAAAAATTCCTCAAGGTCCAAGTTAAATATTTTTTAATGGCAATTAATTTATTATATTGTGCAAAAAATATATATAAAAAATAGAGATATCCCCAATTAATTCTAAAATGATTAATGGATCCAGTGAAAAGATCTAATTATTCTTAATAGACAGTTTAGTTATTTTAGAAGAAAAAAATAATAATTTCATTATTTTAATTCATAGTGAATCAAAACATTTCTAAATTACTTTTTCCACAAGTTTTAGGGTTTTGTTAATTCTATTTTTATTCGAGATAGTGTATATGCAAAATTATGGATACATATTTTGTGAAAAAAATATATTTTATTTTATAATTTTCATGGAAAACATATGTTTTTATATAAATAATTAAACATATGACAACTAAAAATCATGATGGAAAACCAAAATTATTACATATTTGGTATGTAAACTTTTTAATCTTTTCAATTGAAGTGTTCCAATTTTTTTTATTTTAGTTTATAAATTTTCAAACCATTCCAATTAAGTGTTTTTGTTAGATTTTATCAAATATATGATTATGTGGTTGGTGAAAATTTTACTTTTTTTTGTTTTTTATTTGAGAGTATTTGATTTTATAGAAATTGATTCTACTTGCTTTCAAAATTTTATCAATTAAGTGTTTGTGATTTTAACCCATTTTGACCTCTAATTGTTTCATGTTGTTTTAAAGGATATAGATTTCCAAAAATATTTTCTCAATGAAATTCAACCAATTTTCATCTTTTTCATAATTTTCAATACTTTTGTTATGTGTAATAAAAAAGGAAAATAATAAAAAGAAAAAAAAACAAAACATTTAGGGGTGGAATGAGAGGTAAAAAAAAAAAAAGAGGGACTAAGATGAATGGGGGCTAAATAATATAAGGAGAACTTTGATTGCATAAGAAAAAATAAATAAAGATTATTTTTATTAAAGCATAGATCCAAATAAAATGAAAAGAGGATGGTCAAATTGAGAATTTTAATGAAAATATATCAATGTAGTCAGGAAAAAAAAGATCAATTAATTGATAAAAATCAATTAACTTGATTGCATATGTAAGATTGGAACCAAATTCAAGACTTGTCATTAAAAAGGAAAAGTAAAAGTTTGTCCATTAATTGTTAGACTTTTACTTTCTAAGGGTTTGATATTATAAAAAGGGTCTCGAGATATAGAAAAAGGATGAAGCAACCACCATATGTATGTGTGTGTGTATACTAGACATATGACCCGCGCGATGCGCGGGTCATTTTTTTTGTATAAAAATATTAAAAAAAACAAAAAATTAAAAATTTAGGGTTTTTTTTCAAGGCCATACCCAAGAATCTTGGGTTTGGCTGCAATGTCTGACCTAAAAGTAATATTTATAATATTAATAATAATTTAAACTTGCATGACCTAAGTTTAAGTGAGCCTGACTGCAACACCGGACTCAAGAATATTGGATGTGGGTATGACTATAAGGTCGTGTCATAAAAGTGTAATAATTAAATAGACTAATTAAAAAAAACAAAGAAAAAAAATCAACAGAAGGAAAAAACTAATGAAGAAAAAAAAATGAATTAATTGGGTTAACCCTTTAAACCAGGTTATCCCGTAAAACCTGGATTCGCTTCATGAAAGTTTGATAACTAAATAGAAAAAAATGACGGGTTTACCCAGAATTAACTGGGTTAACCCATCAAACCAAGTTAACCCGTCAAGCCCAGGATACGTGTCATGAAAGTATGAAAGTCTGATAATTAAATAGAAAGAAAATTAACTTTAACAAACTAAACTAAATGAAAAAAATAACTCGTCAAATCAGGTCAACTCATCAAACCCGAGATCCGTATCATGAAAATCTGATAACTAAATAAAAAAAAATTTAACATTAACAAACTAAATCAAACAAAAAAAATTCATTAAAAAAATTAAAAAAGAAAAAAAAGCTAATATTGTAGTAATCCATAGTGTTTTTTTTTTGAAAAAAGCTACAAAGCTAAGTTTTCAACCAGATCAATAAAAAAAAACGACAAAGACTATTTAAAAAAAAATAATTTTGGGTAAAATAAATGAAAAAAAAACATGTAAAAAAAAGGAAACAAAGCGAAAAAAAAACATGGGGAAAGCTACAGTGTTTTAAAGAAATAAAAAAAAAACTAAATTTTCAACCAGCTCAATAGTAAAAAAATTAAATCAACAAAAATAATTCTGAAAAAAAAATAAAAATTGACAATTTTGAAAAAAAAAAAAACAAATAAAAAAATAAAAAAAACATGTGGGGAAAGCTAAAGCTAGATTATCATTCAGCTCAATATTAAAAAAATAAATTCGATAAATATAATTTTTTAAAAAAATATGTGGGAAACACTATAGCAAAACAAAAACTATGTAGGGGAAACACTGTAGCTAAATTTTCAACCACCTTAATATATAAAAAAAAATCTACAAAGACCATTTTGAAAAAAAAAAGAATAAATAAATCATAAAAAGAAAAAAAATAATGTATGAGAATATTATAGCAATCCATAATGTTTTAAAGAAAAAAATATAGTTAAATTTTCAACCAGCTAAATATTTAAAAAAATTAGTAAAGATAATTTAAATTTAAAAAAAGAATAAAACAAAGACAAAGAAGTCAATTTTAGGTAAAAAAAAAAAGAAAAAAACATGCAACAAAAAAAAGAAACAAAAGCAAAAAAAAAAAAAAAACTACTATAGTGAAAAAGACTGCTATAGAAAAAAAAGCAAAAAAAAAAAAAGCTACTACAGTGAATTTTCCACGCATTTTAGAGTTTTTTAATATATATATACAACATTATACTTTATTTCTAATTAAATTGATATACTTTTAATGTAATTATTATGGAATGTGGTACTAGTTTAAAAACATGTTAAGACAAGAAGAACACTAAATAATGGGAACGTAAGCTTTGACCAAGTAAGGGAATAAGAGAAATAAATCTTCTATAATCTACTAAATGCGTCTCAATGCATGTTATGGGGCAAAACAAACATTATTGAATAAGTTTAAAGTCATCTTGTTAATGATGAACATAATAAATGATGTTTTGGATGTAAAAATGCAAATGGGTTTGGATTGTTGTGTTATTAGCATGCAATATGATTTCAAGAGGATGTATTAAAGGAATTAGGAACCTTAATGTTCGGTCATGAAGAAAATAATGAAGGGAAATTTCTTTTAACCAGGATGCATTGTATGTTCATTGATGAAAATGCTTTTACGAAGTAAATTATGACTTAAGTGTAGTTGAATATAATTTTCAATTGAGAAATAGGAAGACATTTGGATACATGAGATATAAGTAAATGTAACAGATAGTTGAGAAATATTATCAAGACTTGAAATTTTATAAACTTGCTAATTTTTTTTTAAAAGGATGCCAAATAAAACAAGACGTAAGTTTTGGCTAAAATAAAGGAAAATGGGAAAAGAACCTTTCATGATGTATTAATTTGTGTAATTGTGATAGAATGAGGTCATTGAGATATACTATGATAGAAGAAATAACTTAGGATAATAAACAAATGAAGAATAAATAGGATGTTTCTTGCTAATATGTAGCTGGCCATAATGAGAATAAATGAAGAAATTGTCAAAATCACATTGAATATTTGTTTGATGTATGTCTTTGATTTGTGTTGGTGTGTTGAGTATGATTGAAATGAAAAAATTCTTGTGTTTGATTTTATGGCAATTTTAGAACAATGTGATTTGATTAAAAAAAATACGAGTACCATAGAAATTGCTAAGTTGTTGTGTTATTAAGCAAATATGTATATGATAAATGTGAATAGTGTTGATAAATTGAGTTTTGGTTCAATGAATAAATTTCATGTTCTTTGCTCGAGAAGAAAGACGAAAATTATGAAATATTAAAAAGAAACTTCGATGTATATAAGTGTTGATAACTAAATGATTATGATAATTGGGTTGCGAATTTATGTTTGAATGTGTTGTATGGAAAGATGGTATGGATGCAATTCATATTGAAATGGGTGTGTGATAGTGATTATTATGTGGAGTTGTAGGAGAGGCGTGCGGGATGAGATTCGACTTCTTAGAAACATGGATAATAGGAGTCAGGGTAAGGAATTGACCCTCCCTTGCCTATTATTTTATTTAAACATGTTTTTGAAATTGTTAAATTTTAATGGTTATTAAATTATATTGTGTATTGATATTATTAATTGAAGACTTATGCCTTTGAGAAAGAAATCGGCATGTGTTTGTAATGGAAATGCATAGGAAAAAAACATGTAGTATGGATTATGTGTAATTGACCATAACGGCGATAAGAATTTATAATTTACTTGACTGTAATAGTGGGAATTCAATGGATGTTGTGTGATGGACCGCAATGGTAAAACCTAATAATTATTCATAATCAACCACAATGGCAGTAATCAATTATAAATAATAAGCAAACATAACATATAAATGATTATAGTATGAGAAAAACTAGCCGAAGAATGGAAACTATGTTAAAGGAATTGTGAATATCACGGTTTGACATATGGATGGTGATTATGGATGTTGTTGTAGGATTAGTTATCGTATGAATTGGGTCTTATGAATTAATTGACTTGCTGATCGAGAATGAGCTAGAGGCATCAATGTATCTAATGACGGATGATAAATTAATTGGCTTGGTGACCTAAACAGGACTAAAAGCATCGATGTATCTAATAACTAGGATGAATTAATTGATTAACTAACCAAAGAGGGGCTAGAAGCATTAATATATCTGATGACGAGATGCATTAATTGACTAGCTTGCCAAAAAAAAAAAAAAAGGCTAAAGACATCAGTGTATCTAACGATCAGAATGAATTATTTGACCAGCTAATCAAAAAGAGACCAAAGGTATCAACATGACTAATGGCCAGAAAAAGTATTGATATTGTAAAGTTTTAGAAGAGGATTAAAATTAATTGTATACAATGATGGAATGTAAATTTGAAATTTGATCTGGATCGAGAAATATTTGAAAAGGAGAAGATAATTGGTAGTATAAAAAATGAGCCAAAGAATGTAATTATGAATTATATATATATATATATATATATATATATATATATATATATATGAAGTTAAAAGAAACCAAGTAGGTGAAAGCTATATAAAAATGAAAGATTTACCTAAATAAGCTAAAGAAGTACATAATTGATTTAAAGGATATTAAGTATCCGTGAATGAGTAAGATGGAAATAAATTAGAAGATATGTTAAGAATATAATTTAATGGAATCAACCAAAGAGGTGAGCACCATTATTAATAATAAAAAATATAACTTTCCATATGAGTGAAGATGTTTCTGATGGTGTATCTAGCGAATATACAATTTGAATGTCTTAGATATAAGAATTATAGTTTACTTATATTGAGTCGGTTTTATATAAAGGGACTAATGTATATAAGGATCATAATATGATTTTTACTTCTTTTGATTGGAAATGAAACTTATAAAATTGGATAAATAGAGATATTGGATAAATAGAGATATGTAGGCTAAGAATTTATAATGTTGATAGATTAGAGATGAGATATTTTGGTGAAATTCTAAGATAATGGTTTGTACTTTTCTTATTGAAAAAAAAATCTATTATTAATGGAATGTTAATAGTTTCTAATGAATTGAATGTATTTGTTTTCTTTAATATTTACCAACACATGTTTTTATCTTACATATTCATTTCATACACGACAAGATTAATGATTATCTAGTTTTCATCTAGCCTAGGATTTAACCTTATGATTTGTTAAATTATTTATTTAAGTATGCAATAAGTATTCAAATTAAGAACAATTATTCTCTTTTATTCATTTAAATTTGTAAAATATTATAGATTAACAAGGGATGTCAATTAATAAAAATGGTTATGTTTTACATTATACATTTAATTGAGATTTTGTGCATTGTTCAATTTATTATGGTGTTTGTTATATTATCATTATATGGATTGTTTTATGATGAAAATTGTTATGAGAAATGTGGAATGAGGAGTATGAAAGAATAAATGAAGTTAATTCTTGATTGGTGTTGCTTATGGAAAAGTTCCAGGATGGTGTTTTGATTGATGTATCATTGTTAATTTTGATTGGTTGATAGAAAATAATAATAAAATTCATTACAATCTAATTTAGTTGATCAAATCGGTCAATCGATTCTTAGGAGTCAGTTGACCGTGATAGCTGGTAATGTACTACTTGATTGTAAATTCTTTAGAAGCATAAATTTTGTTAAATAAGGATGACTCATGATAATATATATATATAAGATGCGGATGAAAGTTCATCTAGGGGTTCAATATTGCGTGCACAAACACACACTTGAATTCTTACATACATAATCATTTTGATTGAATGTAAATACACAAGAAAATACAAGTTGTTACATGTATGATAAATGGACTTGAGTGTAAATGCATATGATAATACAGGGTGTTACACATTGTTTGCAATCTAAGATAATGTCATTTATGGGTTTCATAGAAAAAAAATGAGGGTGGACGACGCTCCAATAATTTTAAAAAAGAGAAACCTAATACATGGGCTAGGCTTTTAAGCCAAAAACATGGATTGACCCACGTGCCTTGCTTGTTTTCTCCTCCTTTTTGTTTAATATTTTTTCTGTAGTTATTAGCATGACCTAGGATAAAGACTGAGGAACGAGATAAAAGGGTTAACCTAGATTTATATATATATATATAAAAAATTCTTTTATTTTAAAAAATCAAAATAACATATATTTTTAGTTATTTTTAGAAAAAATCATCGGATTTTGTACCAAGTTTTGATCGAGTTTTACTAGAGTCGACCAAGTTGCGAGTCAACATAAGATTTTGAACGGGTCATATTAGGTCAATTCCTCCCTTTATTTTTTTTAACCCGACCTAACTCAAGTCTCGAGTCAACTAGATTGTAGGTTAGCCCCCTGGGTCAATCAAGTTTATAGTGATAATGTTTTCAACCCCTTGGACTTATAAAAAAATTATTACATCATATATTTAGTTTTTAAAAGGCTTGTTTTTTTCTAACTTGATTTTTTTTTTTTTATCATACTTGAGAAAAATTAAATTTCTTTTTTATTTTAGTCATGTGAGCCACCCCTGTTTTTTCTTCCTTTTTTTTGTATAAAAAACATCTACACATCGGTTCATATCCAGGTATAATTAAATGAAAAACAATTTCAAAAATAAAAACTTGTTAATTCAGTAGGTTGCCTTGATCATAGATGTGCTACGTTTGCTTGAGGTTAATCCATACCCTTTTTTTATTTTAATTTAATACTTTTATTTATAATTTTATCTTAAGTTAATTAGGAAAGCATCACAATTTATTTCAGTTTAATATTTATAGGATTATCACAATCTCAAATACGTCTTAATATTTATATATTTTTTTAATTGTAAAAGTATTGTTTTTAATATTATATATTTAAAAAAAAATTATAGAAGAATTATTGAATCGATTGAGTTGTGATCTTAATCACAAGTTCCACTGGTTAGTTTTGATTGATTAAAAATAAAGTTTTATAATTTAATTTTTAATGTATATATAAAATTTAAATTTGTTATTGAATTTTTTTATTTAAAAAACATGTATAAAAATATCATTATATTTATTTTTTTTATTAAAAAAAATATTTATTTGACTGGCGGCAAAACAGTCAATAATGTAAATGAAGGTGATTAAAAAAAAAAAAAAAAGGAAAGGAAAGGAAATCCAGCTCAAACGTTGGCCGTCGTTAAAGTAGTAGATCCGGTTCGCTATCATAGTAACATTCGTTTGGAAAAAAACGAAAGCAGCGTCTAATTGTAAAACATCACCTCTTTCAATCTAATCTATGGCTTCAATTTGAAGTTGTAGTTTTTGCTTTTTTAGGCTCTAAACAAACACCATCTCTCTCTCTCTCTCTCCTTAAAATCCCATCTACCTTCCTGTTATCCGACCGCTATGGACTCACCGGGTTCAATCTTTGAGATTTACATCCGTTACCATGACATTAGATCACTAAAATCATGTCAAACCGATGGACATGATGAACACGAGAGTAAAACTTCCAGGGATGCTTTGGCTCAGCTTTTGGAAATTGTGGACTTAAAATTCCATTCAAGGCTAGTAAAAAAAAACTTATCTTTTTGAGTTAAATTTACTGTTTTGTTGGGTTTGGAAGTACCCTTTTGTTGATCTTTAACCGATTTGATGTTTGCATAGGATTTGATTGAGTTTCATGGTTTTGGGGTCTGGGTTTCGTTGAGAGGTTTTAGGGACTGACTTTTTTGTATAAATTGTGGGTTTTATTATAGTTTTAGGATATCAATGGTGTTAGGCCTCAATGTAAAGCTTGCGGATATTTGGGTTTTTCTGATGAACATTATTACTCTGTGAGTAGTAGTTTTTTAAAATAAAAAAAAAACAGATAAGAAAAGATTGTGTTTCTTGTAAATCAAGAGCCTTTAAAAGTGAGATGGTTGTTCTTGTTTATAAGCCTTATATAATAAGATTCAAGAAATACTTTGAACATCCTTTTATCTTAGTATTCATGGTGATCTGCGTGTGACATCGGAATTGAGACTTGGTTATGAAATGTTATTTTTCTGCTGAAAACAAATCACGTCAGGACTTATTTATCTTGTTTATTAGTTATTGGATGCTGTTATTTATCTGTCCAGATGCGTACACATCTGGAAAAATTAGCATGATAAGTTCTAGTAATTGTACAGTAGGACTCAAGTAGTGGCAAGTTTTCTCAAATTGTCTTGGACCTAAATACAACTAACCTCTGATGAAGGGAATATGTGAACAACCTAACTCATAGGTTGAATCTGAACATTGCAAGACAAACTTGGCATTTATCTGGGTTGAGTCTTTTCTTGATGCTCCTAGGATTCAACATGCTCTAAAAGCGTACCTGGTGTGTATAAATATAAACTCTTCCAGTTGAGTGTCATTTGCTATGTGGTTATGTGGAGTTTTTGTTTAGCTAGATATGTACTTTCCTTTTGTTTTATTTTTTTTATTTCCTGAAAAGATTTATGGCATTTCCTTTGACAGAACTTCAATTTTTGATGAACTTCTCAAGCTCATGTCAAAGCTAGAACTTATGGTGAGTTTCATTTATTAAGCTCTTGAACTGGAGACATTTATTTTGGTTTCCTCATTGATGCCCTCTATTAAGAAATGTCACTCCTAAATCTGTTTTTATTTACAGCAAAAAAAAAAAACAAATATTTAATATTATGTTTCTTGTTTATCTACCTTTTTGTAGGCTGATTTCTCAGAATTTTCTCGTTTCTATGATTTTGTATTCTTCATGTGCCGTGAAAATGGTCAAAAGAATATCAGTAAGTTTTTTCATTTCTAATGTCTTTGATATTTAGGCATGGTTTAATGGATTCTTTTATATTTCCCTGAATTTCTCTTGTAGCTGTAAACAAGGCTGTTACAGCATGGAAATTAATTTTAGCTGGGAGGTTTCGGTTGCTAAACCAATGGTGTGACTTTGTTCAGGTATGGGTGATACTGAACTAACTGGATAACTGTGATTTGTGATTCATTTTGTTTTTGCCTTTTTACCCTGTGGAAGGATTTTCCAGTTGAGCAGCGTACTTTATGAAATGTTTATGTATCTGTTCATTATTTGTGGATACATAAGTTTATGAATTGGGATATATTGTCTCTCGGTTGATCAATTGAACAAGAAGCGGTCAATGCATACCAATACCTTATAAATATTATCTGTGGTTTCATTCTCCTGTTTTTCGTAGTCCTTTGAAGCAACTAATCTTTTGATTGCTTTTAGGAAAATCAACGACACAATATATCTGAGGATACTTGGCAGCAAGTTTTAGCTTTTAGCCGGTGCGTACATGAAAATCTTGAAGGGTATGACCCTGAAGGTACAATGTCTTAAAGGATTCAATGATTAGTTCACAAATTTAAGCTATACAATAAAGCCACATGTTTGATATCATTTATCCACAACAACTTGTCCGTGCCCTTTCTTTTGTCAGCTTTTGTATTGATAGAATGGACTCCTTTCCCTGCGATTTTGAACAATTTTTCCAAAACATTTGTTCATTATATTTGCTGCACTTCTGCTTTCTAAGTTTTCCACTTTTAAGCACCGCTCTGTTTGTGTTTGTGTTTTGGGGTTTTGAATCAATAACTGTGGTTTATAGTGGAAATTATTTTCAATCAGCTGGAAAAAAACTATGTTTGTAATTTGTAAATTGGTTCGCTAGTGTTGCTAGTCTTCTGCTTTTATCAACCATGTGGAACTAAATGATTCTCTCAAATCTCCCTTCCTTAAGCATGCCTTGTCATTTTCTATTTTGTTGTTCTCTGACAGTGTCTGAGCAGGATCATGGTATGATGAGTATGGGAATCTCTACTAAGGTTTCATAAGTGAGGAATTTCTGGAAAATAATAAAGCAATAAATAAGGCTATATAAAATAAGGTCTTAGGCATTCTTTTGTTTTCTTTCTCTTTGTTGATTCTGTGTGTTTGCTTTACAGGAGCATGCATGACTTGGTTCT
Organism: Populus tremula; assembly: GCA_964019445.1. Taxonomy (NCBI): domain Eukaryota; kingdom Viridiplantae; phylum Streptophyta; class Magnoliopsida; order Malpighiales; family Salicaceae; genus Populus; species Populus tremula. The sequence continues at coordinate 10,584,817 of CAXHTJ010000014.1, read as the reverse complement.
GTTTTATCTTTGTTTGTAACAGAGTAATGCTTACTTGTATGCTTCTTATTTGCAGGTGCTTGGCCTGTCCTAATAGATGACTTCGTTGAGCACATGTACAGGTTTGATATCTATATCCTCAACCGTGTTTCACTAAATTTTAAAGATATTCCTTGATGTATTGGATGTTAGCCTAGTTAGGACATTTGTTTTACTAGAAAAACTAATCTGTTGTCTACCAATCACTTTCTTTTTCATTTTTCCCTTTTCCCCATATGCCTACAATAGATATGGCACGCAAAGAAAATCCGATTTCGGTCAGACTCTTATCATAGTTCAGATTCAAGTTGGTTCAGTGAGGGCTGCTGCCAAAGTCACTGAATGGGTAGAAATCAAGATGGGGCATGGTGACCACCCCCTTTAAACTTCATTTCTTCTTCACAGCTACACCTATAGTATAGATTTCAAGCAGTTGAAATGCTTGAAGGCACAGAGTTCAATATTTATTGCTAAGAGTGACATAAAGAAAGAAGACAACATTTGAAATTCATAGTAACTCGCATGCAAAAGCGAGTTTTCCTTTTATTTAAAGGATAGTCAGCTATTTTCTTCTTTTTTGAATTAGAAAGAACAGGGCCGTGACTTACTCTATTCTGGGGGATGAAAGACAGAGAAAGAGATCCCGGGACTAACTGTATAACCATGATAATATTTTAAACTTGGTCGAAGTGCTGATTACCCAACAGCCTTCTAACTTGGAAACTTAAAAGTTATTATTGTTTGTATATCATTTCTGAAATTTCATCTTTAAAAACTTGGATAGGTATCCCTGAAAAAGAAAACTTGGATAGTGGTTCGTGTCTGGATATTTGAATTCCCTGCTCTGCCCATGAAACATATATACTTTAAATTTGAAATTCAACTGAACAAATTCTTTATAGTTTGTACCCGCTATAATTTGACTTTTAGTAAAGATTTAGAATATGTTTAACATAACATGACTTTGAGTCACGGGTAGGAAGGTAGTGGAGTCAAAATAATGAAAACTTACATCAACTCCATGACTTGTTTAAAATATATTTGGTAACAATGGTGATAATTTGTTCTCAGTTTCTCTCTTCATCTTTTTCTAGATTCTATGAACCTCTATAGAATTTTATTTTTTTTTTGCTTAAAGATGTTACCATCGAAATGTAACTTACAGATTCAAGACTAAATAATTTGAACCAAATACTGTTTAGTGACTTGATTGTTTTTTTCCTCAAGTAAGACTTTAGAAACTACTCATCAATAGTTTCCATACGCTTCTAGAGTCCTGCATGTGGATATAAATTTATGGGTCTTTGAAAGAATGATATTAGGTAGTTTAGTACTCATTCTAGCACGAGTAATGAAGATAAGTGAATTTTGATGTTGAGACTGCTGTTCCAACTTTCCCTCCTTTGTCACTAACTATGAACTCACATGCATTTACAATATTTTCTTGCAGGGTATTGGGGTCAAACAGGGAGCCAAACTTTTTCTGTAATTGTGGTGATTCAGAGTCTCAATCATGCACATTCGAAGACTCTCTTCCTGGTAATTGCTTGAAAGTTCCCTTTCAGTTCCATTTTTTGCCATGCCCTTTTGTTTTCAGTTTTATGTTACCTGTAAGCTGTTTCCTGAATACTTTTTTTTTTTGTTGCAGGATTGAAAGATACTCCTGGTTTGAAGAGGAAGTTGTCTAGCTTTCAAACGGAGGAAATGGTGTCCTCAGATGCTGTCTTCCTTGATTCTGTCAGCCCAACTTTTATGTTGAATTCAAAGAGAAGTAGGCTGATTGATTACAGACCATTGAACTGGGAGGATAATCCACCTGGTAATTCAGCCAGTGACGGCATGGATATCACTAAGCAGAATAATTCGCTGGGGTCCATGAAATCTCCATGTGCAGTTGAAGGATGCTTGTCGAGGGGCTTCGCAGGTTTATTCTCAACTCGTTCCTATCTACAACTTGACCGGGAGAGGAGAGTCTCGTATACATAGAGCTTCCACCTTAGTAACAAATACAGGAAAGCTGTCCATTCCCACCCAGTCTTCAACAGTTACACAAGGATATATCTATTTTGAATTGCACTTGTAAGGGTTGTTGGTTGCAGGTGGATGTTGCATCAGTATTCTGCTGTGATTGATAGAAGTAATAAAAATATTCCTTAGATTGTTTGATTTCATAATCTTGTCAGAAAAAATAAACGAGGTTTCCTGCTTCAATGAATGTGACTGTATTTTTTGTTATTGGATCATGCCTAGCGTAATATGATACTGGCTGCGTTGTTCTTGCTTGCTGGAAGAAATGCCTAGTGTTGAGGAAATTGCCCGGGGAGTTGTCAAATACATAGTTTGGCTAGGAGGCGACGAATTGTAAGAGGTTATTGCTTATTCCGGACAGTAATTAGCTAAGTTGCAAATTGGCCCAAAAGGGTATTGGCTTGCTCTACGGTTCTAAACATCTCCAATGAAACCTGAGACAATTATAAAGTTAATAATATATTTTTTTATTTTTTAATACTTATTTTTATATTATTATATTAAAATAATTTAAAAACATAAGAAAAAAATTAATTTAAAAAAAAAAAAATTTTTAATATTTTCAAAAATATTTTTAAAATACAAAAGGATGATATACAAAATGAAATGGGTTTATATCATAATGAAACCTGTCATTTAACAGAAAATTGAACCTCAAACTACGAACAGTTCATTGTAGTTTAGGCTGCCCTGCTGATATGTAAATTCTAATTCGTGAGTTTTACAGGTTAATTGTGTTTATTCGGGTTATTTTTTTTATTTTTTAAATTTATTTCCCTTAACTTCATTTTTTAACATCGGATTGATTAAAAATTGGATTTCATAATTATTTTTTGATTTTCTTTTACTGGGATTATTATGGTCTTATAACCTGGATTGTGAGTTTTGTAGGTTAGCTAGATTGAATCATGTTTTTTGTCATTTGTTAATTGAATTTTTTTTTTTTTACTTTCATCCTTCAATATTAGTTTGATTGGGAAATAGACTTTTATAAATTTACCTGATTTGCTTTTTATAGAGTTATCTCGGTTTTCTGACCCAAATTTGACAGGTTAACTCGGGTTGATTCGGCTCATTTTGTCTATTTTTTCTTTTATTTTTTTCAATTTAATCCTCCAATATTTGATTGATTGAGAATTGAGCTTTATTTTTTATTTTATTTTCTTGCTATAGGGTTATCACGGTCTAATGACCCGGATTACGAGTTAGGTTGATTAACTTGGATTCTTTTTATCTTTTCTTTAGATGAATTTTTTTTTCAATCTCATCTTCAATGTCAGGTTGATTAGGAATTAGTGATGTGATTCAAGCAACACCAACAGATTTGTTAGAGGTTCTAATTTGTCCAGTGACAAGACATGAGATAAGATGGACTTCAAGAAGATATTAAATAATAAAAAACAAGCATTGATTAATTTAATTTGTGTTAAAAAAAGGCTTGTTGGAGGCATTCAGACATTACAAAAAGATTGGAATAAGAAGATTCAAATCTATTAGTTTTTACATTTTAATACTATTTTGGTCATAACTGGATCTATAGAAGGAATTTTAGTGTGATTTTCATTGAATTAAAAAGTAAATATCCATATCTTTCTAGTGATATATGGAATGCCTTCTAATTTATTAAGACGAGAGAGAGAAACATGTGTTTGAAGTTGGACTTCAATTTTACCAATTGATTACGAAAACGACTTTAGTCTTATTTAAATTAGTTAGACTATTGTTTTATTTATCTTTTAGTTATTTTAGGTATTTTATAAATATTAGGCCATTTATTTAAATTTGAGTTTATTGGATTAATATTATTTATTAAGTTATCCATATTCATCAGGGATATCTTATTAGACTTAAGATTTTTTCTCGTGCAAATGCTCTTTTGCATAGACTTTTCAAGGAGATACTATTTTAATAAAGAAATCAACATTCCTACTATCTTTTGTGTGGTTGAGTGATTCCTATACTAAGTTTTTTATTAAACTCACAAACTCTTTGAAGGATAGATCAACTTTATTGTGATTTTATACTACTTGTTCATGTCTCTTTGGTTCTTCAAGTAGTTCTTATTGGGTGTTGCAAACCATTTAAATATGATTTTAGTGTATCCTATGAGGTGTCTGCATTAGTTGGTATTACAACTCATGCTATTATCATATTATATCCCTTTTAATCTTTAGTTTGTGTTGTTTCTTGATTTTTTTTCCCTAGTTTCAACTAGGATCTTTTTAAAATATATATATATATATATATATATATATATATATATATATATTCTTCTCTTATTATTTCAAAGATTACATCAAACCTTATATAAAAAAAAATCATCTTTCTTAGTTTCTTGATTTTTACTGAACACGTCAAAGAAATGTTGTGTTTATCATCTTCATTTTCTATCTTTCTTGATTTCAATTTAGAGTAAAAAAAAAATTGATCATGTTGAATTGTGTGGATTAAAAAAAAAAAAAAGAATTGATTTGAATTGACAAGTTAGAGCATAATTGAATACAAGCTCTCGAATTTTAGGGATGGTCGAATGTTTCTTGAGTATTTTCTTGATTTTGTCGAATAGGTACATACTAAATCTTGGTATTGTTGAATGGAATTCCTTTTTTCTTGGTATTGTCTTGTTTCTTTTAAATTTGGATAGTATAGATCTTTCTTGCTTTATTTTTCTTATTGTCTTGAAGTTGAACCTTGCCATTAAAGATAAATTTGAAGGCTTCGGCCAAAATAAAAAATAATAATAAGGGAAAAGCCATGTGTAAGAAAAGTAGGGAAACACCTTGATTTTTATGTAAAACAAAGTGATCCTACACATGCTATAATGTATAAATCAAAACATTCATGATGAAGGGATAATAATCACACTAAGAAACTTGTCATTGAAAGATTAACTCAAACCACTTATAACTTTTTTAATAATTGGGGGACCATGACAAGTTGCTAAACATTTTACTTGATCTTTAAATACAAATCAATCAATTATTAAATTGATAGTAGATTAAATTATTTTATTTATTTAATCCTATTTTATTTAGGATTGTAATTTATATTTGAGTCAACTTATTAAGAAACTCAATGGGTTACACACATAAGAATCATTGATCATATATTAAAATCAGATGATTAATCAAGTGTGACTTGATCATAAATAAGTTTTAGAAATTAATGATTAGAATATAATTAATATAAGGGGTTATAGTTTTAGACCTAAACAAATCAAGTAGGAACTTGATTAAATAAATTTATAAAATTATCCTAAAATATTATGTATGATATTATTTAAGAGGCAAATTGATATTTTATTATTTACAGGGTTTTCAAGTTTTTCTATAAATAAAATATTATGCCTTTTATTTTCTATACAAGACAGTATAATACAAAAACACCTAAACATAAAAGATAAGAGTTAGTATTCAAAGGTATAACAATCCCTCTATCTTATAAGGGTTTAAGATATTTCTCATTAGTGGTTCGTGTGGATTACTGTTAGAGGCCAAACACTTTGAAGATTTATGGTTTGTGATAACCCAGCCTTGAAATAATTATTCAAAGCCAAAAAGAACATCTGATCTTTACGTCATCTTTGTATAAACCTTAAACAACTCTATATGTATCTAACAAGATTTTTAGGACTCCTAAAAAATTTTAAATTTATATTTTCACTGCATGTATACATTTTAGGAAGCCCAACGGTGGTAGTGGAGCCTTTATTAGACAATTAAGGTTGTTGATTACATATTTTAATTGTTATCGGTATTAATTTTGAATTAATTTTATATGCAAAAATTAGTTTTTCCAAAAGTAATATTTTCTCTCATGACTATATTTTTTAAATATATCCATTACTGTTTCCAGACAGATTTGGCTAGATTTTCCAAATCTGGCTCAAATTCTTAAGGGAAAAAAAAGGGGGGGTCTTGGGTGGTTGTGCGCCACCAATAATGTCTAGCATGCATGGATGTGTGTCACCAATAACTAATGCATCAGGCTAGGTCATTGTTGTTGGCAGCGATGGGCAATGTACACATTTCCGTAGCTGCAATGAGAATAAGAAAGGGGAAGAATTACAATTATATCCCTAAGCTTTCTTTAGGGTTTTTTGAGAGGTAGAATTATGATCTGGAACTTACGCTTAATTACATCTAGGGTATTTTGGATAAAATTATGATTCTACACCTCCATTTATAAAATATTGACTTATATTAAAAGTAAAATCCCAAATTAAATTAATTATACAATATTTTTTCTAATAGGATTAGGGTTGAATTAAAATGTGCAATTCATTTTTTTTTTTTTAGTTTTGTAATATACCAATAGAATTATGATTGAATCAAAATGTCTAATTAAATAATATTTAGAAAAATATTTTTCTAAAATAAAGAGAGTTTTTAAGCCGTAAGTTTTTTTAATTGATCCTAAAATAATTTAATATATTATTAATAATTCGAATATGATTGATTTTCTTATTAAATATTGGAAATTGGTTTTTCAATACGAAATTTATATTAAATAAAATTTATTAAGTTTAGAAAATTATAAATTTGGATTTGAGTTTTTAATATTTCTAAGTGTTATTATTTTAAATTGCATATAAAGCTAATAATTAGAATTGAAGCATGTAATATATTTATTTATGCATATTAATGTGTTATTAGGCATGATGGATAGTTACAAACATTAAAGACGAATTTGATTGTATTTATGGTTGAATGATTACAATATTAAATAAGACTTGTGTACCCTGTCTTTTTTCTATATTTTTTCCTTGGGATTGTAAAAAGTTTTTCACATACAATTCTCCCCGAGTGTAACTCAAGGTTTTTTACTTAATTATGTAAATAATATGTAATTTAGAAGTGAAGTGTAGGAATTTAGATAGAAAAATTATTTTTTTAATCCGAAATGAAGAAAGAATGACAGTAAATGATACAATCATATTGCTTGCGAGGGAATTATGAAGATTTGCAGCAGCTAATTAGGTTTTGACCACCTAATTTTCTTCAATGGCTCTAGAGAATTATTTTAGATATGATGTGAAACAAGACACAAAGAAAAATACAGAGAAGATATACGTGGAAAAAAACATCAAACAACAAAAACAAAGATGATATAACTTGATTTTTTAATTCTAGCTCTAATATCAATTGATTTTAATGAGATCAAACTCAAAAACTCCAATTTACCTTGTTATTTAAATGAATCAGCCTTTATAATACCTGAAATTATAATATTGTTGATTTCTCTTTTTTTACTCTAAATAGATATTCTAAATAGAATTAAATGTTGAACACTTTTTTTTTTTATCAAAGGAAACTTAATGCAAAAATAAACAATAACAAAAGAAAAGAAAAGAAAAGAAACTAATTGGAAACAAGAACTTGAAATATGCGAAGATACCATAAAATTAGATATCTAGCATACATAGGAACCAAACATCACATATCACCTCATTAGTATATATCACAATAGAAAAGAAACTCAATACTTGCTTAGTTACTTCACTTCACTGCATTCATTCAGCCATTATAATTTATAAGGTTTATGATGTTTTACAATACTCAAATTTAACTTCCTAACAAGAGTCGTATTGCTAACTATATTGATACAAATGCCTCCATCAATTATCACATTATATACATTGTTTCAGATGTGACATCGTGTATGGAAGATATTCTCCCTTTACTAATAAACATCATTTTATTTAACTTCCACATTAAGCATTCACTTTATAATTAAGGTCTCCCCCCCCCCAATCAGGCATGCAATCTTAACATCACTACAATCCTTCAAAGGTGGCTCATCATTATCAAATCTGTCATTTTTAGACTATATCTATTTATGGTCTTTTAAAATCATAGCCCTCTTGTTTGGATACTGAGAAGCAATATGTCCAACCTCTAAGCACATACAAAATTTTAGGTTATAAGTAGGTTGAGTTTGGAGTAAGCTAAGTTTCAGGTTTACTTTTAGCATCTTTAGGAGTCTCCTTTTTTGCTTTAGGTTGTTCAACCTTAGAATACATAAATGGCTTAGATTGGGTAACCGCCTCTCTCTTTCTCTCTCTCTCTCTCTCTTCATATTCAGCCTTCAAATAAAGAACGATGAAGCTAAATTGAGCTGTAGTCATGAGATATGCCTCCTTTTAATATGTCTTTTCACATTCATTTCCATATGAATCATATCCTTCAACTCCATATAATATTGTAACTCTACTACATTAGCAATATCTCTATTTATCTTGTTAAGAAACCTAGCCACGATGACCTCTCTATCCTCCACTATATTAGCTTAAATGATCCTTATCTCCATCTCTTTATAGTAATCCTCCATAAACTTAAAACCCTAACTCAAACCCTATAGCTTTTTATAAAGCTCCATCCAATAAAGAATCGAAACAAATTGCATTCTTATCAAAGCCTTCATATCATCCCATGTATCAATAGGTCTCTTCTTATTCCTCCTCCTAAAAGTCCCAATCTGATCCACTGAATAATCATGGAATTAGTAAATTCAATCACCACAAGTTTCACCTTTTTTCTACCCAAATAAGTATGGCAATAAAAAATACAATCCACTTTGTTAAACTTCTCTAGCATCTGTGTTAGACCTTAAATCTAAGTTTTAGGTTGTTATTCTTTGTAAAAGGTGGTATATCTCCCTTTTCTTAAGACATTTTGAATCTGCAAAAAGGTTGTTAGTAGACAAATATTCTAACGCCACTCATGTTTCATATAAATAATAGGTTTTTCACTCTAATATGTTCACTACACCTTTTCCCTCTCATATCACCGTCTCTTTAGCTCTTGCAGATCTGAAATCAACACAACGAAAGAGAACAACTTAGTAGTACAATCCAAATAAGTGTAATTAACTCAAGAAGCAAGAAATATATGAAGACAATAAAGACAAAACTATAATTACAATTTCACTAGTAAGCGAATTCATATGAGATGTGAATGTTTTTTAATACACGGAAAAATTTGAAGCAAATATTATGAAAATGACTTTATTGACATCTAGATATCCCAAATAAGACTTTAGTATACTGCCCAAACTGATTTCAATAGTTTTGAAAATCCCCTCTATGACCGAATTGGCCCTTATCTAAACTAATCATCCTTTTGACCTCTAGGCTACCTAAAATCATCCCATAACCTAGGTCTCATGCTTAAATCATCCAAGTTATGGTTTACATGTCGTTTGGATATCTTATCATGGTTACCTCTACGATCATCCTCGTGGATGTAAAGATCTAGAAACCCACAACTAATATTGACACAATCCAAGAAAACTAAAAATCAAGTTTGATAAGAAGTATGAAACAATGATTACCTAAACCAAAGAACTAACACTATTGGAATTAACCCTCGCCCAATGATTAGAAAATCACAAATGAGAAGTATAAGGAAGAAAGTGGCCCTAGCGTTAGGGGTCAAAGAAAGAGCACTAGTTGCCTTGAAAAGACTCTCTTTCCCTGACTACTATTACTCTCATTCATTCCGAAGAAAGAAAGACACATTCAACTGTGCTTTCGACGCTCCAGAAGTGAACTGAATTGCCTTAGTTAGGCTAGAAGCGGATAGAAAGTAATATTACGGGAAGGATGAAGCAAGGAAGGGAAAGTTTGACCAACCCCATCTCATAAAATGAGGGCGAAAATCAGTGCACCTCGGGCTTTTCCCCACAGGCTGAGGAAAAGAAGAGGGACACTAAGAGATAGATAAACAGTCTACACCACAATGTTAGTTATATTTTGATAAGTTTGATTTTTCTTTGTTTAAACAAAGAGAAAAACATGTTACTCCCAATAAATAACAAATTTTATTCAATAATTCATGGTCGAAAAGAAAAGAAAAAACTAAGTACAAGCTAAATAACCTTGTTTATATTAGGTAAAAACATATTAAACAAGTCTGGAAAAATAATAAAAGAGTTTTAAATAAAATAGAAAAAAAAATCTTAAATCAACTAAAAAATTAATGCAATTCTTGCGTAGTAGCTTCTGGACCTTATCTCAAGGCCTTCATATGTTTGATTGATCTGAAGTTTTAACCTAATATAAACAAGACCTCTATAAACTTTTAGTCCAATAGTCACATTGAAAATTGTGTTTGTTAGCGTAAAACTATGCAATAAAAAGAAAAAAATTAGTCCAAAACTTACTTTAACTCACCTAAATAAGCATGAAAATCTTTGTAATTACTCTTACCCCTTAGTTTTCTTATAGACTATTGAAACTCAAAAATATTCTGTCATTAATTACCATCAACCCTCTTTTCATTTGTGGCTAAGATAAATAAGGAATCTTTGTAAGAAAAGGAATTTGGAACATTAAAAGAATCATTGCCACACTTGAAAACCATGTTGCTACTCATTAAAGATTCTTTTAGAACTAGAAAAGGTCCTAAAATCAGTTGTTGAATGTCCTTGCATTACTAGGAAAAGAATCCTCTTCAAATTGGAAGTCCAAAAGTTAAATATGTATTGCATCTTTTGACCTATATCGTGATGCCTTTTCAAATTTTGATTGACCTGAAATTTAAGTTCAATATAGAAAAATATGTTTGAAAAATCCTGGTAAAATTTTAGCTCGATCCAACTATCATATTGAAAATTATGCTCAATAGCATAAACCTAGACAGTGGATACAATTACACTAGAATCTGAATTTCTTTGTTCAACCTTTTCTTAGATCGTATCAAGATATATCCATAATCATCCAATTGTAATGGCATTCTAAGGGTGTATGTTAATATATAATTGTTATGTATGATATATCAATTATGCCATGAAATGAGACCTAATTACATTTGATAATAAATCCCTCATTAATATATTAAGGACTTAATGAGAACATGATTTGTTGCCTTCTGATTTTATATTAATGGATAACTTATAAAGTTACTCAAGGTTACCATTAATCGAATATGTTTAATGCTATAAAATTAAGCTCTACTTAACTCACTTATATGATTGACAAACTATGTTTTTTTACCTAATTTAATTTATTTTGATCTATTAAGTTACTTAAGGTCATATAAATTAAATGAGATTCTAGTCCACTAGATATCTAAATGAGATTTTCAAATTAATATAAATGACTATTAATTTGAAAGAAAATAGTGGGTGACAAAGTTAAAATTAAAAACCTTATCAGAATTTGGTTTTAAATATGTATACAAGAAACTAATACTTATTATATTTACATGAATAGGTTCATACATTAAAATAAGAATAACATATCCCTACGCATCATAGTTGATGCTAATAAATTAACTAGACCAAACTTCTTGAACTGATATCGTAAGGTGAGAATTGTTCTCAAGCATGAAAGAAATTTATTATCGAGAGCAAATGTTGTTATTTTTATAATAATGATAATCTTTTATGGATCTGGTGATTATAGGCTTTGTTTAATATGGAAACACTTATTAAATGGAGCCTATTATTTCATCAATCTTACCTTTTAACTCAAATTATTTCTCTAACTAATTTATTATGTAACACAAAGTTATTTTTTTAATAAAAATATAAGATGATTAAAATAAATATATATAAGACTCAATAATTTAAATAAAAGTGAAAACTTTTATTTCTAAAGGAAATACTCTAATTTCCATATTAATGTTTTTTATGAAAACATTTTTTTTTATTAGCAGTATCTGTTTTAGAAAAAACTCATCATAATATAAAAAGCAAATTTCAAACAAAAATAAAAAATAGTATCTTCATAATTCTTATGAGGCTATATGAAAAACATTTAAAGAAAAATGAATTCATGTAAACCATATAAAAATAATAATCATAAGACTATTTAATTCAAAAAATTTTAATTATATATTTTTTATATAAAATAATAAGCTCATATATAATTGTTAAGAAAATGATTACAAATATAAGTATGAAATGTCTTATCTCATTTAAAAGTATAACATAATGAGATGATTTGTTAATTAGCATTATAGTTAATAATCTATATCATAACTCGATTTCTTAACACTTTCAAATATCTAAAAAAAGAGAGAGAAAAAATAAAGATGAAACAAGAAATAAAAAAATACAGTTTGGGATAAAATTGATAAGAAATATTGAGAACATGATTTAAATTGGCTAAAATTTTGAAATTTCAAAAGCCAGGGATTGAATTGGAAAATTCAGTTATATGCAAAGAACATTTTAATGTGATTAGGGATGGGATTGAATGAAATAAAGAGAAAATGTTGCACTTAGCTGGAAAAAAAAAAAAAGATCCAAGGACCAAATTAAAAAAAAATAAAGAAATTGAGGAACCTCTTTAAAACACAACTTTTATTTATGTTAAAATGATATTGTTCATATTACAAAAACGTTTTAAGTGAAACATTGCATTTCACTCTAAGAAAAACACAAAACAATGTCGTTTTATGCATGGGTTTAAAATAGTACATTCTCCTTCCCACATGGTGATTATGCAAGTCTCTTTCTTTCTCTTTTCTTCATAAGACTTTGGCCCCAATCTTCTCTCTCTCTCATACCTCCCACAAACACCAAACAATGCAGCACTCCTCTCTCATACACGTGTGGCATGTACTAAAAAAAAAAAGGTTGTTTTGACCCTATAAAACTTCCACAAAAAAGTAGTGTAAAAAAGGAGGGACAAAAAAAGTTTTGGCTAAAAGTACGACCACGATAAAGGGTTGAGATTAACTTAAAGGAGTCGATGGCCATGATCACGCCACTAAGAATGACTCTAGGAGATCTCATTTCACCTATAAATAGAGGGGAAAACAAGGAAAAAGAGAAAAAAAAATCCAAAAAAAAGAGGAGTTTAAGCCTAAAGAAGTGACTAAACTTGGGTTAGGAGGCAAGGAACGAGATAGAAAAAGAAGAAAGAAAACAAAAGAAAAAACAAAGGTGAAAAAACTTGTCTCATTCGAATACTATGAAACCACCTTTAAAACTAAACTAAACCATGGTTTAACAATCTAAAATACACCTCCTACAATAGTTCAACCATTTTTAGATGAAATCTTATAAGCTTATAAGACTACTAAGAAAACCTTCATGAGAAAAACATTTTTTTCTCCTAATTTATGGTAAGAAGGTAATAAGATTTATAAAAATAGGGTGCCCTAGCTATCTATTATTACAATTTTCTTATTAGAGAAATGAGTGAGATATCAAAACAAACTTAAACCTAGTGGAAGAAGCCTGATTGGAAGCATCTATGAGAAATGAGGTGTTCAAGCATAAAACAATTAGATATCACAATGCCAAAGTTAGAAATAAACAATTCAAAATAGAAGATTGGTGTTCAGAAAATCAGAAGTAACATGCAACAATGAGGGAAGGGGAAATCTAGACTTAAAATAGGATGGCATGGTCAAAGATACATGGATACTTAAAGCCAATATTTATCATCTTCGAGATATGGAAGGAAAGAATCTCTCACTTGTTTGGCACTTAAACCCTTTAAAAATGTATTATCAGTGGGCATCTTTTGTATTTTATTTTTTGAAAGAAAAAGTCTCCATCATTTTATCTCCATAAAATAACACCCTTATCTCTTATTATTTATTAAGGTATCTTTGTACGATATCTCAATACCTCTACATGCTTTTAACATCTGAAGTTCATTATAATATTCATGCACTATAACCAAAGGATGATCCAATTATAGATGCTCAATCTCTCATCACCTAGTGGATAATGCTTGTAATCGAAAAGTCTGCAAAAAAATAATTCATACAACATAAGGATAGGTATTTAAAAAAATAAATAGAATGCATAACATGATGTAATGCCTCACTATAAATACTCACATAGAAAACCATCCTCCTAGTAATTTCCAAGTACTCGGAGAAGCTAGTTTTGTATCCCATCTCTATATTCTAGGAATTGTGATATTTGTATGAATATGCACACTGTACTTATATCATTTACAACAAACATTATAGGGTTATCCCTTGGCAATTACCTCGTGACATCTCTATATTCTCCCATCCATGTAAGGTCAAACCCTAATAATTGATCTTGAGTTATGAAGATGAATTGTTTATAGAATGTGGGATTCTTGGGAAGGGTCAATTGTAGTAGTCTTAGTTTAATAAGAGACTAGTATCGAAGAACATAGGGCTTTAGATGCACATCTCCTCTTATATGTAGCCAATCTAGCATCAGTAACATTCATATTTATATCCATTTATTCATAAGACTCCTTTATCTTCCCCCTCGTTATATTTATAATCTTCTATATAGTCTTTCAATCTCCATTCATGTCAATATCTCTTGCATAATGGTGAAGTTTCCTTACTTGTTTTCGAGAACCAATACCACCTATTATCATAAATCAGAAAGTTTTAGAGATTGAGGTAAAAAGACAACATACACCCTACTAATTATCCTCTAATGAATATCCCTTAGCCACTTCGTATGATGTTATATTGATTAAGAATACATTGTAATTTGATTACATGATAGCCTCTTAGCTTTAGTTAAGTAGGATACAACATTGTACTCTAATCTGGGACTCTCTAAGACACATGACTTCTTTATGCTTTGATATAAAGTTTATATAACCCACAATCAAGATTGACACAATCCTGAAAAGCTAAAAATCAAGTTTGATAAGAAGTGTGACATAATGATTACTTGAACCAAGGCACCAACAGTATTTGAATGAACCCTTAACCAATGATTAGGGAATCTTGAACAAAAAGTCAGTTATACTTTGATAAGTTTGATTGCTCTTTGTTTCAATAAAAAGAAGAACGTGTTGCTTCAAACAAAACACCAATTTTTTTCAATAATCTATGGCTTAAAAAAAATCTAAGTTCAAGCTAAATAACCTTATTTATGCTAGGTAAAAACATCCTAAATAAGTCTAAAAAATAATAAAAGAGTATTAGTCCAGGTAGAAAAAAGGATCTTAAATCAACTAGGAAAATAATGCAATTCCTGCACAGTTTCTTCTAAACATTATATGTGTTCAATTGATCTGAAATTTTAACCCAATATAAAACAAGACTTCTAAAAAATGTTGATAAAATTTCAGCTCAGTCCAATAGTCGGATAAATAATTACGCTTGTTACCGTAAAATTATGTAAGTGAAAAAAATCAACTCAAAACCAATTTCAACTCTCTCAAATAAGCATGGAAATCTTTGGAATAGCTATTACCCCTTAGTTTTCTTATAAAAGATGTAAGCTTTTAAAACATTCTTTCATTAAATAGCATCAGCCTACATTTCCTTGTGTAGCTAAGATAAATAAGAAATTCTTGTTAAAAAAGATTTTGGAACATTAAAGAAATTATTTTCACACTTGGAAACTATGTTGTTACCCATTAAAGATCGTTTGAGAACTAAGAAAACTCATAAAATTAGTTAATGGATATCTTTGCATTATTAGGTAAAGAATCCTCTCCTGATAGAAAATTCACAAGTTAAAAAAGCAACAAATAACAAAATTTGTATTGCATCTACGAACCTGTATCTCAAGACCTTATCGAACTTCAATTGACTTGATATTTTAACTCAATGTAAAAATGTATGGAAACTCTAGGTAAGGTTTCAGTTCGATCTAATAATCAGAATGAGAGTTATGCTCGATAACGCAAAACTAGAAAATATGCACAATTACGCAAAACTGGATCGTATCAAACTTCTTGTGGACTATAAAGGGAGATAAGTCTTGTGTAATTAATAATAATACATTCTCCCTTCCATTGTTTTAATAGAATTTAATTTTCCTTGAAAAAACTCCTTGAAGGGACCATTGGAAACCCAATAAAAAGTTTACAACTAGGGCATCCCAAAGGTCCCTCAACACAGCCCTAATAACTTACATAAATTTTTTAATACCTCCACAGATGGAGTCTTTCAAAAATATTTCATGAATTTTTAGAATGTAAAAAGAATTAGCTAACCATTTATATGTAGTTGGCTAAAATACATTTTATAAGTGAAGAATACATCCTTGACAAATCTTATAACGGGGAGTTTATATCCATACTTAAATAGACAGAATGGAACAAATATCTATATCTTTTATGCATGGTAAACTTTGGTTCCTTGCTAATCCTCTATTAATATTAGCCTTAGTTATAGTATTAGGATAGTGATTGATATTAATTAATTAGAAGTTGGTCTAATCTATCATCTTCAACAAGAATCCTTACTAGCTCTTACACCCCCTGTAACATTATCTAGTTAGAATCTTTAATCTCTAAACGAGGAACCACTTATAATACTGAAAGTTTTTTTTAAATCATTAGGTAAGAATAGACACCTATTAAACCACAACATAGAATAAGACATGATAAGTGTTGTTTAGTCACCTCTATAGATCATAAAACCCTAAACAACTACCCTACAAGCCAAAACTTTTGGATAAATGCCAAATAATATTTATGCTCATGCTACCACATCCCTCTTGGTTATATGAAGTGTCAGCATGACATCACCTGATGCTATTAAATTATTAGTGCGGAATGCCTTGTTTCATAGTACATCACCTCCATGCAACTCGTCTTTTTAATGGTTATCATAAAGAGGATCACACGTTCGTTAGTGCCTCCGCAAATATAATTCATGTTTTATTGTTAACTTATGCCACCTTCATGGTACCCATAGGTTCCTTGCTGATCCTAGAGAGAGAGAGAGGGAGGGAGGGAGGGAGGCGGTCTTGCCAAGTAGCCTGCTATTAATCTATTATTTAATTTATAGACATTGGACCTAGTTACAGTACCCTCGACATTGTCTGGTCGGAATCCTTGACGTCTAAACAAGGGACCCTCTAACCACTAGACATGGCAACTATTGAGCTACAAGACCCAAAACAGCTGCCTGAAGAAACAACTTGGCAAGGCCTAATAGCCCAGGACTTTTGGTAAGAAAGGAAAAGAGAGGAGAGAAAAAGGTAACGCCGAATGGTGAATATGCTCGCACTGCCACATCCTCCTTAATTTTACAAATTATCGGGACGACACCACCTGACACTACTATTTCATTCCTTGTTTCTTCAGACAACTTATCTATTAACTAGTTAGTATAACTCGAAGGATGCCAAGTGTAAGTCATTTTCCTCTCATACACAATTTTCCTTCCTCTTTTTCAAAGGATTTGATTTTGTAGAAGAGCGAAAAACAACCAAAGCACGAAGATTTAGTCCATCAAACAATCATGGAAAGTGAATTGAAGTTTTCACAACTTCATCAAATGTCAATTTCTTTATGTGATGACTTCTAGTTCTAGTGAATCAATGCATAATAATGCATGAGGATAGTTCTAATGTTTTTTGTATCTCGATTTTGGCTGTACATTTAGTTCTTGTGAGGAAGTAAAGGATATTAACAATAATAAACTGACATTTTGCTGGCCAACTATTTATTTATTTATTTTAATAAATTGATATTGAATATTGCGCTATAACATGCATGTTTGGATCATGGGAAAGTTGTGGCTGATTGAGATTAAAATCAATTAACAGCTCAGTTCTTCCTGTTACCAAATTGCACGCATTCATTTAATTATAGAGTAGCATTGCTATTTATTCTCTCCATGAGGTACATTTCTTGTAATTTTGACGTCTTCTAAAATGATATTATTGTTTTTATTTTCTCCATGAGTTGCAAGTTCAACTCCAACTGATAAAAGATGGGATAGTTTTTATTATTAAGACATTAAAAAGCTAGGATAGCTTAGTTCACTTCACATTAGCCGTCGGCTGGCTGGGATCATACAAGAGATCAACTAGTGTCCAGAACACTTGTTCAATATGATAAAAGGTAGAGCTAGCTTAAACAGCCCGAAATGATTTTTTTTTTTTTTTTTTTGCCTTCTTGGCAACGAACAGGCCCCATGGCTTCTAGCCGAATAAACTCCTGATCAGCTTTACCTTCCATCTGCTAGAGAATAATCTTGTCGCGCACCATTCATTTGCCACTCTCAATCCAGCTCAACCACAACACTGAAAGCTATAGTATTTGATTCAAATTTATGAGGAACGGAATCCGTAGATTGATTTAGTAAAGAGACTCGATTCACTCTTAAATTGGTAAAGAAAACTGATTAACTAATTGGTTGTGTTAACCCAGGGACGCAAAGGACTGTTTAACCCCTTATTTTCAATTAATTAGAAGTAAACCAAAGCATCGGCAAGCATATGATTACTGATGAGCAAGTGAATAAGAAAAAGGGCAAAATATTTCGATTTTACATTTTTTAGCTGATTTTAGCACCCTTGTTTTTTTAATAAAAAAAAATGATGTAATGTATATTGGGGCAGTTCAAGTTTTACACCTCTCAAGTCAAACTTACTAGCTAACAAAACTTCAAGTAACAAAATCCACCGACCCTTCAATTGTGCCCACATTCACAAGCCAGCACCCTTCAGTTTTCTGAGCTTTTCAGCTTCTTCTTCCGCTCCTTCAGCTTGCTAATGCGAGCAGTGTTCCGTTCCTTTCTTTTCTGAAAAAATAATGGGAAGAAATACATCAATGAACGAGACTTCATATTTCTCACGTTGTCATCTTGTAAGATAAATGCAGATAGCATGTGAAGACTTGAAAGACAGAAGTCTCTCCTACAAAACAAAGTTCCTTCAGCAACTGACATTTTCAAATCCCTAATAACTATTAAATCATTCTCCCACCTTATAACAGTACTCATCCAATAGTAAGTTTGTTTGAAACAGCTAAGTGAAGGAAACAAGGATCACAAAAACAGCCAATCAGAGAACATGAATCCAGAGAATGTCCACCAGACCAAAGAAAAATAGCATCACCAGGAAAAAAAAAACTTTGACTAAAGACTTGATGTGCTCCTATCACAAGATTGGTCATCATTTGTTTAGAGAATGTGTAGCTTCAACGTTCCAAGTATTGCAATTTTTTTCCTTATTTTCCAATCTTTTGTCAAGTTTAATTATTTTACTTGTGAAACTTCAAATTATATTTACTGGGTTTATATGAATATAAGAAGGTGGTTCATCAAGTTACAATCTTCAGTAATGTGATTGATCATTGAATGACACCAAGAAAACATTCTTGGCTGCACCATCCAGGGCTACGTCAAGAAATAACTAGAGTAGAACAGGTGATTAATCAAAGTTACCTCGATAGCTTCCAGAAGGCCCCTCTTTTTACGTGACATCCCTAACTTTGACATTGTGTCAATGTCCTCAGCAATCTGTTTCGGATCAGGGACAGACTCTTCACTAGCCTTTGCATCCTCTTCAGAGCCCTGCTTGCTTTTCTTCATGACTGCACCCTGAAGTTCCCTTTGTAGCTCTTCATGGTACTGCTTCTCAAGAGTCGCCATCTGCCATTCAAAACAGGGTTATGTCAAATGCCATGCAGTGCAAAAGGACATGTGCTAATGGAGAGAGAAGGGGTAAGAGAGAACAAAACTGGATCTGCAAATAGCATTCACTCAGAAAAATGAAAAACAGGAACCAAATGTGAACACATCACTTTCTAACAAAAATTTTGCCTGCTGTGTAAGTTTCTCCAGCCTAATATGTGGCAGACTTTTATGCTGCCAGGTGTTAGATGTCATTAATAAATTAAATACAACTATTCTCCGCAATAATATTGTAAGACACCTTAAAAAACAATGGTAAGGCTTTTCCTCTCTTCTCACCATCTCATAACAAAAGACGAGGAGAAAACTCCAACTTCCAATACTCCACAAAATGGAAAACTTGAATCTCTCTTCGACCAGCTATAGCTCACGTCTCACGACAACACAATTGAAATCAAATACTCCAGATTTTGTCGATTAAAAGCACCAAATAATAAGTTTCAATTTTCCACCACAAACAAATGCCAAGCATGATGATTAGTAGACCCATTAATCTATGTCTATCTAATAACAAATTGATAAATTCATCAGAAAGAACATTCTTATCTCTTATATCAAGACAATGGTATTGTACCAAGAACCCTTGTTTTGAAAGCCCACTTGAAAGTACGATTGACAAGTATGTCACCTCTGATATTTCATACCAAAACCTCACAAACAACTAAGTGCACAAGCAAGTTGCCCTGCTCTATTATGGGCAATCAATTTCTTAACTATGTCTAGCACAGATTGTTTTATAGAAATGGTGCAAGGGGTGGTTCCTTCAAGACATAGAGCAATAAGTTACAGTGTCCTATATCATTCACGTTATAAATAAAATAGGAAACATAAGATGCTTCCACACACAAGCTATCAACAGATCCAACACCAATTGAACCAGGAATGTAGATTTTTGGTACATTTCCAGCAGGAAATCTTTCCTCCTTGATACACTATCAAAGTTGTCCACAGGGCTACTACTTCAACTATTCAACAACGTACATACCTTTTTCTTTGTCTTCACAGCCTCATTAGCCTCTGCTCGACTAATATAACCTTCAACCAACAAATTTTGAGGATCATCTAAATCTTCCTTTCCTACTCCAGGCATGGGAAGGACTTCATTTTTGGCAGCAGCCTGCAAGCGTTTGATAGTCTCTGCATAATCAGGAATATAGCCTTCTGCATCATTATCAACAAAAGGCGACAGGTGCGGGGGAGGAATCCTGTTAGCAGAACAATCACGTCAAAAAAAAGTCATAATTTTACATTAAAAGCAGAGACTAAGCATCAATCCCTTATAAATGCGTGTCTTCAGTAGCAACAAATGTGGATCCCTGCAATAAGTTTTATTTGTGACATGATAGAAATGCAATCAATATTACAGAACATAGCAACTGAATGCTGCTTGTCACTCTATAATAGTGCATAAGATCAAATAATAGGGAAGTGGACACACTTAAGCAGTGGAAAAGGATTTCAGACTGTTTTTCCCTTGTTTAAGTGGAGACACTTAAACAAGGGAAAAGAAGTGATCCTTGTGAAATATGATATCCATGCAATCAATATTGCAGTACATAGCACCTGAATGCTTGTCGCTCCATAATAGTGCATAAGATCAAAATAATAGGGAAGTGGGACACACTTAAACAAAGGAAAAGCATTTCAGACTGTTTTTCCAAAAATTACCTTCCCACCATATAAGCTTCAGTTGGCAATATGATCCGTGCATTAATACAATCATAAATCCACTGTGGCTGAACATATTCTCTCGAAAGGTATTTATGACCTTGGGTTGGCCTATCAACAATCTTAAAAAATGAAAACACTGAAATTAGGAACTTGAAACTCATGTCCATAAAACATTACAGGAAAAGTACGCTCGCATGAATGCGGATGCTTCTAAGCATTAGCAACAAGTAGGCATGTCCATGTGAATGTGCTAGTGTTGTAAGTGTATGTGGCACCCTTGGTTTAGTAAAAAAATAACAAACCTGATGAGTAATGCTCTGGTCAGCTTCCTTATATGGAGCAGCTTCCCCATCCCAAGAAACAACCCCACCAAAAGCAGGAATTACAAAGAGCAATGATTCTCTAGGAACCTGAAAATAGAAACAACTGATATGCCGTGAGCACAAGACCCAGGGATTATCACAATACCAATCCATCTGAATGAAGAAACAGTAACCAACAATCACACGATGAATAAGGAATTGTCATTCAGATCTGTATAAATAGCCTCATACATGGCCAAACTATCATGATTAAGTAAATATGTTTCCACAAAACAGTGTCTGTTCCATGACACCCAGGTTCCACAACTTCAAAAATTTGTAAATGTACAATCGTGTTTACAGGAATAGACATGCTCAGATGTTCATTTAACATGACCTTGAACAACAGTGAAACAAAGTAAAAGGTGTGTGATGTAATAACTGGTTGATATTTTAAAACAGAAACTTAAGAACTGCATTTTAGCAAAGATTTGAGTGCTTAGTATACACTATGCTCAGGCAGAGAGCCTAGATTTGAGCAAGGACAGTCAGAGTATTGAAATTAGCATTATTAAAACTGTCAAATGAAGCACAGAAGAAAACACAAGAATCCTAGACCACAAAAAGAAACATGTATGTTTTCAAAATAGGACATTACATAATGCTGCCCCATCAACAATAAAACATAGTATGGTAATAGCAATGAACAATCCATCTCACCTCGCGACCCAAGAAGAATTTCATATTCTTAAAGAGCCTCCTGCACTCCTTTGTATCATGATCATCTTCATTTTCACACCCAGCATCTTCCATCAGGTGCATCAATGAACCAGGTTCGTTGGAAGGAAGTTGATGCTGAAGTTGAGCAAGCCTTAGATCAGACTCATCAGCCTGCATCTCCTTCTTCTGAGCCTCTAATTGCTCTGATGTAGATGAACTAGCAGCTTTGGGTTCCAAGGTGGAGGTTCTGGAGTTAGAAACAATGTATCTTGACAGTGCATAGAGATCTGCAGAATCAACAGCAGTTCATGATATGTTAAGTACACAAAAGAAACAGAAGCCATTGAGCATGGCAAGGAAAAAACATTACTAACAGATAAATAACACAAAATTGGAATCTCATAACAGAACATGGAAGTTGCTCCCTACATGAAAAGACAAGGCATACCTGATGCTAAAGCTTCCAGTTGGGGATCAAGAATGGGTGGATACTTCACATTTATGGAATGATAGAGCCTAAAATTGACAAATCCAAGGAGAGTCTGCACCCAAATAAATAATAAGTAATCGCAGGAAAAGATGGCAAGCTAAGAAAAAGCAATGCTATCCACAAAACAGTACTAAGTTAAATCATCAGCTAATTTCCATAGGTTGAGACATCAAAGGTTGATCAACAATGGGATTTAGCTTGTCTCTTATTCCCAGTTTAGTGGGCACCTTCAGTTTCTTTTGGTTTATGAGACAGCCATCTGAAGGGGAGTACAAGGTTGTTACTTATACAATGTTTTCATTAATTTCACAAGCTAAGCCATGAAAATGTGACTTTAGTTAGCCAAAACTTTTACCCTTTCTTGCTGTATGAAAAAACCATGTGAAAAAGCGAATGCATCCTTATCCACAGAGGGTTTCAGTTGATGTTCTTTTTGTTTCAATAAGCTTATTTAATGTCATATTAATCCTCCTATTTATATGGTCTAAAGTTACTTATACAATGTTTTCATTAATTTCACAAGCTGAGCCATGAAAATGTGACTTTAGTTAGCCAAAACTTTTAACCTTTCTTGCTGTATGAAAAAACCATGTGAAAAAGCGAATGCATCCTTATCCACAGAGGGTTTCAGTTGATGTTCTTTTTGTTTCAATAAGCTTATTTAATGTCATATTAATCCTCCTATTTATATGGTCTAAAGTTAACAAACAAAGGATACCAAATGCAAAACAATCAAGGAGAAAAAATATAAAACAGAAATTAGTGAAACCCTGCATTCATAAAAGTCTCACCTCATAAAACTCCAAAAAGGTTAACATAACACTATAGTTGACATCATCTGGCAAAACTTGTTGCATTGCATGAGGAGTTAACCACGTGATCTTTTGACCCTCAATCTCAGCCTACAGAGTTTACAAGAGCAACTAGTAAGGAGGACATGATGCACAATCACAGATTCATCAAAACGACAAGAAGAATCTTGCATACCTGATAATATATGCCCTTTACGGAAATGAAAACCTTCCTCAATTTATAAGTACGTGAAACATAAGCTTGCCATTCATGACTCAATCTAGCGACAAAAGAAGATTGAAAATCAGATTGAAACATGCATGAGCTGTGAATACAATGATGGAGTATTCTTTTAATGGGTATCCAAAAAAATTATAAACTCAGACCTCTGAATTCCAACCTAATCGTTTAAAAAACAAAAAAAGGGGGGGCAAATATTACCTCCTACAATTATGTATGAGTTCCACATCAATTTTTGCCCTCTCTACAGCAGGTAATGCTGCAAAAAGATGCACCATGGTTAAACAATCATCCAAGTCTCTCAGCGCATCAACAAACTTAGGATACCTGCAACCAAAAGCATAAACACGTCAAAAAACAGTAAAACATTTAGCAGCCACGAAGCCAGCATGCAGAATTCACGAACCTTTCTCTAACAAGCCTGTCTAGCTTGTAAGTGGGTTCCCGAGTTCGAAGAAGCGTGGCAAGATCAGCGTTCTTCTTGGCCTCAGCTTTCTTTATCTTCTTCTGGTAAGCCCTTATGTCTCTAAACTTGTCGAGTAACGGTTCATGTTGAAGGAAAGCAACATCCTTGACATGATAATAAGTATGATTATTTCCCTTGAACTTCTTCTTTGGCTCTCGAGGGAATATACCTTTTAGAATGCTTAACCTCCTGCAGTTTTTTTCCAAATCAATCCTTACTTTAATTTTACAACCAAGATTTATTACATTTGATATTTATTTTAAAAAAAACATATTTACCGGAAAAAACCTAGCGTGACTTGGAGCTGCTTAATAGCTTGAGACCTGGTAACGTATCTGGCAGCGTTGCCTTCCTTCTTCTTACCCTGCAATGGAAAAATGGTTAAATTAATATAGGTAGATTGCTAACTGTCAAGTTTAGGGAGTTAAGTACTAACCGGAGGTCTGTAATGCTTTTTCCTTGCAACCATGATTGTGCAGACAGACAAAGCTTGAGCTTAGCGGAGGCGAGGAGGAGGAGGAGGCTGCTGCTAGGGTTTTTGTGTGCGTAAATGAAAAGGGAAGTCTTGTCTAGGGTTTAATGGACTTCGGGTCTTATTAGGTAGCGTGAAGTGGGCCGGCTTAGCTATAGTTTTTAGACCCACTCCGTTAATTATATTATAGACAGTCTCTTTGATAATGTTTAGGCCTCGTAAAAATAATATAAACAATCAATTTTAAATTTTTTTCAATTTCAGTCGTTATTAAAAAAATTAGTTAATGGAAAACATCTTTTAGTTAAAAAAAAAAATTTAACTTTATTTTATGAAAATATTTTTTTTTTATTTTGAAGTGAAAATTTTAAAAATATCATATTATTTATCAATTATATCAAATTTGGTCCTCAAACTTTTGATTGCTATATATATTTTGTTTTAAATATTTTTTTTTCAATTTTATCCCTTAAAATTTGATTTTTATACTAATTTTGATCCTTATTTTTATAATTTTTATTTGATTTTTTCTTATCATTTTCTAATTGAATTTTTTTGTCTATCAAATTTGGTTCTTATTCTTCTGATTGTTAATTATTTTATTTGAAATAATTTATGAAATGATAATTATTATTGTTTTAATTTTTTTATCTTTCAATTTTTTTTATTTGTTAGATTTTTTATCTCTATTATTTTGATTATTATTTATTTTATATGAGATAATTATATTTTTTTTTCAATTTCATTCTCATTCTAACTTTTTAATTTGTAAGATTTGTTCCTCGTTATTTTAATAGACTTGAAAAAAATATAACATTAATAAGTTATTTTCCAGCTCATTTTCCATGACATAACCAAATACTAAAAAGTGTTTTCCAACTTATTTTTCATTACACTACTAAGAGGGTGTTTGGGAGTGTGGTAGCTGTTGCTTTTCAAATAGCTTTTCGTGCCGAAAAGCATGCCAATAATGTTTTTTCATTTTTTAAAAATCATTTTTGATATCAGCACATCAAAACGATCCAGAAAGTACAAACCGAACTCAATTTTAGTAAAAAAAAAAAAAATTGAAATTTGGCAAAAAGCTGTTTGGACCGCAGCGCCAAACAGCCTCTAAACATCGAAAAATAATTTACTTTTTCATAATTTATTTTAAAAAAAAAACTACTTTCCAGCAAAAAAATAAGGCCTTATCCAAATTCAAATAAATTATAATTAACTCTGATATATATTGAATTATATATCCCAGATCAATCAAGATATTGTTGTTAAAATCACAAATTAATTTTTTTTATTAAGGATAACATAATCTAAAATTTTAAAAAAATTACTTTCATATTTATGTCCTTGGTTTTAGTCTTTTAATATTTAATATTATATGAAGTTATTTTTATATAAGTATTTATATTATTTTATCTTTCTCATAATTTGTTAATCATGTCACAATTAACACGAAGATTATGAAACTTAATTAGTCTTCTCAAGTTCTAAAAAATAATAGAATTTATTAGTACTGTATTATTTTTTAATTGATTAACTTTTCAACATGTGTCTTTCATTATTCAAATAAATAATCACTTCAATAAAGAATATTTTCAATAAAAAAAAAAACAAGAAAAGGGTGTTTCCATATAAAAATCATCATATAGATCTTCATACAGTTAAAGATGCATGGATTTATCAAATATTTTCTTAATTTTTGACATTGTTGTATAAAGAAAAAGAAAGAAAGAAAAAACTTTTTCCTTAATTTTAGTATTTTGAGATAATTTTCCAGGCACCTAACTTCTTTGCTCACCATGTTGAACCCTTGAAAAATGAAGGGAATAAATAAATAAATAATTCAGAACAATAAAATGGCTCTTAGAATTAGTGGAAAAGAAATTGATGAGGTGCTTTGAATGAAATTTTGCGAGAAGTCTTGAAACATATTATTTTATAATGGGGTAAAATTTTAGGACGATCAAAATTCAGGAGGATTGCAAACAAAATAAAAATTATAGAATAGAAGTAGAAGGTGTTGGGCAAAATGTTCTTGTTGGCTTAAAAATAAAACAACTCAGCCTCTTCTTCATTCTTATAGTTGTGGTTCTGGAGAGAAAATGAGGTAAGGATAAAAAAAAAAAGTGCAAATTAGCTAAAAAAACCTAGAGAGAGAAGGCGTAGATTAGATAAAAATCAAAGGTTAGGAAGTGTGAGACCCTAAACAACTTAGCAAGCAAAGAATTAAAAATGAAATAAGTAGGGGGGAAAAGAGGGAAAATTTTGGCAACAAACTCACGATAAGGAGGAAATAGTTGGAGGAGTGGATAAATCTAAACAGGTTGATATTCGAAGTTCGAATTAGTGTTGCGTAAGTAGTTTGAAGTTTAATTAAACAAGTTTGAATGAAAGAAATTGAGACTTATGCATAATAGCTGAGTTCTTGAATTAGGATCAAAGTTGTTAAAATCCCGATTCAACTCATAAAAATCGTACGTTTTTACGAGTTGATATAGGCTTTACGTGCTAAATCGTTCATAAAACTCGGAAATAAGTAAAATCGGGTCAAAATCAGGTAAAATCGTTAAAATTGGGTGAAATCACGTAAAATCATGATTTTACCACCGATTGAACGAGTTTACCCGCAGGAAATAAAAATTCAATGTTGCTGCCAGGTGTCGCCCGCCTATTGGCTTTAACAGATCAAATGCAATTAAGAAATTCACCGAATCAGTCTTCTCTCTTCTCTTCACATTCACAATTCACGTTCTCAGGACATCAAAATCCCTAAATTGAAAATCCCAAATTTCACATTCCTCAGTGACTCGGTCTCAGTCTCTTAATCTCTTGCTCTCAACCAACAATCAACCACTGTCCACCGGTACTCCACAACAGCCCTCACATTTTTATTTTTCCATCATCGACGGTGTTTTTTGCACCAGCCACTGTGAGAATCAGCGTCTACACAACAACAACGGTCAACGGCTTCTCTCCAGTCTTCACGAGGTAAGTTACACTATTTATCTTGTTTCACCTCCGTCTTGCAAAAATTCATTGTTTATCTTGTTTCTCTAGTCTTCAAGTGGGTTTTTTTTTTCCCTGTCTGTTTCTTAGTCTGATGTTAATGTTAGTTTGATTGAATTTGCAGGCTCCAGCTTTGACTGCAATATTGATTTGCTCAGCCTTCGACCCTCCGTGCTCACTGCTCAGAACAGAGGTAAGCTTCTTAGTTTCTTACCATTCCGTTTCTTTACAGTTTAATGATGTCTATTATTGAGACTCTCAAGTTTTTGTGACTATGTTAATATTCAAGTGTCCGTCAATTTGAGAGTTTGCCTGCGAATTTTAGATTGAAATTTAACCGTGTGTGACTCTGTTTTTTCTTACCCTGGATTTGGATTTATTGTAATTTATTTTAGAGTGTTGCTGCTGCTGAGTTGTGAATTGTGATGAATGGATTTATTGTAATTTAGAATGATGATGCTTCTGTTGAGTTGTGATGAATGAATTTATTGTAATTTATTTTAGAGTGGTGTTGCTGCTGCTGAGTTGTGAATTATGATGAATGGATTTATTGTAATTTAGAATGATGATGCTGCTGCTGAGTTGTGATAAATGAATTTATAATAATATAGAAGATGGGTTGTTGGCTGTTATTTTTTTGTAGTGTGTATTAAAATCAAGTTTGTAACCTGTTATAAAATGTTTGGATTGATTACAGGGTTGATTTGAATTGATTCTTGAATTGTTGAACTTATGGCATCTAGAAAAAATTCTTCTGGTAATAGGCTTGATGTGGGATGGCAACATGGGATATATATTGATAATAATTCTAGAAAAGTTCAGTGCAAGTATTGTCAAAAAATTATTAGTGGAGGTATTTTTCGTTTTAAACAGCATTTAGCTTGCACTCGTAAGAATGTTGAGCCATGTCAACAAGTACCAGAAAATGTTAAGCAGATGATTTTAGGTGTTTTGGTGAAAAATCTAGAAGCAACTGAAAAGAAAAGAAAGGTCCTTCAATATAATGTAAATGATGATGATGATGATGAAATAAAAGAAATTAGCTCTAAGGACAAAGGAAAAGAGTAGCTAGTGGGAGTGGAAGTACACAAACAACCTTAAATCAATTGTTAAAAAAGGATATTAGAGAAGAAGCATGTCGACAAATTGCAAGGTTTTTTTACACTAGTGCAATTCCATTTAATTGTGTAAAAAATCCTGAGTTTCTTAAGGCACTTGAATTGGTTGCAAAGCACGGGCCAAGTTTCAAGCCTTCATCCTACTATGATATTAGAGAGAAGTATTTGAAGCAAGAAGTGGATCAAACAATGAATTTCTTGAGGAGTACAAGCTAGAATGAAAAAAAAATGGTTGTTCAATAATGTCTGATGGATGGACAGATAAAAAAAGACGTTGTATTTGTAACTTTTTGGTTAATAGTCCTAAAGGGACTGTTTTTTTGTCATCGGTAGGTACTTCTAATATGTCCAAGACTGCTGATAAGGTATTTGAGATGTTAGATGCCATTGTGGAGAGGATTGGGGAGGAAAATGTTGTCCAAGTAGTCACCGATAATGCTGCAAATTATAAGGCAGCAGGATAATTATTGATGGAAAAAAGAAAGAGTTTGTTTTGGACACCATGTGCTGCCCATTGTATTGACTTGATATTAGAGGATTTTGAGAAGAAGTTAGAGGTTCATCAAGTAACTATTGCTAAGGGGAGGAGAATCACCTCATATATTTATTCAAGAACTATTCTTATTTCCATGCTAAGGCATTTTACGAAAGGAAGGGATTTGATTAGGCCTGCTGCCACTCAGTTTGCTACTGCATATTTGACTCTGGGATGTTTGAATGATCATAAAATGCAGTTGATGACCATGTTTACTTCCAAACAATGGAGTTCATGTAGGTTTGCAAGAATAGAAGAAAGGAAACAAATTCAAAATTGTGTTTTGGATAACAAAGTTTTGGCATGATGTTACTATATGTATTAAGGCAGCGTTTCCTCTAATTAAAGTTCTTCGATTAGTTGATTCTGATGAGAAACCAGCTATGAGTTTTATATATAAAGCAATGGATGAAGCAAAAGAGAAGATACAAGTGAATTTTGGTTCTGTGAAGAAAAGGTATATATCTTGCTAATTTTTATTTCAAATGTTGTCATTTATTAATATGAATGTCATATATAAAGTAATGATATTTTTATTGTTTTTTTTATATAGTTATATACCTATATGGAATATTGTTGATGCAAGATGAGAATTATAATCCCAATTTTAAGGTTAATGCCAACATTAAAATTAGATTATATCAATGCTTAGAAAGGATGGTGCCTAATGCAAGTGAAAGGTGCAAAATTGACTTGCAACTTGAATCATTCAATGATGCAAAATGGTTGTTTAGCATTGAGGCTGCCAAGACAGCTAGAGATAAAAAAAAAACTCCAGCTCAATGGTGGGATTCTTATAGGGATGAATGTCTAGAATTACAAAGGTTTGCAATTCAAGTTCTAAGCTTGACTTGTACTTCATCTAGATGTGAGCGTAACTGGAGTGCATTTGAAATGGTAAGTTTTTTTATTTTATTATTTTAAATGTTGAAATATTTGATAAAAATCTTATAAATTTGAATTGTTTATTTAGGTTCATACAAAACGAAGAAATCGTTTGTACCAGAGAAAAATGAATGACTTGGTATTTGTAATGTGCAATCTAAAATTGAATAATAATCAAGTCAAAAAGCAAGTTGATGATTTTGGTGTAGAAGATGATCTTTCATCTAATGATGATTGGATAACCAAGGGAGAAAAACATTCAAACATTGATTTGCTTGGTGCTATTGACAGTGCAACACGAAGAAAAAATGGTAATGAAGATGAAAGTGATGAAGAAGAAATTCCTAATGATGCTGAAATAGAGAGTCATGGCACTGAAGATGATTTGGAGATTCAAATTGATGATATTGGTGTTAGTACTAGTAGCAGCACTAATGCTCATAATATTGGTGTTGGTACTAGTAGTGACACTAATAATCCTCTTGATGCTAATGATATTGATAAATATCTGAGGAATAATAAGGAAGATAAAGGTAATGAAGCTGGTTTTAGTTTACATGACACACCAGCAGATTATTTGTTTTAAATTTGTTAATTATTAGCTAATGAAAAGTTATTTAAATTATGTATGAATTTTTATTTGAACCATGTATTTTAAAGTGCTTGAACTATGTATGGATTTTTATTTGAACCATGTATTTTAAGGTGCTATGAATTTTTATTTGAAGCATGAATTTTTTTTAATGCATTTTAAAAATCCTTACGATTTTACAATCTGTTTTTACGATCCGATTTTGTTTTGTACTTTACGTGCCGTGTCAAAATCGCGATTTTAACAACCTTGATTACGATTCTTGAGTATGATTTGAGGTAAATGTGGAAGTGTTGTTGTGGCATGTAAATAAGATGGAAAAGGTTGTGAATGGGGTAAAATATTGGATAATAGAAGGAAGAAAATGGTGTTGTTCTTGAGTGCTAAGTGGCCGACCAACTTTGGAGAAAAATGATGGAATTATACATCAAGAATATGTTTGTAAATCATGTGAAATTATTGTGTATTGAGGTGTTGTATAGTGGATTTAAATGAATTTAATGAATTGGATTAGTGATTACTTGAAATAAATGCATTGAGATTTTTAGACAAGTAAAAAAATAGTTAGAATAATATGAGTGGGGTTAATTGGTTCTTAGAGGTTGTACTTAATAATGTTGCTATCTACATAACATAACAATGGTTGATTTGAATGGTGTGAAGTGAAATAGAAATGTTTAATGGCTTGTAAATTCGTAGCCAAAACTAGATAGTTTTGTCCCTTACATTCCAGAGGACATTAGAGTAAGAAAATGATAAAATTTGGGATGGATTATATCCAGGGGTGTTAGCTTTACAACAAGATTGGCCTAGCTCAATTTGGAGTTCTAGAACTTCATGTATAGGTTAAAATCTAAAGGAAGGTCAGGCTGGAAACTATACTGACAGTTTCGAGAAACTTTGATAATGGGTAGTTCAGGTGCATTAATGGCAGAATCGGGTATCCCTTCCTTCAATGTAGTTTTGTATCTTAACTTTTGAAGGGATCAAGCCACGTTCGAAATGGAATTCTATAATCTTGGTTATGATTTTAATGAAGAACAGTGTTCATGAATGATTAAGTAAAGCTGGCAAGAAATTGACTAACTTCTCTTTTGTTTATAAGTTGTTCTTAATATAAGACCTAATTAGAAAAGGTGATAAGAATGAAATTCATATATGCAAGTGTGTGTATATGCGCTCGCGTAGTATAAAAGTATCTCTTTTGTTGAATGAACTAAGAGGAAGGATTGAATGGAAAAAAATAAAAATTAAAAATTTGTTGAAACTTGAATGATAAATAATGAAATCATTGAAAGAAATCAACATAGATTATTATTATGTGGAATTTGCATTGAATAATAAAATAATGTGATATACATGTTGGTATAAAAGAGGCCACAAGAGTTGTAAGATAGCAAGGCAGTATTAATAAAGCATCGACTGCATGTAGGCAATCTACCTTTGCTTATTAATTTGGTAAAAAATTATGTAAAATTTTGTATTATCTTTATATTTTAATGCAAAAGAGATAGTATGTGCATAATGTTACGAATGAAGAAAATCATGAAAAAGGAAGAAGGAGAAGAAGAAAGGAATGATTGATAAGTAATTTAGTTATGGAAACTATAAAACTCAGTCTGACTTTTGGACATAGACTGCTATTAATTATGTGAATAGGTTCACACACACACACACACACATATATATAATGGAGTCTAATTATTTGTACAAGGAAGAATAATAAAGATTATTGGAGTCATCCTATTAAATTATTTTAGTTTATCCTTCTTATGTTCCTTAAATTATTATTATTATGAAAAAGAACTAGAATGTTGATTAATTAATTGTATGGTGATTATGGTAAGTTTGGGAAAAAATATTGTATATATATCTTGTTTAAAGTTTGGGAAAAAATATTGTATATATATCTTGTTTAAAATGAACTAAGCAGCATGTTGCGTGTTGAAAGATATTGTTGAAGGTATAAAATTGAAGAACTAAAACAATAAAAATTAAAAGAAAACTCATCTGAAATGCATTTTTTATATAAAAAAATTAGCTCTAAATTTCAAAAATCAAGTTAACATATAATTGAGTTATATTAAATATTTGGGTTGTTGCACGATGCACCAATCCCCAATCGCAATCTACCCTCTTCTATTTGTACAAACTATTAGCCTGTTTGGGAGTGTAGTTGCGGTTTGCTTTTTAAAGTATTTCTCATGCTGAAATGCATTAAAATGATATATATTTTTTATTTTTTTAAAATTATTTTTGAGATTATCGCATCAAAATGATCCAAAACATACAAAAACATTTTAATTTTTTTTGAAACGTGGGTTGACCTGCATTTCCAATCACTTTTTTATATATCTCAGGAGTTTAGTAACAAAAATATTTTTTATTTTTTAAAAAGTTTCAAAATAGTTTTTTCAAGTAAGAAGACTGAAAGAATATGTTCAAATTTTATTGTTTTTTTGTTTAAAAAAAATAGTAAATTGGAAACCATGTTCAATAAAACCTATTTTCTAGGATATTTACACAGACAAATATTTGTTATTATATTAAGGTTATTGATCATTATTTATTTATTATTTTTAGAGAAAATACTATAAAAAAGCTAAATAATGTGGGGATTTCACTGTAACTCTAGACACATATTATTATGAATTGCGATTATCTTTCAAATAAAACTCATCAATTAACAATTTAATGAGATATTTAATATTACATACCAAACATACACTGTTAATTGCATGTTTAGTTTTAATATCTTGAAACAAACTATACATCATTAATTCACAAACAAATTCTCTAAAGATATCCATTTATTTTTGTTCTATGAAATTATAATCTATAATGAAAATTAAACCTATAATAATGCACGAAAATAAAAAAGAAATGATTTTTTTTACATAGCAACTTAAAATTTAGAAGTATGATTTTTACTTGTGGTTCTTTACATATATTTTATATCTAATTATAGGCATATGGTTCATGTTGGTGATAAATTGATTAATTTAATTGAAAAATGACAATCCAAAATGAATTTGATTTTAAGTAATTCATGTGTTAAAGATGTTGAAAGAATATATGAACATGTAAAATCCTATTGGATAACACTGTATTATTATAGTTGGATGCTTCATGTCAAGGTGACCATTTTCTTTATTGTTTTATATCTTATATTTTTGCATGCTTATAAACTAAATATCTCATGCTCACTTGTCTAATCATCTAGTGTATTTTGAACAACATTATTAAGTCTTTATTTAGCTTATAATTCTTTGTGAAAACTAGATTATTTTAGGGAGTAATGTCAAAATTCTTCTAAATTGATGAAATCTCCTATCTTTAGGGACTAATATAAAAAATTTTATTAAAATTTTAAAATTGACAGAATTTTCTATTTTTATAAATTAACATCAATTTTTTTTGTTAAAATCCATAAATCAATGAAATCTCTTATTCATAGGGAATAATGTAAAAACTTTTCTTGTCAAGAGTCAAAATCTATAAGATCTCCTAATTTTAGGGATTAACATCAAATTTATTAACTATTCTTATGTTCCTAGGGATTGATATCATTTTTTAAAAATAAATTGTGAATAATTTTATAAATAAATTTTGACAATTAACAACATGCGTAGAGTAAATCTTAGAAGAAAACATTTAGTAAAAATAATTTTTTATTTGAAAGGACATGAACAAGGATGGCGTCTACCTTTCCTTAAGTATATCAAACATCTTACATAAATCTCTTAGACCACCACTTAATTTAAGATTCACAGTTTACTTTATTTACTAGGGTGGCAACTTTATTTTCTTTTATTTTCCCTTTTAATTTTAGAGAATTATGTATTCATCACGGTGTGACAAGAAACAAGAAAGACGAAAGTTGATGAAACTATTGATAAATACAAAGCTAGACTTGTTGCTAAAGAGTTTAAACAACAAGAAGGTATGTGTTATTTTGACACATATTCAACTATGTCAAGAACAATTTTCATATGAATGCTAATAATTTACCTGAATCCCAAGTATGAATCATTAGAAGACAATAAAAATAATTCTCAAATATTTGAGATAAACCTTGAACTATGAGCTTATACTGGATACCTAACAATACTAAAAAGGTACAATAAAGCTAATTGAATAACATTAAAGACAAAATCAACTAGTGGATATGTTATCATATCAGTGGAGCTGTTATATTATGGAAACCTTCTAAGCAAACATGTATCGCAAGATCCATAATGAAATCAAAATTTATTGCTCTTTATAAAGTTTGAAAGGAGGTTGAGTGGCTACAAAATTTCTTAGAGGATATTTCATGTTAGCCAAAACTAGTACCATCTATTTTTGTATGTTGCGACAATTAGTCTGCAATTAGAAGAACACAAAATAATATATATAATGATAAGTTTAGACATATACATCATAGACATAATTTATTAAACACTTGCTCTCAAATGGAGATTTTTTTTTCTATCATTGTAAAATTCTTTTATATATTTTGGGTTTAAGATATTGGACAATAAAAGGGCAATTTGGAGGCTAAAAGTTATAATACTTTGCTTAATTAATGACAACCTTGTAGGCAATTTTTTTTTGTTTTCCTTGAATGTATATCATTGTTGTCAAAATCACGAGTTCACTTATAAAATCGTATAATTTTACAAGTTAATTTGTACTTATAAAATCAAACTAAAAAATAAAAAACCAATGAAATCGAACTTAACTCATGTAAAATTAATAAACACTGTAAAATTGATCCAAGTCAATTATTTTACATGAAGTATAAATAGTTTCGAAATCCTTTTCCTTCCTCTCTATTAAACCTAAACTACTAGCCGATCTTTCAAAATCCTTGTCCTTCCTTTTTGTTAAACTTCTTGTTTTGAAATTAATCAAGTTAGTGTTTTTTAAACTTTTTTTTTATATTGTCCCATACTCTCATTCTTTTTCTTTCCTATGTGAGTATGATCTACTCTTTTAATTTCAATTTCATAATTGTCTCCCTTCAGGCTAGTAATTCTAAAAAGGGCTACTAAGCAAGAAAGTAAAGTGAAGAAGAAAAAAACAAAAGACACAGTCTTTTGGTCAGGTTAACTCTTTTTGCCTACCCTATAAATTCAATTAAAAAGAATGAATGGATAGAATTTAATAATAACACTTATATTTTTCCTTGTTTTAGTTATATAAAACTGAACATAAGAAACTTCAGATAAACAAAGTGCTCAATTTCTAAATATTTTATAAGCAAGCTAGTTGAAAAAGTAAAATACATGAATTAGAAACTTGTAAACAATAAAACAATAACAGTTTAAAAGATAGGCAATAACATATGAAAAACAATAACGGTTCAATAGACGGACAATAACAAGTGAAATTTGACTATAATGATTGTTTTTTCCCCTAAATTTAGTTATATAAAATTAAGCATAAATCTAAATAAGATGAGGAATTCAGCACCACACGACTCTGTGACCTGAACGACCGACAACATTAGATCTATATCATGTAGAAAGTAGATTTTAGTCATCTCCAGCAACCAACATCCAATCTAATTAACCGTATTAATCAATTGATAAAATACTAATAATAAAAAGTTGGTATTTAATTATTTCAACTATCAAATGAAATCATTACCTCACTCCATATAAAAAAGAATAGCAAGGCTTTAGAGTTGTACTTATATTATAATATTAATAATTATGGGAGGATTAGTAAAGTTAATGAGTGATAAATAAGTTATTATAACTGATTTCAAGGTTGATTTGATTTGATTCTTGAACTAATGAATATATGGTATTTAATAAAAATACCACCCGCAAGATGGAAACTTATGGTATTAAAGATGATTTAAAGATTCAAACTGATGTCAATCTAAATAATTCAAAGAGTTTTGAGTTAAATATTGTTAAAAATATTGGTGTTGGTATTAATAGAAATACTAATATTCACAATATCGATGTTGGTACTAATAGTAGCAGTAATAACTCTCTAGATGATGATGATCTCGATGAATGTTTTAGAAAAAACCAGAAAGATGAAGGCAATGATACTGATTATAGTATACATGACACATTAGCAGATTGTTTGTTTTAAATTTGTTAATTTTTAGCTAATGAAATTTTATGGACATAATTGTATTGGATTGTATTTTTAAGTTCTTAATTTATGCATAAATCTTTATTTGAACTATGTATTTTAAGGTGTTTAAAATTTTCTATTGTTTATTTTATTTTTGTTATAATTATGGTATATTATTATTTATTACTTGGCTGGAATTGTTAATATATAATTAGTAAAAAAAATTTACATCAGATTTTACGAATTTAAAATTATATATAATTTTATGATATAATTTATATTGTATTTTTTATACCATGATAATTTTTTTTATAACATTGCTATGTTAAATGAAATTACGTGGACAAAGTAATAAATAAATAAATAAATAAAATTAGGGATGTAAAATTGTAAAATGCCTACAGTACATTCTACTCTCTTGTTTATTATTTTTGCTGTGTTGTGATGTGCCTGAAGCATACCATTCTTCCCCCCTCGATAACTTGAACCCAACAAAATCTCTCCCAGCCCCAAAAAATGGGAGCCTGCAAAACCCTTATCACCACCTCTCTTACTTCCCTCCCAAAACCCAAAAAACCCTTCTCTCCATTCTCCAAAACCCAAACCCTAACGCGCCCTCCCTCTGTATCCTTCACTCCCTGCACCAGACCTCGCTCTTCAACAGCAACCCAATCAGCATTCTCATTAGACCCCCCAGACGACACCGTTGAACTCCTTCTCACCAAACGGGACGACGTGTTACGACTAATGAAAATGGAAAGAAGAATAACAAAAACCCACGACGACACTGTCTTGGGTTCTCATTGGTTTCCTTATTTCGACAGGTTCAAGTGTGGAGGTGTGGATTTGAGTAGCAGTGAGGTTTTGGAAGCGGTGGGGCCGTATATGATGGAAGAGAGAAAAGAGAGGATTCGAAATACGGTTAAGAGTAGGAGTTATTCCCTTTGTTTGGTTGTTGAAGGATTGACTGATTTCGGAAACGTTTCGGCTGTGTTTCGGTCTGCTGATGCTTTGGGGTTTCAGTCTGTTCATGTCATTTCTTGTGATAGCTCCAAAAGGTGCTGCTTCGATTCTTTTTGAGGTGAAAAAAATGGTTTTTTTTTTTAAAAGTTTCTGTCAATGTGTTAATTTTGTTTTATTAATGCTGTCTGTATTGGTGGTGTTACAGATATAGGGAGAATAGGCATGTGAGCATGGGAGCAGAGAAATGGTTGGATATTGAATTATGGGATTCTGCTAAAGACTGTTTTCAAGTTTTAAAATCACGTGGTTATCGGATTGCTACCACTCATGTTGGAATCGATGCGGTAATGAATCTTTAGTTGTTCCTTGGAAAATGGTAGTTGGCATTGTTGTTTAATTGTGATTGTAGCTAGTAGTTTAAACTGTGGAGTGTCTCTGGCAATTTGATGTCGGGATCGTTCTAGCTGTGGATACATGTATGACTGTTTCTGTGCTGTGTTATTTAGGTATCTATTTATGACATGGATTGGTCATGCCCAACTGCAATAGTTGTTGGAAATGAAAATAGGTAATTTACTTCCTCGTGCTTTATCATTTTATCACAAAGTTAATAATGCTGGAGTTTTTTTTTGGGTGGGAGGCTATGTTTCCATTAGTTTTATTATGCTGATTAGTGTTGATATTTGAAAAAAAAAAGTTTTCTTTGGACCTCGGATTGTTGCAATATATTAAAGGAAGAAAAATAATAGAAAACTACGTTATTCTTGCTTGCTCTT
This sequence comes from Populus tremula, assembly GCA_964019445.1. NCBI lineage: Eukaryota > Viridiplantae > Streptophyta > Magnoliopsida > Malpighiales > Salicaceae > Populus > Populus tremula. The sequence continues at coordinate 10,546,323 of CAXHTJ010000014.1, read as the reverse complement.
AGAAACTCCTTATGAAGCTCTCTTTTGTTAGATTTTATCTCTAGCAGGTGATTAATTGATACATTAAGCTTTTTGATATCTACAGTAAGGATGAAGATATAGACTGCTTTCTAACTAGTTGGCATCTTACTGATGGTTTCTTTATCGAAAAGAAATCTAAACCATTTTAGTTGCTGTAAACTTTAGTAATGATGGTTGAGTCGCTACTTGTAGGGGAATTAGTGATGAGGCTCTGGAACTGTCAGATTTGCATTGCAGTATTCCTATGAAAGGCATGGTCGACTCTTTCAATGTTTCAGTTGCTGCAGGCATCCTCATGCACCATGCTGTTTGTGACAGAACTTCGCGCCTGGTAATGAATACTGATTTACATTTTGTGGCACAGGAATCAAGGACCATTTTTTGTTGAGTATTATTGATTTTGTTTTGTTCATTTAGTACTGACTTAGCTTGTGCATTGATTTTGTTTTTTCAAAATTTAAATCGGCAAGCTAAACCTATGTTTCCTATAGTTAGCCTTTGTCTAAAGTTCACAGCCTGATTTATTTTTCTGTTGGACAGAAACCATAATGTTGCGCCAAAATTTTGCAGGGCTCTCATGGTGATTTGACTCCGGAAGAAACACAGATCCTGCTTGCTGAGTTTTCACTTCGTCATAGCAAGAATATGATAAGCATTGCCCATGACTATGCGAAGCGAAAGGCAGCCACTCCCAAGCCAAAGCTATGACAGAGACAAATACTCAATGTGTGATTTTCCTTTGGTTGGATGTCTGCAAAGTGACTTTTGGAATTTCTGTAGAAGTTACTGCAGGAGGTACAAACATCATCGCCAAACTGTTCTAAGACAAACCAGAGAAGGTGGTGGTTTGATTGAAATTACAGGATTTCTTCTGGTGCACTGGAGAACACACCAGCAAGAACATCAATGAGTGCTTCATAAGAGAATGCTAAACATGATGATCGGTTGGTGACCAAGGCATCAGTCGAGTCCACGATTATCTTGGGCTCACAATGTCAATTTGTTGTACTGTTTTTTTTAAGCAGGAAGATACTTTCATTGTTCCATCTTTGCATCAGCTTTTCATAATCTGAATTTTGTTTTGCTTATGAAACAAGGGAAGAGAATAGTATTTTAGATTTCTTATGTACAAATCAACCTCACACTATTCTGCTCGACTTCAAATTTCAGTTCTGGCAACTTGGTTCTGGGGGCAAGTTGTTCATGAGCCTAGCCAATTGGCCACAGCTCTGTTTCTGCAATGTACTGAAGCGAAGCCCATTTGCGTTAGGTAGTTGGCAGAATTTGCCTGGAGCTACTGGAAAACCTCCGAATGGAGAGATGATTCACCATCTTTAGCCTGCAATTATGTCAAATGCCTGTGTAGGACATGCATCGCAATGGATTAACCTAACAATTTCTGGCATTGTTAATGCAATGCGAGGAAGTTAAATGAGCGCATCAGCATTTTCTATGCATTTGGAAGGTGAGGCATTAGCTGAACAGCATCTGAACAGATACCACGTGAAATTGAAGTTCCAACTATATAATGGGTTCCTCAGCCATCCAAAGTACAACATATTCTACAGTCCAAAAATATATGTTAGGATGCAGCGCTCTGATGTCTCACAGGATGCATTTCATTTCAAGCCTAGTCCTCGGGCCTGTACTACACATAATTTGTATGACCTTCAACCAGCAGGGCCGAGTTGTATGTTGCAATCCCTTGTTATTTCTTTGAGATGAACTCGTCTCACATCTCCACAATCACCATCACTAGACATATCCTGTGTCTGATTCGGAGATGCTTGGCTTATCATTGAAGGGGATTGATTGCACAGAACTTGTGCACAATTCGAGTAGCAACAGGCATTTTCTAGTTGCTCCAGGGATTTGGTTCCTACCTTTTCTTTATACAAGAAATGGTGATATTTCCAACTTGACGGTTGATGGTGATCGAAATGCCAACCAGAAGAATCTGCAACAACCAAAAAGTGGCACGGCCAATTTTATCAGGGAATTATTTCTGTTCTGGTAGCATTACATGTTGTCCTCACCAGATCTTCTGGGGATTGTTGGCGGAGCACAGCCTGATAAAAGCAACGCGTAACCACACCTATAAAAATAATACTTGAACAGAATCCACGCCATTGTTAAATAAATTAAATACCTTTCATACACATACTTAAGTTTATACACATCCAAGAACATTCAACACTAGTCTGAAGATAAATATTGTATGTGCTACTGCCTATAACCTTTTTATGGTCAGCTGTCACCATCATTGATTAGTGGAAATCCTTCCGTTGTTGCTGCAAATATGAAACCCAGTTCATCATTCCGTCTTCAAGAATCTACAGCAATGTTCTAATCAATCAACATTTCTTCAGTTGTTGTTTGGATTGTATCTTTGGCCCTCTGCAAGCTGAAGTCTTCCCCATGCCTCTTCAATTCTTGGGACCTGACGAACTCCTTTATTCTTGCCTTCAACTCAGTGTTTGGAATCAACATGTCCACAGTAAGATGGGATCGGTTGAAGGGGTCAGTCTGCACTCACATGAAATCAATTTGCGAATTTAATCAAAATTAGTATCCTTGTCACCAAATTTGATAAAATGAATGAACAAGTGAAAGATGTACATTGTCACTCAGAAGATGCCTTTGAATGACAGGCCTATCAACTGTGGTTCTTGAAGAAGGTAAGATCACCGGATCCTTCATCAAAGTGCACTGCCAAAAAAAAGCAAAAAAGATATTTTCCACGTACAATTTATGGACCCACCAAAGATATTGCCCTTCCCAAAAAGGTATAAGAAACCTACCTGGATTGGATCAAGGAATTCATCTGGTATCTCTCCAAGGGCAGCTTCAGCATCCATTGCCTCAGAAGCTGCAACCCTGGATTTTGTACCAAGCTCAATAAATTCCTGGATGACCCTTCCATCTTCACCAATTCTCCGAAGGACATCAGCAGCAGCAGCAAATAACTAGAGCAGAAAGCAGTGTCACAAAGTATTCAATCAACTGCTACATTTCAGAACAGAATGAAACCAAGGACGTTCTCTCATGGACATTTGATTCTAATGGTTAATGAAAAGCTCATGGAAGTTTTGCAGCATTGAAGTTACCTGCTCATTGTATGACCGCCCATCCTTCGAGATGGCAGCTGGGAATATGTTTTCATTATCACCCCTCGCCAAATGAACATATATACAGACAATCTTCAAAGAATCAATAAAGACTGTTAGGTTTACCATAGAGGCTCAATGACATTATATACAATATCGTACTGATTCCCCCAGTTAGCTTGGTAAGATGATTCCACATTTCATTCTCTATTGATGCAGAATTAATAGATGCAGAGATTCACTCATGCAAGGCCACGGTAACATGACATTAAAGAATTGGATATCACAACAGTTTTACTCGTCAGTGAGCCAGATAAAGCTCATCATGAAGCCACATATATAATATAGCATGACCCCACTACATTGCATCTGAAAGTTTTTCGATCCAAGGTTCAGAGTCCTTGAGTTTAAAATCAGAGCCTTGGTCAACTGAATCAGACACCTTGACAAGCTTGAAAATTCACAACCAGAGAAGCAATTATAGTATAGTCGAATTGGCGTTTAACCTGCATATATAGTCATGTTCTCAGTCAACCAACAAGGTGAAACTGCACAGTTACCTGCCTGACTGCCTCAAACCTAAACTTTGGTACCACTGAATAAAGACCCAACTGAAGTAGGGTACTCAAGAGAATTGGGAAGAAGTCCTACCCATCAACTTCCTTTTGTATGAAGTCACTACTCTTAAGACTTGAACCTACACCCTGTGGTTGCAATCTAAGATTTTTGCCATTGTATAAGCGAAGTCCTCTAAACCAATATGTAAACCTAAAGGAAAAGAAGCAGTAGAAGAAAACTCAAGAAGAAATAGAAGAGGGTGGGGTACAATCATGCTAAGCAGCTTAAGATATTGTTTTGGACAAAAACTAGGAGAAAGAGGTAAGAAAAGGGGAACAACAATCAGGAGAGTTCAAAAGTGCAAATTTGAACATCCTGTTAACATGTTAAAAGAACTGTTTTGAACAAAACAAAAGGGGGGGAAAGTAGAAAAAGGAGAGAAGTGACAGCAGTAGCGGGAGAGAGCTCTCCAGTTAGAAATTGGAGAATCAAACTAACCTGCTTAAGCAACTGTTTTGGGCGAAATTCATACTTTTCAGGGTCCTTCAGGGTAAGGGATTTCCTTTGGGGACCCACAAGTTGTAACAAAAAGTAATTGAGCATGTTGGCCACTCTGTCAACCTGGCAGAAATAAATATTTATCCTACTTGTAAGCGATTACAACATAGATATGGAGGGTCAAAAGCATAAATATATCATACCATCTCAGGAAGAAGGAAAGGTGCTGTAATCTGTTCTGATGTAAATGTCAGCATGCTCACATCTTCATTTGCCAACTGCATATCAATGCGGATGATCTGAAACAGCCAAGATATACCTATCCAATTAAGCATATTTTGAATTCATGATAGATGTGTGCACGAATACATACACATGCCGAGCACACAAACTGACATTCTCTTGGGAATGGAAAAGGCGGGTTCTCTCCTGCCTCTCTTGAGCTGGTCTTCGCTCCCATTCTGTGGTGTTGGACATCTCAGCTTCTAACCCTTTGAGTTCAAGAATTTTGCTCAGACTTTCATCAAGAAGATAGATGCTATCGTTGATCAGGAAGTTCAAGAAATTCAGATAGACACCCTTTTCCTCTTCCTTAGCAATCTGGAACAGCATAAAACAGTCAAATTTGTGTCTGAATGTGTGTGTGTGTGTGTGTGTGTGTGAGAGAGAGAGAGAGAGAGAGAGAGAGAGAGAGAGAGGAGTGTTTAATCCACTAAAAAGAGGTGAAACTACCTTTCTCCAAATATCACGATGACTAGGGACCTGCCATAGATATTCAAGAAGTTCAGCAATATTATGCCGTATGTTGAACTTGTCATAGAACTGTAACATATGAGACAAAATCACGAATCAACATGTAATAAATGTAAAAATGATAATTTTCAACATCAAGACAGAGCAAATTATTAGTCACAACAGTTTAGAAAACAAGTGAAAGTTAAATGGACTTAGAACAAAGAACTGATGAATTAGAAATAAAATCTCAACATACAGCTGCCTGGATGTGGATAGTTGAACAGAGTACTTTGAAATGCTCAATTTACCCAAACCAGGCATGGAAAAGGTAAAAAACAGAAAAGGATCCCTACCCTGCATGTGCATACCCAACATACAATGCACCCAAAAAAGGTAAGGTTTCTTTCACCATTTATTTGGACAAATCAACCATCTAACTGGACACTCCTTGACTCTTATTCAACAGTCAGGGGATGAAACCAAAACATCTCAGTTAATTAATCTAAAGAGCAATCGAAGTTCTACAAAGACCATCTTCCCATGTTTACATCCTTTTGACTTCATATTTTTCATCTACAAAGCAAGTAATTTTAAAAAGTAATAAAAAGATATTCAATACATCAAATCTTTTTATAAAGAGTGGTCAAGGGGTAATAATAATAAAAAAAAAAAACTGAAAAACCAAAAAAAAAAAAGCCAAAAAAACCGAACCGGGAAAAAAAAACAAATTAACCGATTAGAAATTCCAAAAGAAAACATTCAGTTTGGTTTTGGTTTCAAAAGTTTGAAACTGATTGAACTGGACCAAACCAAACTGGTTCAACCAACACCGGAAAAAATAAAAAACAGTATCAATATAAACTTTTCTTCTAACCCTAGAGGCCAAATCAAACCCAGTCACCCCCTCCCCCAAGCTTTCTCTCAATCTCAGTTCTTGCATCCCCCCTTCTCTCATTTCTATCTTTTCTTTTCTTGTCTTCACCACTGGAAGCAGATGAAACAAGGGAGAGGGTGAATTTGCACCAACAACCCTTGATCTTTAAAAAGCTTTCTTTTCCCATCTTATTGTCAGGCAGTGGGTGTTGGTGTTTTGTCGCCATGGGTGGTGGTAGCTGGTGCTAGCAACAATTAGTAATGACAGAAGAATGATGGGAGGCAGTGAGGACTACTAGAGAGATGGTGATGGAGTTTGGTTTAATGGTGGTCTTGTTTTCTAGGGAAAGATAGGGGCTGATCCGAATGGAAGGAAACAAAAATAATGGGTATTGCTGGTCTCATGGGAATGGTTGAAGATGATGCATGTGTTTCTTTGGTTTGTTGGAGAGAAAAATGATGGCTGGTTCGGTTTTTTCCAGTGTTTTACTTCAACCAAACCGAATCGAACTGAAACCGGTTGGTTTGAACCGATTTCAGTTTTTAATTTTTTTTTAAATAAATTGTCTGGTTATTTTTTAGGTAAAAACCGAACCGAACCGAAAATAATCACCATAGAGTGGTCTAGTCAATCAGACTTGAAATAATTGTCCCAGAATAAAATTATATTGATCAAAGGCTGAGGACTTAGATTCAGATGTTTAAGCATCAAAATCCAAAGAGCAGAGACTCGGATAATGGTCAACAATGCACCAGAAATCAGAAGATAACTAGAACTGCTGCTTAAATTGCACAAGAGTAGGTATTCTGAAATCTAAAAGCAAGGAGTAAGTGGTTCCAGAATTACTAATCAGCATATTAGTGAGAAAAAAAATCCCTACTGTTTACAGCTGAAGTATGATAATGCAAGATAGCATCCAGTCCCTGCCAATATCAGCCTAAAAGCCCTTATGGGAACTCTCAAGCTAAGTTGTCAAAAATACGTTTAAATACAAGTGTTTCCTTGCAGGATCTTTCTTCTACCCATCTATAATAACTGTGCATCCAATAAGAAAAAACTGCCGAGTAAACCAGCAAGCCTTGAAAGGCAATGGCCTAAAATGAGTCCTCCTTATTCCTTACTGTATATATGCACCCTAACACCAAAAACAATCAACTCTTAGAAGCTCAAATATTAGGGCAAGTCACCTGTGTGTGAGAGCCTGTGAGCTCAATGTCAACATAAAGCTTCAAGAGGTTCCTCACAAGATACTCAAGTGACAATTGGTGCCCTTCAAATAGAGAAGCTGTAGCAGATGAACCACTGCAAATGATAAAACCAAATGCTGTAAATACCAAACTTCAAGTTATAAATTTCAATCGAAATTTCCACAATATTCTTTCCTTGCAAAGTGGAATACAGTATATCACCTTCTCCGTGGCATCCAGCAGTTCAATACTTCAACCATCTTTGCTCTTAAATAAGGGTTTCTAATATATGTAGGACTTGCCATGAACATGATAATGAAGTTCATAAAATCATCCTGACCAGCAAGTACAACAGCGAAAAAAAGCACATCAACAGGGTAATTGAATTTCATATATCAGCTCTTCCAAAAGAAAACAAATTTCATGTATCGTGTAGAGGGCAGAAATACATGGCAAAACATTTTATAATGAAGCCTACCAGTAAGACTCCATCCAAAGCTTTTGGAATCCGAGAGGCAAATATAATTAGTTCCATGGCATCGTCCACAAAATGCTCCGGCATTGAGGCAAATTCCTTTGGGCATGTTGATGGAAGAGGCATTTTAAATCCACCAACCAGGCTAACCAGCCAAACCAACATTAACCAGTAGAAAGAAAGTGCACGCTGAATAAGTGCTCCATCCTTCAAAAAGGAAGGAGAAGTAAGATCAGCAGAATAAAAAGAATAGCAAGCTATTTAAATTTACAAATTAAATTGGTAAGTTCTACATCTTCAAAGGATGAACATGCCATTAAAAATAGAATAGAGAGAAGCACGGGGTGGGGATAGAGGAAAGGGAGTTTTCCAAATTAAAATGACGAAGTTCGACATCTTTAACAATGAACGTACTACTTAAACCGACAACAAGGGAGAATGGGGAGAGGGATGAAGAGCAAGAGAGAACTGGAAGGGAAGTGCTAGTTTGGGCCCTGACCCAAGAAAATAAAACAAGGGGGCCACCCAACTGTCAGAATCATCTTCCAAAAGTGACATAATCAAAACTTTAGATCTCAAACCCCTGTCACCTCACAGGAGAACAAAACTAGACACAAACTTTTAATGTTCAAGACTAGCTTCCAGGATGTCAAGTGCAGAGAGAAGAGGTCCGGTACCCTTAATATCTGAGCTTCATAACAAAGCTTTTCCTGTGAATATAACTCTATATCTTTCTGAAGACGGTCAATATCCTGCTGCAGCTGCTGAGACGGCGTCTGCTCCTGCAAGGCTTTAAAAGTGGAGAGCATATCTTCGCATCTAGAAATTTCCTGACATGATGTTTATTCATAAAATTAACTTAAAAGGCAGATAAACGTTTTCATTTGTCAATCAAGGATGTGGTAGCAGATTTATAAATCCAATTCCAGATATAAAGCATGTATGCATTACCTGAACTAGATGCTTAAAGTCGGAAAATGCTTTTAACAGACCCAAGTTGAGCACCCTTGCAGTCATAAAGAAGCACTCACAAATAAATGAGTATTTAGACCTTTCACCACTACTACCAGAACTGGTGGCTTCTTGAGATTGTAACAATCGATTTTCAACATCATTAGATTGTGCAGAGATATCAGTTTTTCCAGGAGTTTTAAGCCATTGAGTGATTTCTTCTGATGATGAAAGCAGAGCTGTCAACCCTCTAACTTAAAAAGAAAACAAATAATTAGGGACACCAGGAAAACCACTAATGTGATAAAAAAATATATACAATAAGCAGTTCATCACCTTAGATCCAAACGGTTATTGTGAAACACGTAATTTGGATCGATTTTGTTCCTTTTTGACAAATTTGCATCTAAAAAAGGTTCAGATAGCTTAAGCATGACAGCACTTAGATTGATAAACATGCCCGAACTTGCACAAGATAAAGGATCAACCTGTGACAGTTACATGATACCATGTTAATCTACAAAAACAAATCAAGTAACCTGAAAATCATTCACTCAGGAATGAAAAAACTATCATGCAAATTCCAGTTTAGCAAAAAGATATCAAGTTTTTCCTTCTCTGAAGAAATTAAACAAAATAAATAACCCACATGTTGATTCATATGCCATGTATTAATCAAGATAAAGGTTTTGACAAATCATATACACTATAACTACAGTTCAATAAGTTCCATGAACAGGAGAAATCTACCTGTATGTGAGCTCTTGTCGCATTTCTATTGATCACCTCAGCAAGATACTGAAGCACGCTCTCACGAGTATCACCATTTTTAAGAAGAGCAAGAAGCACTTCTGCTAATCCATCATATAAATTATTCACAAGAGTCTTAATTGTAGTAAATGAAGATAACAAATCAGCAGGTCGACGATTTGTTGCATCAGAGAAACACTGCTGCCTGGCATTTTAACAAACAAATAAACAACACATAAATAACAAAAACACGAGAAGAAAGAAAAAAACCAATAAATAAACAACCACACGCTCTCACCCAACATCCGGCTCGCTCTTAAAAATAGTATTATCAGGCCATGCACTAACATGAAAAAAAGGACCCAAAATACTTGTCATTTCAATAACTCTCCCATTTACATATGCCCCTGTCGGAATCCACCACTTATGACTAACAAGTGATTTAGCACCGACATTAAAACTAACCAAAAACAATAAAGCCCTTAATGGTTGTTGAAAATTCCCTAAAACAGAAACCTTCAAAACATTTCCCCTCAAATCCTCATACAAACCCTTCAAAATCGGATCCAAGCTATCAAAATCCCCTTCTCTAAAAAACTCCTCTAAAAACCCCGGCGGCGGCGGCTGAATTCCGCCACTATTAAACCCATCAACCATCGCAAAAATCAAGGGCAGAACCGGAGAAACATTGGAATTCCCGTTCTTTCTAACAACACTCGAATCACCCCCAAACAAGTCAGGATTCCCTAAATGAATCCTGCAATACGAAACCGACAACTTCTTGACTTGCTTGATAGACAATTCCAGCTCTGATTTCACATTTTTGTCCTTCATATTGGCGATTTTCTTCAACTCATCAACAGCACGACGGTAGCAGCCTAAGAGGTAATTGAAAGGAGGTTCCGCGTTAGGGCTTTGAACAGACAATCGATCGATCAAGACACGTTCGATTAAGTCGCGAGTGAGTTTCAAGTCTTTGCCTTCACTGAGAATCTCAGCTGCTGTCATTTCTAAGTAGAAAATTCGAGGATCAGAGGAGTCGGCGAGGGAGACTGAGAGGATTCTGCGGAGGATAATGTCCTCGATTTCTTGGAGAGATCTCTGAGGTTTAATTGAGGTCGTTGCCATGGTGGATCAAGAAGATTCTTATTTATTTATTTTTCTCCGTAAACAGAGACGGAAAGCGAGAGAGAGTTGGGGTTTCGGCTTTAGACGAGAAGCGTTAGTTAAGTTGAGACTTGAGAGTACAAGGAAGGAGAAGTGGAAGAGTGTTTGGTCTCTGTTCTGTGTTGTAGAAGAAAGTGAACACTTCTATTTTTCTTTCTTTATATGTAATAAGGGTTGGAGAACGGTGTCGTTTTTGTCAGGTTGGAGAACGGTGTTTGCCTGGAATTCAACGAGGGGGTTGGGGCAGGACATCCATTTATTGTATAAAAAAAATTATAAATAGAAGCTAAAATAATTAAAATTTAAATTGAAAAAAATTAGTTTCAGGAAAAATATATCAAAATAATTTATATTTTATTTTTTAATAAAAAATTTTATAACTAATTTTACTTTGTATTTATCTATAAAACTATCAAGAAAATATATATATTTTTTAAAATCATTTACAACTAATAAATTTTTCACTTGTAATATATCGAAAGCCTTTCAAGTTTTGATTTTATAAAAGCAAATTAATTTTAATTTTAATTGCTTCTTTTTAAAATAAAAAATCAAAAGAAAAGATAGTTTCATAGAAGGTCATTAGATCATTTGTTTCCTTTGTTTCTCACTCTTTCTTACTTTCTCAATATAAGTTTTATTAATTTTATTAATTAAAAGATGCATGAGAAATCTTTTTATTTAATGGATTAATATATTTAAAGAGTTATATATATATATATTTTTTGTTTCAATAATAATATTATAATCTAGTAAATCACTCTTTAAAACTAGAAACCTACATGCAACAATATTTTCAGCATAACCAATAAACATATAATTATAATTTTTGAATCCATCTTTTTTTTTAAGTAATATATATTTTTTTAATTTTATCATTTAATATCTTTTTATAATTAGATTTCGTGATTTTTATAGATTGGATGCTTTAAGTTTAATGATTCAGATCATGAATTTTAAAAAAAAAATTCATTTTTTTTAAAAGCTTTATAATTCTTTTTATTTTTAATTGGACAATTCTAGTCATATAATTTAGACTGCGAATTTAATAGGATTTCCCGTGTTGACTTAGATGTAATTAGTTTTTTTTTTATATATTTTTTACTCATTTACATGAACATTATTTTTTGTTCAAAAACTTATCCAAACTCTATTTGTTTTTAGTTTCAAGCTTTTAAAAAAATTATTTATTTATTTTAAATTAATATTTTTTGATATATTGATACTAAAAATAATATTATTTTAATATATTTTTTAAATAAAAAATATTTTTAAATCATTTCAAATAGTTTTAGGTCAATTAACCTTGCAATTAAACACAAAGCTAGCGAAATCATTTAATATTTTTAAAAATATTATTTTAATATTTTTAGGCCAATCACAATAGAGTAAATTATGGACTTTAACAATGGGTATTTCTTTTTACTTCCTAGGATGCGAGGTGGTTGGCTCTTGTTTATAAAGAATCTAACGTAGTTGTAATTGTTTTTTTAATGTTTTTTATTTTAAAATATATTAAAATAATATTTTTTTATTTTTAAAATTTTATTTTTAATATTAAAATATTAAAATAATTTAAAAATCCAAAAAAAAGTTAATTTATAATAAATAAATTTTAAAAAAAAATCTGAAAGCGATTTTAAAACGAAAAAGCTCCACTTCCTAAAATTTCAATCAGTTCTCTCTTGGTTGCAATGTGGTGCGATTTTAGGGGGTTTCGGATGGGATTCGCTCTCGCTTATCCAGGCTTCACATGGTTGTGCACTAGGAGTCGTCTTTTGTTCCCGTCTCTGCTGCTTTTCTCATGGAGTATGGGTATGGGTAAGCTGGGTTGGGTTCGACTTGAGTTTCTCATGGTCTTCTCAGCTTCCTTTATATTAGCCAGAGTTTTGGGGATAAGGGGTTACCAAATTTGTTGTGGCTGTAGACTTGGAAAAGATAGCTCGTGGTGACGATGGTGCATTAAATTCGTTGCCAACTTGGCTGCGTCCTTGCTCCTTTAACAACATTGGAAGAGCTACTACAAATTAGGTGAGATTAGATGTTTGGTTGCATCTGGGCAATTTATCCTTCATTTGTGCTCTCAAGGTAACTGATTCTTACGAGTTTAGTTAGTTTTTGTCTATTGCTCTGGTTTGGTTTGCCATTTGTTTTCCTTTCATATAACTTTTTTTCTGCGTGTGCTGTCATATTGGTTCCTATTTGATTGTTTTTTTATATTTTAATTTTGACATGCTACTGTTCTTAGGTTCCTCATACTTTTACCTCCTTTATTTTAGGTTTGAGGGTGTACTTAGGTTTCCTTTGCAAATCTTCTTCATTTGTTTTACGATTCCATTTCTATTAGGTCTGCTTTCTCTTTCTTCTTTCTATTTCGTTTCTCGCCATGGTTTCTTATGCTACTGCTTCTTTACAAGCTTTCCTTTGTTGGTTTCAAATTACTTTTTGCTAATACTTTTCGTTGCTCATTTGTTTTGGGGCTTCCTCGCTACTCTGTTACTCTTTTTTGTTGTGGCTTTGTGGTTTGCTCATTCTATCTTGGAGGAATAACTTTTGACTCGCTTTGCTGGGGGATCTTTGTTTGCTTTTTGGAGTTTTTCCGTTGCCAGGCTCTCCATCTTCTCTTTTCTTTGTGTTTTTTTCTTGGTAATTGTTCTTTTATTCATCTTCAGTTGCTGGTGGGATAATGGATCGTCTTTTTGAGCTCTGCCTATTGAGATTGTGCTTTTTTATGTGGATGGACTTTTAGTTTGGCAACTGTAGATTGTTTTTTTTTTTTTTTTTTATCTTGGTGACAGTTCTTTGATTCATCTTCAGTTGTTAATTGAAAAAACTTTGCCTATCGAGATGTGATTTGTATTTGGGTGGACTTTCAAATTTTATTTTATTTTTTTGTTAAAATTTAATATAATTTATATGTTTTGGATCGTTTTAATGTACTAATATCAAAAATAATTATTTAAAAATAAAAATAATTAAAAGTTCAAAATATGATGCATATTTGATGTTATCTTTTATAAATATTGATATGATGATATATTAAATGATATTTTTAAAAAAATATTGAGACAATAATATATTGGATCAATCCAGATTAATTTGTTAAATCTATGATCCAAGTCATGAGATCATGATAACTTTGTAGAAAAAAAATTAAAATAAACTATAAAGGTTAATTCATAAACAACTTGATGTTGAAGGAAGAAATTAAAAAAAAAAGATAAAAAAACTACATGAGTCAACTTGAATTAACTCACAAAAACCATCAACTCAGGTCATAAAATCAAGATAACTTCATGGAAAGCAAATTCAAAAACAATTACAAAGTTTAATTTCCAACTACCCCAATGTTGAAAGAAAAACAAAAAAAATAAAAACTAAAAAGGGACAAAAAACAATCTAAACAATTAAACTCGCGATCTAGGTCATAAAATTATGATAACTTCATAAAAAACAAATAAAAAAATTATAAAACTCTTTTCTGATATATCCAATATTGAAGGTTGAAAACAAGGAAAAAAAATTAAATATATGAGATTATAATAACTCTATAAAAAACAAATTGAAAAAAATTTTATGAAGCTTAATTCCTAAACAACCTAATATTAAAGGATAATTTGTTTTTTTAAAAAAAAAAATTGAGATGTTGGATGATAAAATTGAAAAAAATATTCAATTAAAAATAATAATAAAAAAACCAAATCAACTTGGATCAATCTGCCAAGCTCGTGACCCAAGTTATGATATTAGAATAACTCTATAGAAATCAAATAAAAAATATTATAAATCCCATTAAAAAAATACACAATTAAAAAAGGGCAGAAAAAAATAAAAATAGTGAACTTAGGTTAATCTATCAAATCCATGACTCGAGTCAAAAAATTAAGATAATCTCATAGTATGAAAGTAAAAAAACTACAAAACATATTTTCCAACCAACCCAATATTTAAGCATGGAATCGAGAAACAAATCAATTACAAAAAGTGGCAATAAAAAAACTCGAGTTAACATGGATTAAATTATTAAAATCTTAACATGGGTCATGAGATTGAGATTGTATTATAGAAAAAAAATTAAAAAAATTACGAAGCATCACTTTCAAAATATAATTTTAAAGGTTGAAATCAAGAGTAAATCCCATGATCCATATATAACCTAAGAAATTTTTTTTGAAAAAAATAGGAAACACAATTCCTAAAATATAACTTAATATTGAATTACAAAATTAAAAAAAAATTAAAGTTTTGAAGGATAAAATTAATTAAAAAATAAAAATACAAAACACAAAATAGTATTTTATGGGTGTAACCAAAGTGATTTATCCACACCCTGGTCTAGCTAACAATAGTTACAAAAAAAATGTTTTCTTTCCTCTATCAACAGACAATAACTCTAGACTCTTTATTCTTAACAACACAAATTCTTTGTGAACAATTACTTCAACACATGTACACAGCAAAAAAAAAAGTAGTAGATGTTAAAATCATGAAAAGCAAGGCTATAAATGAGGTCACTAGAGACGAAAGCAAAGTGGTGGGAAATATCGCAATTTACACATAAAGTTATAATAAAGGGCACTATCAGCCCAAGCAAGAGGATGTAAAAAAGGGCATGAAATACACCATCCGAGAGCTAGCATCTCATATAGACATTGTAACATGCACACAATCACTTTCAAACAAAGTTGTTTAAAGGTATTTACTCATGGCTGTCACTCGATATGTTGTTTGCGTTATGCTGTGAGTTACCTTTTAAAACACAAGAATTATTTTTTTATCAAAGCAGCCCTTGAAAGTAGATCAAAAAAACATGCATGCATTGTTAATGCATTTTTTAAAAATAAAAGAAAATAAAAAAATAATTTAAAATGTGTTTTTTATTTTTTAAATATAGAGACAAACACGTGTTAGATTAACCCGGGTCAACTTGAGTTTGGGCTCCAAATACACGCCTAGGTCATTGATCCAACTTGACTTAATTATTTTATTTCTTTTCAATTATCTTTTATTTAATTATATAATAGTAAAAATAAAGAAAAGTAACCAAACATCTTTTTAAAAAAAGATATGATAGGTTGTAGAAAAAAAATGCTTGCTAAAATTAAAATAAAAAAAGAAAAATACAATCTTACTAAAAAATAAACTAAAATTCTCACAGTATTTTAAAAAATTATGTTACAAACTAAAAGACATGAGGTGTTAGGTTCACTAGTGTTCATATGAACACCATGCACCTCATGTGTTTTTTTTATTTTTTATGTATTTTAATCAAGCCCTTTTATAGTCTAATTAAAAAAGATTAGGCTTGAAATTATTGTAAAATTAAAATAGAAAACAAAATAAGATTAACCTCACATTAATGACTTTTTTTATTTTGTTTATTTTTCAGCGATAGAGTTAGAGATAGGAAAGAGAAAATCTTTAGAAAATGGTGTAGTTATTGGTTTGCCATAATCTGAATACCGAAAATAGAGGATCTTTATTGTCAAAGAGTTCTTTTATTTCCTAGAGAATTTTAATAGATGTTATTTTCCCTCTAAACATTGTGGAAAAAGTAGAATGTCAAATAGATCTAATATGCCATCATCTCAATATTAAACAAAAAATATCATCTTAAAAATTTATTTAAAGCCAAGCCATGCTTTCTATTGATTGTTCAGATTGTTTTTGGATCTGCCAAGTTGACTCGATTATAACAAGACAATTCTCATACGATTTAGTTTTAAAATAATGATATGTAAAAAGTCAAGTCGAGAAATTTTAATGTTGATGCATTGAGTTTAATTTAATAATAATATCAAATAATTATTTATAACCTATATATGTTTTATTATGTTCAATTTTATTTGGATCTGACGTGCAACATAGCACGACCTATAACTAGTGACAACTAAAATATATTTTTAATTAATTTTAAAAAATTAAAAAATAAATGTGTATAATACATATTTAGTTACTTAATTTCTAATAAAATAAACTTAAAATTAAAAAAAATAATAAAAAAAAATGTTGTGCACACATGCCCAACATGCTTGGTCCATTGAAACTCAAGCTTGACGTAGGAGCATGCTAAGAAAGGACCATGGGCTAGGGCCATATATTATTATTATTATTATTTGATCCATTTTATTTTTTTTTTTAAAAAAAGCAGGTAGATGACGTGTCTTTTACAAACCTATTTTTCAAGCACTTGAAAGGTAGACAGAAAAATGATGGGTATTTTTTTACCCAAAAAATAATTTTACCTAAAAAAACCTAAAAAAACTCTTATAACATTAAAAAGGAATTCCTCAAATAAACAAAAAAAAAACCCAAAGTCAGTTAAAAAAATTATAATTAAATGGGAAAAAATCTCTCTCAACCCAAATCTACATTTTCCAGTAACTTAGAAACCCAAAACCACCATGATGACATTTCTCTCATTAAAAGAAACTCTTTAATACTAAATTTAATTATTTTTTTCATTGGCACCAACTAATCTCTTTCTCTTTCATCCATAATTTTTCTCTCTCCTCTCTAAAACTCAAGAGTTGAAAATTGAACTAAATAAAATCTTGGACTAAAATATTTAATCGGAAAATTAAAGGACCCAAAGAAAATTTGAAAATATCCTAAGGCAAAATTAAGCAAAAAGGTGTTGACACCATTTTATTTTAAAAAAGAGCTCCCATTTTTTTTTTCAATTGTTATCCCCTCATTTGTAATTTGTTTCAAAAAATAAAATCAACTCCTTTTTTTTCATAATATCAAGCACCAATCTTTTTTTTTTTAGATTGAGATAACCATATAAAAAAATAGATCGAAATAAATTATCAACCTTAAATCCTAATCAACACAATGTTGAAAAAAAAATTAAAAAAAAAATTGATGACCAAAGCAAAAAATAAATAAAAAATAGATTGTAGTTGGAACCAAAGTTTTTTAGAAAAAAAAGGATTGCTATTTTTTTTTATCAATTTTGCTCCCCTTATTTTTAATCTCTTAATTCAATTTTTTTTCATGAAATCAAACACCAACATGTTATTATGAATTTTTTTTTGAGATGGGGATAACATCATAAAAATAAATTAAAATAAATTTTAAACTTCAAATTCTAATCAAAACAACATTAAAGGATTAAATTAAAAAAAAAATATTCGATGAACAAAGTGAAAAAAGAAGGGACAAAAATGTAAAAAAAGAAAATATTGTGTGAATTGCATAAGTTTCACCTCAGAATGTATATTGAAGCACTAATTTCTTTTAGTTTATTTTTTATACTGATTTCTTTTAGTTTTTTTTATTTAATAATAAAAAGCTCATTAAGGACAACTTTTTTTAAAACTGTAACATTTTTTTTTAGTTCCTTAAAATTAACTCAATTGGGTTTAAATCAAATTTAAATGGATTAATCAAGTCACTAAAAATTAGCACTATATTTTAATAAGTCAATGTCTTTTCCAACTTAACTTAAAATTTAAACTCAAACTCAAGTTAGTGTTTGAGATGTAAATTTCTTAAGTCAACCTATAGGTCACGCGAGTTGTAATAAACTTTATGTTAGTTGATATAATCTAAGATTTGCTAGTTTAACTTGAGATTTTTCAGAATAAATAATCAAAGATGGCTGTGAATTGCTAGAAGCTTACAGGAAACCTTTTCTTGATAAGCACCCGCAAAAACCAAAGAAAATAAACACCAAGCAAAGAAAGACCTATAATAACACAACTCAAATTCATTAGCCTGCTAGAGTGAGCTAAAGAAAGAGAAGAAGTAATGGAGAGAAGTGGGTTTGGTTCATCAATGACGGTGGCGGTGGCAGTGGCCGTGCTTGTTTTTGCCATGATGGTGATGGTACCTGAAGTGTCTGCAACTAGATGGACAGTTGGATCCAACATGGGTTGGACAACTAATGTCAACTACACTATTTGGGCTCAAGACAAGCACTTCTACAATGGTGACTGGCTCTGTAATTACAAATACTCTTTCTTGCATGAATCTAGTTTCAGATCTTGTTTATGCTTCGTTAACTGGGTTTCTCTTCTTTCTTTGTGCATGCTTTTGCTGTTTTGAGTGAAGGGTAGTGTAATGTTTTTTGATTTTCTCTTACTTTGTTGGTCTTGGAGCTAGATGGGTAGATCTATAAATGGGATACCTTTGGAATTGGCTTATAGTTTTCAAGTTTTGAGCTTTTTCATTCTTTGTTGGATTAAGCTTCTAGTCTGCATTTCCTTAGGATATTTCTGCCTGCAATTAAGAGCTAGCTTGTTCTTCAAATGTCGGTGTTAATTAGCATGTCTTTTCTACTAATGCCCGGAATTCTTTACTAAATTCGACTTCTGAGAAAATTCTTAAGAAATCAAAGTGAAAACTGCATAGGTTGTTATTCATTTCATTTCATTTCTAGCAGAGGCTAATGGATATTAAATTAATGTTTCTTTTACCTTATTATAGCATGCAAAATTTAATTATATGATGACCAAAATGAGATTCCTATTCGATTTGATTAATCTTTGGATATCCTATTGTTTGTACAAAAATGAGAGCATAAACTTTGTCAAAACCCACACTCTAATTTAAGCATTATATTTAAGTCCAAATTTGGGGCTGAACTTTTACTTTTGCAATCTTTGCACATAGCTAGTTCATATATCTGGATTAAGTTTCCTTCAACTGTACCTAGACAGAATAGATTCATTTAGAATAGTGAAGGTCTAAGTCTTTACCACGCTGTGTAAAGCAGTCTTTGATTGCTGCTAAGCTCAGTGAGTCAGACCTAATTCGATTATAGCACGATACCCCCATTTTTCAGTTCCATGGCTAGAGATAAAATATTACATTTTTACCCTGTTGATACTACTAGCTAACGGCGATGGCTAAAGCCAAACAATAAGCTTTTTCATGATTAATGAAACATACCCTAAAGTTGCTATTAAAGGGTATTCCTTTCAAATACATGATTTGCTCTTGTTTTCCAGTTCTTGTACTGTGCGTGTACCATGCGTGGAATTTAGTCATCTAATTCCCAAAAATTAAACTTGATTTCAAAATTTTCCCAAGTTTTTGTGTAAGATAGGAGCCAAATGAATGTGTTAGAGGTGAACAAAACAGATTTTGAGTCATGCAACTCTGATCATCCTCTTCACAATTTGACCAGGGGAGCTGGAAGAGATGTGGTTCCATTGAACGTCACTTGCAATTACTATTTCACTAGTGGCAAGGGGTTCTGCTATGGAGACATGAAGCTAGCTGTCCATGTAGCAAACCCACCTCCCCCTCCCACCGCTGCCTCGCTAAACGAGAAGAGTGGCTCTTCAATTTCCATTCTCAAATGCCAGTATGTTCTACCAACTGTTTTCGCCATTGCTGCACTATGGGATGCATTTTTCTGGTTCTGGTAGCCCCATTGTTTCAGCATTTTCCACGCATATTATTTTCCATGTAAAAGGAAATTGAGTATTTTTTAATTTTTGCTTTCTTTTTGTTGGGGAGTTTTTTAATTTATGATAGGTGACCCGAGATTGGATGTCTTGATGTGTAAGTTAGTCTAGGGTTTTGGTGTTTGCGTTTTTTAATGTGTTGAGTATGTTCATCGAAACGCTAAGGCATGTTTTATGCTATATATTGTAGAGATGAGATACATAAATGGTGGCAATGCTCAGTGCTCAGTGTGTGCTAGCTACATAACTTGCGTTAATCAGCGGGCATCAATTCCAATTTCTTTTCTTTTTATGAAGTTTTGTTGAGTGTATTTGAACATAAACCAATTTCAAGAGTTTTACTTCATCTTGTATGATATATACGCTGAAAGTATATCTTTAAGTGAGTCATTTCAAATAGCTACAATGATTGAAAAGTTATCGCTATTTTAAAAAAACTTCAAGAATTATCTTTAACATAAACATGAGAAGATAGGATTTGAAGATCTCATTTTAAGGCTAAAGATAGAAAAAGACTAAATTAAATGAAAAAAGAACCAACTCTTCTGCCGCTCAAAAGCAAACATTATGGAACAAAGAGGAAAGTTCTACAATAAAAATCAAAAGAAGAATCTTGTTGTGAAAGAAAAAGGAATTTCCAAAAAAATTTAATGGTAAATGCTTTTGGTATGAATGATATGATTCAAGAAAATATTGAACAAGAAAATTTAAATTTTAATATAATTTCAGTTTTATTATATCAAGTATAATTTTCAATTTGATTATTGAATTGAGCTAAAATGTTATCAAAAGTTTTTAGAGGTCTTGTTTTATATTTAAATAAAATTTTAAGTCAATCTGATATTAGTAAGACCTTGTGATAAGGTCTAGAAGCTACTGCGAAGGATTTATATTGGTTTTCTAGTTGATTTATGATTTTTTTTTTTAAAACTCTTTTTTTTTTTTTAAGACTTGTTTATGATGTTTTTACCCATATTAATAGGGTTATTTAGTATGTACTTAGGTTTTTGTTTTGCAACCATGATGTTTTGAATAAAATTATATTTTGCATGATATAATAATTTTTTCGTTACTAAGACAAGGATTAACAACTGATTTATCAATGTATAGCTGACATTGTGGTGTCCTTGCATGCTTCGAGTTCTTGTTTCACTATAAATAATGAGTCCAAGTTCTTTTTCAATACACTTGGTTTTTAGATACATTGTTATATCTAGGTCAACATTTCTATATAAAAAAAAAAAAACTTGAATTTCAGCTTTTTTGGGTTATTTATCTACTTTGTTGTGAATTTTTGGTTCTTTGTACCCACATGGTTCGCATCAATTGGTATCAAAGCTTGACTTAAAAAATTAGGTTATATCCTCTTTGTTTTTGTTGTTTAAATTTGTTTTCTCGTATATCTTCTTCTTGTTTTTCTTTGTGTCTTGTTTTGGGTATGATTTGGTTAAAGTTCTATTCGATCAATTTTGTTTTCTCTTATTTTTGTTATTGTTTAGTGTTGCGTTAAGGTCTTTTAATAAAAAAAAGTATCTAATGTTTAATTATGTCTAGAATATCTATTCAGAGTTTTTAAAAAATCAACAAGATTGCAAATTCAAGTTTACAAAGGCTGACTCATCCAAGTTTGATCTCATCAAAATTAGTTGGGCACCTATAGTTTTAGATTTAATATTTTAGGTCAGAATCCCTATTCCATGGTTTTTTTTATATCATATCTTTCATGTCTTCTATCTTGTTTTTCCTCTTGTGTCTTGTATTCTCTAAGGGAGAGGGAAGAAATTAGAGTTCTCACTCAATAACGCAAAGACCTATTCGATATGGTTGGGTTTTTGAGGTAACAATTTGATAGGTTAAAATAACCATACTATGAATCGCAACTTCAAAGCAAGAGGAGAAAAAACATTGAAAGGATGAAAGACAAAAAAAAAAAAAAAAATACTACTTTTATATAAAATTGTTAGGCGAGTGTTGGTAAAAAAGAGCTTTGAAAGCTTAAACTAGAGATTTATAAAACATCCATTATACCTATTGGTAATTCAAGGATGAATCGTCTTGGGGAGAGGGAGAGGGAGAGAGAGAGAGAGAGACGATCCAAAAAAAATTAACAAAGAAATTTAGATTCTAGTGTAATTGTGCATATTGTTCAGTTTTATGCTATTGCACATAATTTTCAATCTGACTATGGAATCGAGTTAAAATTCTAACAAGAGTTTCAATATATATTTTTCTATATTGAGTTAAAATTTAAAGTAAATCAAAGTTTGGTAAGGTCTTGCAATATATATTAGTAAATGCAATATAAATTTTGTTAGTTGTTGCCTTTTGGTTTGTAGGCTTCCTATTTGAAGATGATTTGTTTTCTAATAATGCAAGAATATTCAATAGCTAATTTTGGGACCTTTTCTAGTTCTATAAGGAAACTAAGGAGCAATAAATATTGTTGTCACTCAATTTTTGACACTCTATTTTTGTATATATTTTGAAAAAAAATAGAAAAATCCAAAAAATATCTTTTTAGTAAATCTATTTAATTTTAATCATTTTTTATATTCTTTATTTTTATTTAATTATTGTGCATTAAAAATAAATCGTGAAAATCATAAAAACAAATACAAAAAAATCTAGAAGATAAAAATACATGGCTAGGGTTGAAATTTGACCAATAATTGAGTATCATAGACAAAAATAAAGTTTGGAAAAGTTTGGGTCATAATTGAGGGTTGAATTGAAGAAGCAATTGAAGAAATAGATAAAATGGTTTAATTTGGCTAAGATTGAAAGGAATTTGAGGTTTAAGGATGAGTTTGAAATAAATAACCAAGTTAGAAAATTAATTAAGGGTTTAATTGAAAAACAAAAGAAGTTGGGAGTCAATTAAGCTTCAAATGAAGAATTGGAGAACAAGAACTAATATGAAATCGAAGGAAAATTTCAAATATGTTAATCAAGCTAGAGTTTTGGATGGAATTGTGATCCTAATCATACCTCATTGTACCCAAGACTAAAAAAACAATGCAGATTCAAGGTCAAATTAAATGATTGTTAGACAAATCTGCATAAAAATGACGTCCAGAGGCTTAATTAGATTTTTCATAAGCCAATTTGATTTAATCATGGGTCGAATTAAAAGTTTAATTATATTTAAGAATTAATTTGGGTCAAATTAAAAGATTTAATTAGGCGTGAGGGTTTAATTGTACTTTTAGTAGGTCAATTTAATTTTATTAGAGATGTAATTGGTAAAAAAATAAGTTTGGGAGCCTAATTTGAGCTTAATCGAGAAAATTGAAATTGAAAACAAAGAGTGAAATTGAAGCAAATTAAAAGCTTAATGGTCAATTGAGAGTTAATTTGCATAAATTCAAAACCAATAACAAAAATGAAAAGGCGTTGAAATCCAGGGTTGTTATTGAAGTTGACACGGGTAAAATTGTATAAAACTAAAAGTTCAAAGTCATTTAGGAATGTAAGTAAAAGAACTAAAAGCCAAAAGATTAAATTGAACTTTAGCCAAATCCCTAATTAAAATCCTAAGAACATCATAATGGTGTCATTTCATTTAAATGAATCGATGTGTTTTGATCAAAGTGGTTTGTTTTGTTACAAAACAATGTTGTCTTGTCGTTTAGCTACTATTTATCATCTTCAACCTTTTGTACCTGAAAGACTGCTCCAGTGACTACTTTTCGAGAGTATTTAATGCATAATCTCTCCACCAAACCAGACAAACAAGACACCACTCTGATAGCCTGACACCGTACTACACACCATCGTAATTCTTACTGGCTGTTTGCCTCTGTTGCCACTACGGCACCTCCAAAAAAGCTAACCTAATAAGCCTTTAGCAGCAAAATGTTTGCAGCTCATAATGATGACTTTGAGTCAATAATTGAGATCCTTCTCGTTTGAATAAAAAGCCAAGATTTGTCCTTAATAAAGACAAGATATCCCACTTTCACCCCTTATAAATAAGGATGAATTTTGGGCATTAGATAGCAAGAAAAAAGAGTGAAAAGTGAGGAAAAAACCAACTTTTTTTTAACGATTTCATATGTTAGCCTTATTCTACACCCTCACCAACACCAGTCTCCTTCATCAACATTTGTGCATCTCCTTCACCAACTCATAATCTCTACCTCAAGCTTCTTCTTTTTCCTCTACACAATAACCTTCAGTAATGACGTCATGAGCAACTTTAGCGATACCTCAGCCACGCCAGCAGACCAGCAACGATAGCGACGCTTCTCCCCTGCGCTAGGTAACCGCCCCCTTCCTCCTGCAATTTCTTCCTTTATATGCATGCATGATGTGAATTAATTCATATCTTGCAACTGTTGGCTTTAGCTTGAGCTTGAGCTTTAGCTTGAGTAGAGGCAAAGATAAGTTGAACCGATTTCAACCTATACCCATTCTAAAAAAAGGGTTGTCGAGCCTTTTGTCAACCCAACCGGGCTAAGCTTGGTCCTTGAGCCCAAACAACCCATCCAAATAATAATAATAATAATAATAATAATAATAAATCCTAAAAAATTTCAAGGACCACTTTAAAGTCATTTGTAGGTTCGTCGCGTATTTTTCCTACAATTTTGTCTAATATTGGATTATAGACTTACATGTAAGATACAGACTCGATATAAAAAATATCTTTTTTTTTTTTGAAATTTCAAAAATAAAAAATATTTTAATTTCATGCATACGACCAAATCCTAAAGTTTTTTCACACATATTTTCTAAAACGGATAAAATCACATTTTTATCATGTTTTAAAAATGCAAAATGGATATCATAATCGATTTATAATTACTTATTACCCATTAGGGTTTGACCAAAATATAAAAAATCCCACAACAATTAGTTTTTTATTCGGAGTGTTAGGATTTAACTGTAAACTTTAATATTTAGGAGTACAAAATTACACTGTAAATATTTCCTCCATTGTTAAAGATAAAAAATAAAAAAATAAATGTGATGCTAAATTTGGAACTTAGAATGATTAGGATGTAATCCAGTAAGGTAGGACTTCCTCATTAAGGGATATCTGCTTTGAACTTTAGATAAGACTAATAGATAAAGACATGACCTAGAAAAAAAAAACAAATAATCAACAATGCAGCTTACCTCAGGTAGAGTATATTGGGGGTGATATGTCTTTTACTTGCATAACTAGTCCCCTTACATAAACTCTCACAAACCATTAAGTTTTCTAGTGATCATAGTATTAGGTGGCGATTCATGAACCCTATAATAATAATTTTATGATTAAACCCAGACCCACCTTTCAATTCTAGGAGGCAGCTCTACTATGCGACGTCGTGCATGTCATGATACCACACATAATAGAAAATCCAAAGCTAACTAGGAATCCACAAAACACATGAAAATATCACATAACAAGGTTAGCCAGAACTGATACAAAATTGACAGCCTTGTTCTTGAAACTTCATGGCTCAAATAAAGGTGGATTAAACCTCTCTTGCATATAGATTAAATGTATTAAGGCCTACTCTTGATGCTTCAAAGGATCCCCAAGTTCAGCCTTAGTCGAAATCCAAAACTTGCATAACCAGCCCATTCAATGCCTTTACTTTGGACCTTGTGATGGCCTATTTGAAACATGTAATGGGTAATTGGTGTTTCTGGGCTAATCCACATTAATTGTTTTTTACTAATGGTTTATATGGATTACCATTAAAGACCAGACACTTGGATAACTTGTGGTTTGCAACAACTGAACCTTGGAGTAATTATTCAAAGTTGAAAAGAACATATAATATTTGAGTAATCTTTATATACCCTTAAACAATTCTAAATCTGTCTAACAAGATCTTGGGACTCCTGAAGATTTTTTAAATTTATCGTTTTCACTATGTATATGTTTTTTGAGAAACTCAATAAGGCATCCTTCCTCACAAGTCACAAATAAATCATAAGCATAGTTACAAAGACTCATTTTAGATCTAACCCGATCTGAGTCTCGGGAAGGGACAACCCGTAAATTGACAGATTAATCCAATTTAATGATGCCATTTTAACAAGAAAAAATCTAATTCAAAATAAAACTCGCCTCTAGCCAGGTTCAGGTCAACAAATTACAGGATTGATAAGTTGAATTGATCGGGGGTTAGACGCCTTTTGAAATTGCATTCCAAATGGTATTTCATGAAAATTTGAAAAAAAAAACTTAAAATTATTTTTTTATGTTTTCGGGTCATTTTGATGTACTGATGTTAATATTAATTTTTTTAAAATAAAAAATATTATTTTAGTGCATTTCTGAGCGAGAAAACACTTTAAAAAACAATTACTATCACATTTCTAAACATTTCCATAAGCTTTGTTTGTTTTTATAGTGGGATTTGATATGATATGTTTTTCCCTCCAATTATAAATTTAAAAAGTATTTAATTATTCAACACTTATCATAGTTTTGCATAGCATGCTATCTCTTAAAACTTTGATTAAAAAAAAAAGAAGTTTTTTTTTTAATCCTAACCGTAAAAGGCAATCACACAATTATACATGATATCAAAAGTAACGGAATTATGGAAAAAAGAAAAAGACAAAACAAGAGACAAAACCCCTTGAACACCTTCGACTTGTTAAAAAATTACAGCTAACATCCCGTCTCGTGCGCGCGCGCTACCTTCTATCCTCTGCTGTCTTGCTGCACCTGAGGCTGAAATACCTTTTTAGCAATAAAAAAAGTACAAACCATACACAGAGAAAAGAGTGAGAGATTTACCGAATCTGTGTTCATTGTTGCTAAGAAGTGAAGGGCAGAAAAAACTAAAAAATGGCAATGCCTGGGTATCTTTTTAGGTTCTCTACAAATGCAGCATTAATGAATTCCAATCTCCCTTTTGGAAGCTCCATTTCTTCATCCTCCAAGGTTGGATCCTTTTCCCATTCTTTTTATTTTTTCTCTCTAACTTTCTTAAATTTACAGTTTCATGCGAAATGGTGAATGCTTATGTTTGATTATGTGCATACCATCGTTAGTACTTGTTAGTAGAAACAGCCTAGTAGTGTACCAACAAGGTCTAAGAAGACACCTCAAGGAGCCTTCTAGGGTTTTGCTTGGCTTCAGTTAATACATTCCCCATTTCCAAATTGGGTTTTTGATTTTATACTCATATGGCTATTTAAATTCTTTATTTTCTTACTCTCATTTTGTGTAGTCTTTGTTTGGATTTTGGAATGTGTTGCAAGAAAACAGAATAAGCTCCCAAATTGTCTCCCTTTCTTGCATTCATTCCTACAACTAATTGCAGGCACCGTGTGACTATTTCCCTTTCCCATCTCTCTGTCGCCTTATTGTAGACTAATTGGGACTTTTTATTTTACTGAATTAGTTGTGCTAATTATTACTATAATGAAATTTATGATTGCAATTATCCATTCATACTGCAATACTCTCCCCACTGTTGTGAGTATCACCACTACTGCTGGTGCTAATCCGGACTAATGTCATGCCCTTGAGATGCTTCGGGTGAGGAGTGTAGAAATAAACAAAATGAACGGCAGATGGATAATCTATGAGTGTTTATTTTAATACCTGATTGCTTCTTGCAGGTAGGATTTAAGGGTAACACTTGTGTAGGATCTACTAGCTGGTCCTGCAGTGACACCAAGTGTTATCGCAACCAGTCTTTTGGGATTACTGGGCACAATGAGCTCATTACTGAATCTGTAAGGCAAGAGGCTGAGGGCTTTCTCCTTAATGCTATGAACATGAGCTTCTTTGAGCGTCTAAATTTGGCATGGAAGATATTGTTCCCATCTTTTGCAACAAGAAGCAAGTCAAATGCAAACATTGCCAAGCAACGGTTGAAGATGATTCTCTTCTCTGATAGATGTGCAGTCACTGATGAGGCAAAGCAGAAGATTGTGAGTAACGTTATGAATACTCTATCTGATTTTGTGGAGATAGACTTACAGGATAAAGTCCAGCTTAGTGTCTCAACAGATTCAGATTTGGGGACCATCTACTCTATCACAGTTCCGGTCCGGCGTGTTAAGCCTGGGTATCATGATGAGGAAGATCTTGAGGCTAATATTCAGTACAAGGGCACCTGAGAAAGATCTGACTCTCTTGATGTTCGGTGTTCTACATTCCAGACGAGAAATATCAGTAAAATCTTTTTGTTTGATTTCTTCTTGCTAATGTCACAAGTAGTGATTTAATCCTGTCTATGCTCGGTGGGAAACAGTGTTTTTGTAGATAGACCAATTTTGTTTGATTAATTTTTGGATAATTTACTGTTAGGGAACTAGCAAGTTATTGACGAATCAGAATATCTGCCGTAAAGTAGAGGCCATAGCCTCTTGGCACATCGTTGAACCTTCTTTCTTTCCTTCTTTTTTTATTTACAAGACATTATCAGACACCATTTGTTAGCATGCAGAATGACTTGATGAAAGCATATACGTGCAACCTCCGCAGACTGTTACACGCATAGCTGATTCTCACAATCCTTATTTCAGCTATAAAGTCGAGTGGTTTGATCATCAGAATAAGGAGAACTAGGAAAAGAATTCGAAAAAATTATTTTCCATGTATTCTCTCCAAATCAATCTATTTGCGGTCTATGTTTTTAGTGATATAAAAAGAAAAAGAAGGAAATATCTGATAGAACAAGCAGTACAAGCACTAAATATCAATATCTCTATGTTCTTAGTGATATAACTAGTTAATCCCTTGGGTTTCAAAAGAACAATGATATATTCCTATATTTTTACACTTGTTTGTAACTCCATACATCCTCCCATTACTTTTTCACAACAATTTAATTGTGTTTTTCCAATATTATTTTATTTTATTTTTATTGAAATACACTATAAATAAAATACCTTGCATGATATTTAAATTATTATTCAATTTTAACATATTTTTTAAATAATAATGTTATTTGTTTTTATGGGAATATTAAAAATACCATTTTGAGTTATTATATTCCTAATATACAAAAAATAATTATTCATGAATATTCAATGAAGATAAAATTTATGTTTTTTTTATATATATTTAAAAGGTTTTTTGGCATGGTTTTATCACATTAACTAATTCTTTTGCATGCAGTTACATGCAAAATATTAAGATACTATTTTGATATAATTTTTTTTAAAAAACTTTTCCTTTTGAGATCGTGATAAGTTTAATTTTAAAAACAATTTTTCTAATTAAAAAACATGATTTTATTGAAACAATAAATAAATACATTAATAAAGAAATTGAGTTTATATTGGAGAGAAACATTTTCCTCTTTATTTTATATGGTTGAAAATTTAATCAAACCTTTACTTTAATTGTTGCTGCCTTTTATTCAAAAACCATGCTACTGAGAAAATATAATGTCGTTTTTTAAAAGATCCTAGTTTTTTTATGAAGGTACTATAGATTGCTTATGGATAATTACATATCAATCTTTATATACAATTTTCTTAAAATAATCACCTCATGAGAATAAAATAATTATTTTCTCAATATTTTTTTATATTTTTTTTTTTATATTTATTGCTCTCATCTTTTTTTCATACATTTATATAAAAATTATTCATAATTTTTTAATTGAATTTGCTTTCACGGTAGTAAAGAGTTTTGTCTTACAAAAAAAAATCAATAAAAAAAAACATGTTTATGTAAGAATAAAAAGAAATGTGTGAATAAAAAATAGATTTTTTTAATTAAAATGCACTCTCTTTTTTTCTTTTTAGTTCATATCATTATAGTTTTGCCCAACCTTTATTTTCTTATTATTTTTGCTTTTTATTCAATGAACAATGTTGCCCATAAAAAAAATTATTATAAAAAAAAATTACATGAATTAGAAAAGAAAATTATGATGAAAAAAAATACATTTATCCTTCATAATTTTATTTTTTATTTCTCCTATAAATATCCATTTTTTCATTGTATAATTACATAAAAACAGAGTCTAAAAAAACAAAGTTATTATATTTAAACTCGGCTATGTCCATGACGAAGGTAACAAGATCAACTAATTAACCTGTGTCAATTTAAAATTTTGTTATTTTAATATTTTTTTAAAAAAATCAAATTAATATTGCTTTGAATTTTTTTTTTTTTTAATATTAAATTAAATTTCAACCAAGTTCATCAAGTCATAAATGACAATTATAAATCCACCTACTAAATCATTCCTATTTAATTTAAAACTAGATTAAGTTAAAGGATAAATCAACTGATAATAATATTGCCAAATAATTTAGTGCCGTAAAGTGGTTGCAATTACCTAGTAAAAAATGATTTTAACTATGAACTACATTAATAATTTTTTTTAATGATTTAATAACATTTTTGTTTCATATATGAATTTGTTGGAGTGAGAAGATGTTTAATATGTATTTGAAAATATGGTTGCGGTTGCTTTTCAAAATACTTTTCATTCAGAAAAATATGCCAATAATATATTTTTTATTTTTTAAAAATTATTTTTGAGATCAACACATCAAAATGATTTGAAAATATCAAAAATATATTAATTTAAAGTAAAAAC
The DNA here is from genome assembly GCA_964019445.1 of Populus tremula. NCBI lineage: Eukaryota > Viridiplantae > Streptophyta > Magnoliopsida > Malpighiales > Salicaceae > Populus > Populus tremula. Next base: position 10,516,061 of record CAXHTJ010000014.1, on the reverse strand, counting down.
AATTTTTAAATTTTTTCAAAAACACTTTTAAAACGCATTACCAAACATGTTTTTTTAAAGGCTGCGGATTCGATTCTCCCCAAGTTTTATTAAATCCATTCATCTCTTAATTTAAAATTTAAACTAACTAAAAAAATCAGATTGAATTTAGATCGTTGCAGAGAATTTAATTACAATATCTTAGATTCTAGATATTACTAAATAAGTGATTCATGTTATATTGCTAGTTATTATATTTTTTTGCATGATTATGATTATTGTTTAGAAGTATTTAAATAATTGAACTATATAAAATAAAAGTTGAAAAGTCGGAAAAGCCTTTTGACATAAGCAAAATGTTTTTTTAAGAGTAATTTAATAATTATACTAAGCAATAAAGATATAAAAATATTAATTAACCTCATTTTTTCTTATAATGACTAAAATGTCTCATGGAAAAAACCTTCTTACCCCTAAGTCCAAGTTAAATGAGTTTTTTATATAAAGATAAAATAATACTTTTACTGTGTGAATTTACGACGAAATGTAAGTGTGTTAACAGTAAAAAAAAAGAGTTATTTTAGCTTTTAGTAGATCACACGCACTACGTTGTGAGTTAGGTCAATTTTTTTTTAAAATTTAAAAGAATGTTCAAATATTGATATTTTTTCAGTGGAAATTTTTTTAACCATGTAGAAGTTGATTTGATGTGACTCGATTGACTTTGTGACTCCAAAAGTAACCTGGACGACCCATAAAAACATAGTTCGACTAAATCTTTTTCAAGATGACTTTTTTTTTTTTTATATATTAAGATAATAATGTATTGGATTAACATAGATCAACTAGGTAACTAACATGTCACATTCGTAACCCGGGTTATGAGACCATGATAATCCTATAAAAAACAAATCAAAACAAATTATAAAGTCTAATTTCCAATCAATTCAACGTTCAAAGATTAAATTGAAAAATAAATAAATTAAAAAAAGGATATAAAAAAACAACTCAAGTTAATCTAATAAACTTTCAACTCTAGTCATAAAATTGAGATAACACCATAGAAAAAAATAAAACAAGTTAAGAAGTTCAATTCCCAATTAGTCCACTATTAAAGAATAAAACTAAAAAAATAAAATAAAAATAACCCAAGTCAATTCGCCAAACTCATGAATCAGGTCATGAAACCGGGATAACTTCATAGAAAGAAAAAAAAAAATAACCTGATTTAATCCGAATTAACTTGCCAAATTTGCGACTCTAGTCATGAGATTGAGATAGCTCTATAAAAAGTAAATCAAAATAAATTATGAAACTCGTTTCTCAATTGATCCTGTCGGACTCAATGTTGAACGATGAAATTTGTAAGACTTTTAATTAAAAACGTAACACAAAAAATGAGTCAAATCGATATGGGTTAACCTGTTAAATATTATTTTCGGGTCAAGAAGTCGGGAGAACCTCATAAAAATCAAATCAAAATAAATCATGAAGCCTAATATTCAATCAAACACAATATTAAATGATAAAAATTGAAAAAAAAAAAGTCAATTAAAAAAGAAAAAAATTGACTTAACTAGATTAACATGTCAAACCCGCAACTTGGGTTATGAGATAAGAACAATCCAATAAAAAGCAAATACAATGTTGAAGGACATGAGATCGAGATAAACTCTTAAAAGAAAAATAAATAAATGACCTGATTTAACCAAAGTTAAAATACCAAAACTCGTGATCCTGATTATGAAACCAAGATATCCTTATAGAAAACAAATCAAAACAAATTATGAAATTCAATTTCCAACTACCCAATATTAAATGATAAAATTAAAAAAAAATTCAATTAAAAAAACACAAAAAACAATTCGAGTCAACTCGGGTTAACCTGTTAAGCATTATTTCTGGTTCTTAAGACTGAAATAATCTAATAAAAAAAATAAAATAAATAATGAAGCCTAATTCTCAGTTAACTTAATATTAATAAATAAAATTAAAAAATAATTAAATAAAAAAACTCTAATTAACCATATTAATTCATCAAACTTACTATTTATATTATAAAAGTGAAATAATCCAAAAAAAAAAAAAATAAATATTTTTCCAGGGCCACAACGAAAAAAAAAAGCGGGAAATTACTATTCATTACTACAGTAATTTCCCCCAGTGCTATAGTGTATTGTAAATTAATGTTAATAATAATTCGTTTACGTTTGGTTTGGATTGAAGCCACAGATAGTACGGACTATGGATAACTTACTCAAATATCAAACGAACAAACCACAGATGAGATAAGACCCTCCAAAGCGACCCTCTTCCCTTCCATTTCCATCCCCTCCATGGCTTCTATTTGCAATTCCCTAACACTCCCTCCCAAATTATCTTTCAACCCAAGCCCACTTTTTTCTGCTTCCATCTCCACTTCTCGGAGCCCCAAAACCCGACCCACCACCCCACTCTCTTCCTTCCATTTCCATCCCTCCATGGCTTCTATTTGCAATTCCCTAACACTCCCTCCCAAATTATCTTTCAACCCAAGCCCACTTTTTTCTGCTTCCATCTCCACTTCTCGGAGCCCCAAAACCCGACCCACCACCCCACTCTCTTCCTCCTCCTCAACAAGAAGTGTTAAAGATGACCCCAAATCCCCAGAACCCATCAGCATTGACAATCTACGCCGTTTTTTTGACCTTAGCATAGGCAGATGGCACGGTTCTTTCCATGTGAGTTTTTTTTTTTTAAAAAAAAATTGGGGTTGACCATGAGTTACTGTGTGTCAATGGGTTTTGTTCTTTTTGGCAGCAATTTGATGCAAAAGGAAACTTGATGCAAAAAGTGAGCACAAAGCTTGCAGCAAGCTCTTATGGTGAAGATGAACTCATTAGTCTCATTCAAACGTAAAGCTTCTATCTATTGCTATCCTTTTCTTATACATTTCTTGCCTTTTTTTTGCTTTTGAAAATGGGCAGTAAAGATATGATATAAAAAAAACACTGATACTTTTGTGTTAATTCGTTATTTGATTGATAAAAATGGTTATTTTGTAATGAAAGGAGTTTGTCTATCTGATTAGCATTTCTTCTATGTGATAATTTTGCTCTTTTGGTGGAGGCAATCTTCAGTTACAGAGTGACTATACAGTTTGTTCCAGGCTCACTTGGGTGTCCTGTGGAAATTCAGTTTTGATGGTTATCTGTTTTGAGTAATCTATCTGTTTCATGGTTCATAAGCAACATGCTTGACTTTGTCGAGCATGGGATGTATCTTCTTCCTTGATATCATAGTTCATGCTTAGTTTTTCTACATTTCTATTTGATGTTTCTCTGAATCATCAAATAGAAATGTAGAAAAAACTAAGCATGAACTTTGATATCAAGGAATCGTTTATTGAGATAACGAAAATAAAGTAGTGTGCAGTGTGATCCTTTATTAAATTTTAAAAATGCAGACTGCGTGATATTTGGAGTTCATGACTTGTATGGTTGTAAAACCTTTGCTCCTTTGTCGCTTAATTTGGATGTGCTTTGTAGGCTATACATAAAACAATCTTCATCAAGCACCTCAATCTCCAGACATGATGAGGAGCCTGAATGGGCAGAATACAAAATCAAAGAAACCAATATGTTCACTGCAGATAAATATCAACAGGTGAATTCTTCTAACCATTCAAACATTTTGGGTTCATTGATTGTACTTTTTGCTTGTTCCCTTGGTCTATGTGTTTTCTATTGAATATCCATAATGATTAGTCTGCAGATTGCCTTTTTCCCCAATGAGAGGGCTTTTTCTCTAAGGTACCAGACAGCTGGCATGTTAGAAACTGTGTTAAGGCAAGGGGTGCTGGGTGAAGATGATACTGGAGAAGAATCACCAAAGTTAGTGCTTCTTTCCCATATGACATTCTTCTCACATCGTTAAGAAATCATTGTACCAGATGGACACAGAAATACAGTTTGATAAATCTACTGATACCCAAGTGAAGGCCCTGAAACCTTCGCTCTTAGGCATTGTGCTGTTATTCATAGTTGACACAATACTTAACCGGAACACATCCTGGGCATGAGCTACTAAATCACTGAATCCAGTAGCAGTAAGGCATGCAATGATGACTCATAACTGGTCTTTGCTCTACACCTCTCTGCACAAATCTCGATACAAAAGTTATCCCACCTTTATCTTCACAGTTCTTTGTACTAGTTAGTGGTTATATATGTACTAAGTGTCCTTCTCCTAAATGAATTGCTTGGCCTTCTCAGTAGACATGCATTTTTCATTTCTTTTAGATCTCAATGTTAACTAGCAATTTACATTATTTACGAGCTTTGTTTCGACACATCATTGCATTTTTCATTACATTGTTCTTTGAACCATACAGAAACCTTAAGCTTCCTTCTCGTCGGCCTTCTATTGTTTGTGAGAATTGTCTATATTCACAAGAGAAAGACAGACGAGCAAGAGCCTTTCATATCATGGACCCTAAAGGCATTTTGGAAATGCTTCTTATCTTCCTTGAGGATAGAGGTGATGGGGTGCCTTTTCATCCTTCACTTGAAAGTAACAGTGTAAGTTGTATGACCATTTATGAATGTTCAACAGACAGCGAAGAAATCGTTTTTGCTTAGTCACTAAATTTTTTTGTGTTGACAGTACATTAGTTCTGTGTACTTCATGAAATGACTAGGTTTCTTTTATTGATTGCAGGATAGCACAAACAGGATCTTACCATTTCTTGGCAAGTGGAAAGGTCATTCTCTAACAAAACGCAGTGGTGTTTATGGAGCAACAATTGCTGAAGCCGATACAATTGCTTTGCTTGAAATGGATGGTAAAGGTCAGCTTATTCAGGTAAAGAGACATACCAAGTTCTTGTCCTTTCATTTCTCTTATTTTTTTACTTGTTTTTTTTTTTCTTTTCTTTTCAAATACTTATGGTTTATGAAAACAAGGAAAATCTGTCTGTCATGTCCTGGAAGAGAAAGAAAATTTGCCTGCAATGTGGTCTTGGCTATTCATCCATTGCTTCAGTCTCTATCTTAGTTTTCTGGGAGGTTTCTTATTTCTGCAATGGAAAATACCATTAGAATCAAGAACCAACTAGTCAGCTCCTTTAGTTCCCTCCTGTTTTGGGTTTTGGCTAATAACAACCTTTTTTTATCATATTATTTCATTTTACTGCTTTATATGATTTTGATATTCATTATTATAGGTTCATCAGGGTCATAATCCAAATTCATTTCTTATAAAAATAAAAAAATAAATTTCAGGATATTTCTTCCACATCGGATGGAGGTGATGTTACAACTAATGTGCATTGGACTGGTACCAGATCAGATGACTTGATCAAATTTGATGGAGGATACCAAATTACATTATTGCCTGGAGGCATGTACATGGGGTGCCCTTCTGATATTTCTAAGAACGTGGCAGAGTCTAAGTCGTTTCATCTGGAGTTCTGCTGGCTTGAATCACCTGAGAAGAGACAAAGACTGGTTAGAACCTACGATGTAGAAGGCTTGGCTGTCTCATCAACTTATTTTTCCGAAACAAAAATGTGAACGTCCTCCTACTTCATCTTAGAAATACTTTTGGGAGTGATTAATCAACGAAACCCTAGTGATGTATTTAATTAATTTGTAACAGCATATGACCAGGTCACCATTTTGTAAAAAATTTCAAAGTAAAAACAGAGGCCCTTGGAGGGGGAGCCGATGTGGATATTTTCACATTTGTATTTAGCATATGTCCTGGAAACTCGAAGGAGCGTTGGGATTTCCAATTGTTACAGAAAAGATCAATGCGCAATGCATGTGTTGGTGAGCAGACATTGAGCAGCAGAAATGGTATGCTTTTTGTATGTTCAAAGTAAAAACAGTTGCATGCCATTTGAAATATGTAAACAACTGTAGAGTTTTGTGCCCAAGGATGTTCCAGATATCAAAAGGTTGGTCTTTAAGTGTGTTGGTTGCTCATGTAAGCGTGCTTCTTGTATCATATTTTAATCCCCTCGCATGCAGCTCATGTTTCATCTTATTAAGATTGCCTGTTCTTCCTATCACATTTCACTTCTCTCAGCCTCTTTTTTTGGTTTTGTGTTGAGCCTCGGCTGTACCATGTAATACATGTAATGTATTTCATCCCACAGGAATGACAAAATGTTTAGGGGACAGCGCAAATAGATCTTGACCAAAAAAAGAATTCAGAGGAATGAATCTTTATCTTTATCTCGACAAGAATTCGAGGAACATTGCCAAAAGATAGTGGATTGTGTTTCCTACCCTGTTCAACGTTTTTTTTCTCTTCCAGTTAAACTTTTTAATATTTTCAATTGAGTCTTGATCTTTCATTTCTAACAATTGATCAAATTTATGATATTTTAGCAAAATTCTAATTAATCCTTTTAAGTTTCCCTGAATATATTGCAGTCCTTTTGTTTTGTTTATCTTGTTAAATGGGAATGGACCTTTAGCTCGGCAATAGAATTTTTTACCAGTTTTGTCAATTAAAGAGCATAGACTGTAAATCTAAGGAGTCGTGTCCATGACAATGATAAAAATGGCAACATTGCTGAGGTCCTCCTATGCCTTCAATCCCTATCAAGCAGCCAAGAAATGGTTAATTTAGATGCACAGTTGACAGTGAGAAGAAGATAGCAACTGAAAAGCCAATAAGAGAAGGAAAAGAAAGAAGCTGGGGAGCAACAAGCATAGCTTTCCTAGGCGATCACGCTGTTTTAGTCGGGGGAAAATTAACTTGAAAATTAGAAGATGGGATAAACTAGCCTTGTACGCTAAAAAAAGAGAAGGGGGCACTTGTAGTATAAATGTGTTTTCAAGTATAATGATTTATTTTTTTAATTAAGAAATAAAAAGATATTGTTTATTTCTAATATAATAGATTAAAAAATAAATGAAATGATAAATAAAAAGAGTTATTAATACTAATTAAATAATAAAATGAGAAGCTAACTTTTCTAGTAAAAGAAAAAGATAGACACAAATGTTTGATAATAGCTATCCATTTTATTTTACAAGTTTTAATTTATTTCATGTTAAAGGTTACTTCTCAATCCTAATAGAAAATGTTTTTGTTTTTATAAATGCGTCATAAAAATACAATTTATTTATATAAAATACAAGAGGAAACAAATTATATTAGTTAACACGTTTTTGAAAATACAATATCTTTAAAGCAGTATAAAATTTAAAAAGATTGGACAAATTTTTGATCATCTTTGGTGACAGGAAAATTGATGTCCAAGTTTTGACACCAAAAACTCATTTTCAACTCATTTTAACTTGAAAACACCTTAAAAATACTAAAGGTACCTTTATAAACTCGTTTTTAATCATAAAATAACCTAAAATCAAGAATTAAATAAATAAAAAAAGCTTTACACCACATCCATTAACTCATCTCGAGAAGATAAACCCATGATACAAATATTAGCTTTTTTGGTGGCCAAAATGTAATCATTTAATAAATTTCTCTCTACTCAAAATTCTCCGTCAACTTTATCTCTCTTATCTTAACATTTAAGGACTTGAATGTGAAGAAATAAAGTTTGGCATTGAAACATGAATTGCTAAAATAATAGGGAGCAAATGATAGAAAAACTACAACTTCTAGGACTACACTAAAGTTTTATGCAATAAAATAGTTGTTGCTATCCAATTTTTGATCCAATTTCGGATAAGTTTTTTGAAAAAAACCAAAAATAGCAAAAAACAACAAAAACCCAAAAAATATGTTTTTTGACATCTTTGCGTCACTTGCAACGTCTTTTTCCTACACGTTCAATTGTGAACATGCATTTTAAATCAATGTTGAAGTTATTGCTTTTCAAAAAAATTCAAAATACAAAAAATTAAGAAAAATCCAAATTTACAAGGAACCAAATATAAAAAGAAAAAAGTTGAAGGACCAATTTGTTTTTTGGGTTGCTTAGTCACCAATTTTATTTGAGGACCAATAAATTAAAAATAACAATTTTTTTTCTCTCCTATAAATAGCTGCCTAAAACACAAAAAAAAAGGGGGGGGAGATAAAATTTTAAAAGAGAAATTTTAAAGAAACCAAAAAAATAAAAAAATACTCACACATATTCTTTCTATACCCACACAACACAAAACCCTTACCCTCAATAAATTAAACTTAGCCACCACTATTTGACTAAGAAACACCTCCTTGACAACCCCATGTCTTTAATATCACATGGATTTCCATAACACCCTGTCCCTAAACCATAATTTCAGACATTTTGTTGTTTGGGTGGACACTTTTAAACATTCAAATATGGAGCTACAAATCTTTAAATCAAGCAAGAGTGGATCCAATCAAAAGGCATGCACCCTATCTACCAATCCTAGGTGGTCTTAGGCGACGTTGACATCAAAGTTGTTCTGACGAGGTCCTGAAAGTGGTTATCTCAGGCAGCCTTGACAGGAACACTCGATTATAGAAAAACGTTCAGCTTTTTCATTTGTTTCCACTTAAAAGCCTCAAGAAGGATTACATTAAGGGTTTAAAACCTTTCTCTCTAGATCCAAAGGCAGAAAACACTCACCTTGATCTCCAAGCACCCTACAAAACCACCTACACCCAAAACCAACAACTCCATGACAAAACCAGTTAGGTTTTAGTTTGTTGCAACCCTAAACAACCCATCTAAAAGACCTAAACTTGCCTATAAAAAAAGAGGTCAAAGAAGACTAGAGAAGAGGAGGGACAAAAGAAAAAAAACTGGGGAGAAAATGGAGAGAAACAAAGGGAAAGAAAATAAAAGAAAAAAAAGGAAAGAAACTTAGGCTAAGGGGCAAAGGTCCTATCTAGAAAGCTTTCAATACATCAGCTCTAGTCTAGGAAGGCTTGTAAATAAGAAGACACTTTGGCTAAGAGGCAAGAGTTTTACCTTGAAAGTGGAGTCCATGAGGCCTATAAGATCATTCTTTTATCTTCAATACGAAGTTTTGAATGCCATGATATGCTTTTGATTGTTTTTCTGGCATTCCTTTACATGAAACTTGTTTTTAAAGGATACCAAAGGTGGCACCAAATAGGCAAGGGCACTTTCTGTTAATGAAAGGATGGCCCCTGCTTCTAGGGTAGTTGGTGTGACCATTTGAAGTGAAAATGGTCAGATTTTAAAGTTCTTTCTGTCAAAATTTGATTGTTGTTTTGAGTTGGTAGCATTTAGGTTTGGAATCAATGTATTTTTTTTTAGTTTTGTGTTATTTTATTGTGTCTATGGTAATAATTAGGTTCTTAATCAATAATTTGGTCTATGGGTAAAGGAAAGACACATTTTAGATAGATAAGGCCTTTTTATTTGCAATTGACATTTGTCGGTTTCTGTGTTTTAAAGGCAGATTCATCCATTAAATCTTGCTTTAGGTATAGTTTCTAATCTTGTTTGGTTTATTTTATGGTTCAGAGAGGTTCGCCCACCATCTTTGATAAGTAATCTAAGAGTTTTTCACATCAATAACAGGTTTTAATGGATTTAAATCTTAGGGCTTTGATTTCAAATCGAAATTCTTTTTGGGAAAAATCAAGTGATTTTTTAGTCATTAGGAGAAATGGACCCTTAATTCTTGATCTATAGAGGATTACAAACAGAAACATCCCCTTTTTTGTTCAAAATCTGCTATGGATTGAAAATCATGTTTTGTGAGGAGACAAAGAACATTCATATGTTTTGTTTTGATCCGTTTTTTTATTGAAACATTTTCGAGTTTTTGTGTTTTTTCCACTTTTGATTTGTTTTGTTCCTAGTTTCTTTCCTTTGGTTTGTTTTGAGTTGACTTGATCGGGTCAACCCCTACCAAGTCAACCCGGCTAGGTCAACTTGTTGGGTCAACCCAACCTTAAAAAAACAAAGAAAAGGGAAATAGAGAAAAAAATAATATAAAAAAAACATGAAATCACCATTATTTTTTTTATTTTTTTAGGATGTTTTTTTTTAGGAAAATCCCCCTTTAAACCTCAGTTTTTTTTTTACTTTTAAAAAAATACAAAAAAATGTTTTTTTTATGTTGCATACGACCAAGTGTCTCAAAAATACAAAGAAAATCATATTACATAGTATTTTCATATGAAAATTCAAAATACACATTTGCATGCATTTTAGGATTTAATAACTAGTTTAATGAATTCATGAGAATTTGATCAATATTTTAATAAACCATTATTTTTTAATTCATGACAATTAATGGTTAAAAATCTTGGTATAGAATGCTGGACCTACAAGTGAGGCTGATATTTGAAAAATCAGAGTTGACTAGAAAATTCTTAGTGTTATTTTTAATATTTATCAATTTTAATTGGGAGTATTTTTCACCATAATACACAAATTACAAATAATATTTTTTTCTAAGAATTTATTTGGATAGATGAGTCCATAATAAATTTTAAACATCAGATTTATTCATATGAGTAAATCTTAATCCTAAATTATAGATAGACCATCGACTAGAAAACCATCAAAACCTCTAAATCACATGAGACCACAAAACAGCTTACCTCAGGTAGGGTGCGCTAGGGGTGCTAATATTATTCTTAGCGATCTTGAACCAAACAACTCAGGTTTCCTAGCGACCTTGAACCAAACAACTAGGTGGCGACTCTAAACGACCCCCCAACGTTGCATGTCCACGTGCGATATAATAGCTACTCCACTAGGGAAGGTATTGCTTTTTGCTGTATTAAATTAAGCTTTTATGTATTTGATGTGGTTTATTTGTGTTTGATGTGTTTATATTTTTGTATTTTAACTTATTTTATTTTATTTATGCTTTAGCCCATGTGTATATGTTTTCATGCATCATTAGTTTATTTTTTATATATTGCTCTGGGATAAGAACATGGAAACTGTAGGTTAGGTGGAGAAGTAACGGCTTACCCTATGACTTTTAGTCAGGGTTTAAGTTCATGAAACCTTCTAACTCTTTGTTGAGTGCTTGAAGTGTTAGTGATTGGTATACGAGTTATCTCACTACCTGTTGAGCCCTTATACTGCCTTCATAAGGGTGATCATTAGGACAACGAGAGACCCTTTTTAGAGACCAAGTAGTAAATATACCCTATGTCTCACATAAGAGGATTAGAACTAGCTTTTAGGGTGTAAATAGTATACTCCCTACATATTGTTTTGCATCAAAGCAAGCATTTCTTGAAGTATCTTGAATTTAGGACTTATGGGTGACGACACAACAATCGTCACTCAAGAATTTTTTGTTATAGAGTTTGGGCAAGAATCAAAATTCTTGTTTATCATGCAAGCATTGCAACCACGTGTCACTCCTTAAAAGACAAGTTCATCATATAAAAACATGCTCATACATTTGACATGCATGTATCCTTACATGCATATATCATTGAAAGGTTGAAACGTAGGTCTCTCACCTAAAATCTACTACACTTGATTGATAAAAAAGATGGAAAAGGAAGAAATGGCTAAGATAAAAGCTCATTATTAAAAGGAAAGTTAGAGCATCAAAGGTGAAGTACTTAGACTCACAAATCTGTTTAAACAAAATTGGGTTTCAAGAATGGAACATTTGCACAACCTCCCGTGGAAGCACTATTAACCCACATCCCTCACACATCTCAGAACTTAGGGGTAGACTCAGTAAATGAGCAATATTTTGTCCATTTTCCCCTCATCCAGCCAACTCAAGCTCAAGTTATTGTGGATCCAACAATAGAAAAACCTTCTGACAATAGGTTTACCAGTCTCATGGATTATGATAAATGAGTTACTCTAGAAGAGAGATGAAAAATTGTGGAAAGGAATAATCTAATTGACCATGTTTTAGCAGATTAAGTTTGTTTGGTTAAAAATAATTATGGTGTCAAAGGAGTTTAGAGTGTCGGACTCCATCAAGTACACCAAGTTAGAACGCCGAACACCCATCTTCGATCTTCTACAATAAAATGGCTAAAGTGATCCATAATGACAAAATGCTAATCTATTTCTTTTAGGATAGTCTCATAGGATCTACATTGAGTTGATATATGAGACTGAATAGTAGAAAGATTAATAAGTGAAAGGATTTAGCATACGCCTTCTTGAAGTAGTTAAATTCAATCTAGAAACCTCTCCTAACAGAACTAGCCTGATGTCTATAGAGAAGGGAAACCAAGAGTCTGTGAGGACATATGCACAAATATGGTGAGATAAGGCAACACATGTCAAACCTTCACTGATAGAAACAGAAATGGTGATGTTTTTCGCCAACACCTTCCAATCCCCTTATTATGAGCATTTGATGAGAATCTTATCTCAACATTTCTATGAAGCCGTGAGAATTATCGAAAGAATTGAACAACCTATCAAAATGAAAAAAAATTAAAGGTCTTACCATGGATTTCAGAACAATAACAAGAGATGAATTAGAAGATGACTCTCAGGTGGGAAACCTTAGTTGCGTGGTCCAACTAGGTCCCATTGCAGCGTTATCTGCTCAAATGCCTTTGCTAAGGATTATCATACCTTTACCACTCGAGTTTGTCTACCAGCATCTATTAAATTCTAGATTTATTTCCCCGACTCCATCAAATCCCATGTAACCACCATTTCCTAGGTTGTATAATCTAGATGAGAGATGTGAATATCATGGTAGGATCCCGAGACATTCAACTAAAAATTACAAAAACTTCAAATATCAAGTTCGGAAGATGGTGAGCAAGAGGCAAGTTGACTTTATGAAAGATAATATCAATGACCATATTGTTGTTGTATCATAACGAGCATAATAAAGATCGATAAGCGATGACAAGACATATATGATTGTTAAAGAAGCTGACTAGGATGTCGTATTGTCAACGATTTTGTTATGAAATTTTGCTATTTTGCATTTTATTTTAGGATCACATATCATCCTTTAACGAAACATGTCTCTTCTTTATCTCTTTGTTGTTTTGAAGTCGAAGATGTTTAGCATTTTATTTTGACAAAATACTTTGATCGAACTCCAAAATACGAAATTAAGGCCAATTATTCCTGAAAAATTAAAAGTGTTTTGATTACAGAAATTACTCAATGTTTGTTAAATGACATGATAAATAATATGAGGTGACCAAACAAATTTTGAGCTCATATAGAAAGTTGAACCACACATCATAGAGCTAAGTTTTAGTAGTATGCATAATAACATGTAGTGGATTTAGTAATTATGGACTCACGAATCATTATTTTTTACACATCCAATTCATTCCACTGAACGAGATCAAAATTTATTGATTTTAATTGACCTTGCTTTAAATGAGAAAATGATCATCTTTGTTTATTCCCTTCACTATTTTTAAAATATATATCCCTTGCAAATCCCAATTTAAGGCTAATAATTTTATTTTTTTAAAAGAAACCCTAACATGGATCACACCCTCACACTAGGGGCAAGTGAGGGATTTTTAGTTAAAAATATAAAGACAATGTTTGAATCAATGGTAGATGAGAATGCTAAGAATAGAGGGCCAATGATTGAGAAATGGCTAAAAGTGAAAAAAGCCTTAGACTAGGGGTTTCCAAAAGACTTTTAGAAAAGCTGTGTGAAAGCTAAAAAGTAGAAATTACATACACTTAAAGGCAATTCAAGATTAAAGGTAAGAAAATTCTTATCCAGTTTGGAAGGGAAAAAAAAGCTTTTAATTGAGAAAAGGCGCAACAAATGCTATAAGTCGATGCTGAGGGAGAGGGTTCTAAAAAAGAAAAAAAGAAAAAAGATGAACATGTCTTTTGGAAGGAGGAGATGGCAATGAAGAGAGACGCCGTGGTTAATTTCAGCTTTAGGTAGGGGCTGCAAGTTTTGATCTTGGAGGAGAAAGGCTACAGCCGTGGCTGATTTGGAAGAGATGGGGCTGTCTAGGGTAGAGTTGGTGTGGAGAGTGAGCAGGCTCTATTCTTTTTTTTTTCTTTCTTTCTTTTTCTTTTTTTTCTTTTTTTTCATTTTTGTTGAGAGTTAACACATCAGAGAATATGTTTCTCTCGTTTTGTGCCACTAAGAGAATCAATTGGTATCAAAATTCGGCCGCATGTGGATCAGTCACCTCTACTCAGCCCAGAAATCTTAACAAAACGACCGTTTTGTTTTCCCTCTGCTGTGTATCTTCAACGCGTGTTTTCCCTTTCTTTTTTAAAACACACCGTTTTATCTTAGGTGAAACTACTGTTTTCAGCCTTTGGTTTTTTCTTATTAAATTAGGCCCGTCTTCATATAAGTCCCTACATTTCAGCGTCTTTTGCATTTCAGTTCTTGGCTTTTAGATCTTTCTCAATTCGGTCTATTTTATCTCTTTTCTTTAATTTCTTTCAATTTTACCCCTGACTGAATTACAATGTGCCCTCTGGTTTTTTCAATGCTCTTATATCAACCCTTAGTTCTTTAATTCTTCATTTTTAAGCTCTTCATATCTTTATTTTTAAGTCAAATTAACTTTTAATTTCAATTGTTTTCCTCAATTAAACCCTTAATTCATTCTCTAACTTGGTTTTTTGTTCCAAACTCATTTTTAAACTTCAATTTCTTTCAATTTTAGCCAAATTGAACCAATTTAAGCTCATTTCTTCAATTGCTTTTCAATTCAATCCTCATTTATGACATCAAGACTCAAACATTGATTGAATTTTCAACCTAGCTATATATTTTTTATTCTTATATATTTTTTATGATTTTCAAGATTTTTCTTGACACAAAAATAACTAAATTTATTTTTTAACTCGTGACAAACTCAAATACAATTGTTTTTTCAATGTACAAATCAAAAGTTCAAACATAAAACAAGAAATTGGTTTGTTACCTACCATATCCTAAACAAGAACTGGTCATGTGCATCTAATTCTAAATTAGTTGCATTCTAAGTCTATAACATGGATTTGTAACATGAAAGAAAAGAGGACATTACCTTTTGTTTTGGAATTTACATAGAACAAACGAAGAGAAGAAAGCTTAGACAAACCAGTCCTCGATCTATCTATTTTCACAACATTTATCGCTTGTATTCTCCAAAGTGAATCTTGAACCGACTTGGGACACTAATGGAAACTCATTTGTTTCACAGCTATATTGAGGATCTAAAAGTAATTAGGGACCAGTTCGAGACTTCCATGAGACAGATTTCTTCAGCTTCAGCTTCATCTTCTGGTCGGAGACAGACAGGGTAGAAAGGCAGAGTTCATCAGACTTGAGAGATCGAATAACCTCAACAACAAACACTGCAATTAGCACCCATAAAAGGGAAAGAAAAAGACGAAGAACAATGGCAGAGAAACAAGAAAACCCTACAACAGCAGCCCCAGCAAAGCCTACAATAACTCTTCCACCAAGACCATCTATGGAGACCCTTTTCACAGGTGGTCTAAGTCCTGGTCCTATGACTCTAGTCTCCAGTTTCTTCGCCGACACGCCCTACCCTGAATCTGATTACCCTTCTTTCTCTCAACTTCTTGCTGGTGCTATAGCTTCGCCAATTGCCAAGCCTGCTTTTTTCACTGACAATTTAATACCCAACAACAACAATACTAATACTAATACTAATACTAATACTACCACTACTGCTATTCCTTCTTCAAAAGAAGATGGTATTAATAGTAATAGCAATCTGGGTTTTAAGCTAGGTAGGCCTACGAATTTGGTGGTGGCTCGCTCTCCATTGTTTACTGTCCCTCCTGGCTTGAGCCCTTCTGGTTTGCTTGACTCTCCTGCCTTCTTTTCTCCTCGGGTAATTCTGTTTTTTTTTTTTTTTCTTTTCGATCTGTGGATTTTTGGGTTTTGTTTGTTGTAATGCTTCTGTGTTAAGATAATGTTGGAATTTTTTTCTTGATTGGATGATGATGGTTTGATTGCTTTAATTTTGTATGTGAGGATTTGTTGCTTGAGTTTGGTAATATAAATGCTTTGATCTTCTTTTTGTTAAGGCAGGGAATTGTCAGCTTGTTACTTGGTGGTGCTTGTTTTCTTGGTTTACCTTTCAGATTGGTTTAAAGAAGAAAGATGCTGGTTTGTGTGATTAGAATGTTTTGTTATTGACAAAAAAGATTATATTTATGAACAAGTAATATTGAATTGCTTATTTATTGCTCGCCAGAACATTTGGACTGGAAAGCAGCTAAGTTGATTATCTTGTCACTGCATGAAATGAAAATCATTTCTTGTTTTGTGCTCTAACGCGTGAAACCAAGCTAAGCGTTATCTGTTCCTCACCCAAATTGTGGCCACCATTTCATTCTGTTGCTTTAAACATACAAGGTCTTATTTATAGGGGGCTTCAATCTTTACCAAGCATTGTTCTCTATCTTTTTTTATCAAATGAGGAGAACTTTGGTGTAGCATAAGCTTGTCTTGGAGTTGGAAATGGTTGGCTGGCTAGTTTGGCTGATAGGAAGAACATGATCTGGGCTAATAACTTGATAAAAAAAAACCCTCAGCCAGATGAGATATTCTTTTATCTGTATCTTGTTTGAGCACATAATGCTTATATGGAAACTATTGGAGTGATCTACTGGTACAATATATATGATGGAATTAAAACTTTCTTGAAAATTTTGTTGAATACCAATCCGTGAACCTTAGAAAGAGATGGCCTTTCCACAATGGATGAATGTGGGGGCATGTTTCCAAGTGTGGAAGTATATGGTGTACCACCGGTGCTTGCTACCATATTATTGAAGTGATGACCAGTGTTAGTAATCATGTGTGTGTGTGTGTGTGTTTGTGTATTTATACCTCTATTTCCCATGCAGAGTCCCTTTGGAATGTCCCATCAGCAGGCCTTGGCGCAGGTTACATTTCAAGCTGCATTATTTGCCCAATCTCAAATGCATATGCAAGCTCAATATCAGCCTTCTTCAGTAACAGCAGCTAAAGAGTTGTTGACACAGTATCCATCCTTTAACCCTGGTGAAGCTTTGCAACAGCAGCAGCTGATGCCACCCTCAACCTCTGATGCGCAGAATTCCTTGGTGGAACCAGCAGAGTTTTCTCATTCTGAAAGGAAATACCAACCTCCTGCTGGTGGTAAACCTACTGATGATGGTTACAACTGGCGTAAATATGGTCAAAAGCCTATCAAAGGTAGTGAATATCCAAGAAGCTACTACAAATGTACACATCTAAATTGCCCAGTAAAAAAGAAGGTTGAGCGTTCCAGTGATGGCCAAATAACTGAAATCATCTACAAAGGCCAGCACAACCACGATCAACTCAACAAGCTTTCAAAAGATGGCGATGATTCAAATGGAAGTATTCATTCTCAGTCTAAGCCTGAAGGTGTTTCACAAGCTCATGTTGGTAATGTAAACAAGTTGACTGAAACATTACCTGCTCATTCAGTAACTAGGAGGGATCAGGAATCTACTCAAGCAGATCCCTCAGAGCCACCTGGATCAAGTGACAATGAGGAAGCAGATAATGCAGCTGTGCAAGAAGAAGAGAGGGGTGATGATGAGCCAATCCCAAAGAGAAGGCAAGTTTAGGATGTTTCACTGTTTAAAATCACACATATCTCCTTTTTTCTGATAATTTTCTGAGAAAATTTCATCTCGGAGCGCAGGCAAATAGATGTTGTGACATCTGAGGTGACTTTACCACACAAGACCATCACAGAACCAAAAATCATCGTCCAAACTAGAAGTGAAGTTGATCTTCTGGATGATGGCTACAGGTGGCGCAAATATGGCCAGAAGGTGGTCAAAGGGAATCCTCATCCAAGGTAATTAGTGGTTTACTTAATTTTGTTTATGCTCTCCTACACTGTCCAGGTATAAAGGTGTATCCTAGGGTCCTTTCCGTGAGCATAATACTTGCACATTACATCATATGCATCATCCCAGATCCAAATTCTAACACCTTGTCAATTTAAAATACTCAAAATATTTGCAAGGTTTCAATCCCCTCTAGTTTTTTAATTTTTTTTTTATTTGAAAAAATGTAAACTCTAGAACATGAGAAGGCTAATACCTAGTTATGGTTTCACAAATCTTTAGATAGGAGAAATTGGAGAGAGCCTATTATTCAGCTCCTTTTTGCACGAAGTTGCTGTTCTCAAGATCAAATTTTCAGCTCTGTAATTGCAAACCAGGATGTTTATTGTTGCATTGGTTTGCCATCATTACCTTAAATCTTCAATCTAAGAGTTGTATTTTGATTTTTAAAGTAAAAGGTAGAGGATGGTGGTTTAAACTTTGGGGAAGAAAATTGAATCAGGTAGCACATGTAAGAGAGGGGGCTATAAAGATGAGCCTTTTGAAGAATAAAGACCATTATGCTTGAAAGTAAGGGCTGATATATTGATGACATTAGAGAACCTGTTTTGAAGGGATTTAACACAACTAGGAATTAATGTTAGATTAAATATTGATTGTAACTCAAGCAGAGTTAATTTCTGGGCTGAAGTTTTGAATTGAATTTCAGAAAATGGAAGGAAACCAACGGACAACTCTATCTTTCTTGTCTATTTTCTCCATTTGACATGCGTAATAGCTTGCAGAACATTGTTTATCTGGTTCATGACAATTAGTACAATTATTCAGTTATTCAATGCTGATCCTTTTCTATGAAACTTGCTGATGACATGTGTTAGGCCACCTTTCAGAAGAACTTTCTCTAAACAATTTGTAATTGACCACATTATGATTGTCCTTTTTTGAACATTTTGATAATTAATTTGCTAGTTAAAGCATAAAATCCTTTAGCTTTCATGGTGTCCTTGATATCAGAATATTGAGGCGTTTGGGAGGGGAAATTTTTTAGTATCTATTCTCTTCTTGCAATTAATATTAGTTAAAATTCTTACAAAGTCTTATTTCTACCACCTTGGTTGCAGTAAGTTATTTCTGATTTTTATCCGGTTCTACTAAGGGCCTTTTATATATATATATATATATATCTTAAATCATGAGCTGATGTCAATTTTCGCATGCATTTGGCCACGTGCCTCTTTTCATCTTTTCGGTTGCCAATTTTAATATCTTTGTTTGTCTTAGCTTAAAGAATTTTTTTATATTGCTTCGTCTTTGATCACCTCGCCTAGTTCTGACATGAAAATTGTGTTTGGTGCATCAACTAAATTGGGCAATTTTCTAGGATACTCCACTTTGTAGTTGACTCAATTAAATTGCTCACAGCTCTTGCCTGTATTGTCGCAATCAAATCTTGGCATGTTTTCCATGATATTTGTTTCCTTCATTCAGAATATTCTACTGCAATCAAATTTTCATGCATTGCATTTTGCTTCATAGCTTTCTGTGAGAACACTAATGCATTCTTTATGTCAACAGGAGCTATTACAAATGCACCAGTGCAGGATGCAATGTTCGTAAGCATGTTGAGAGGGCTGCAGCTGATCCCAAAGCTGTCATAACTACATATGAGGGAAAGCATGGCCATGATGTCCCTGCGGCTAGAAACAGCAGCCATAACACATCCAACACTAATGCAGCACCATTGAAACCTCAAAAGGTGGTGGCTGAGAAGCATCCGTTGCTCAAAGGAATGGATTTTGGCAACAATAACCAGAGACCACTGCTTCTACAACTAAAAGAAGAGAAAATTGCTGTATAAAATACTCTGCTGATACCTGCTGCACAATTACATCATTCTAGCCAAGTAACATGGTACAAAGAAGAAACATGGAGAAGAAAATAATTATTTGGAGTCGTGAGAATCCAGAGATCATGGTTTTGTTCCTGTATCTGCTTTGTTGCTGTTACTTTTTTGGGATAAAATGTAGTGATAATAGTTGCTGCATCTGATGACCATTTTTGTCAAGAAATATTGTTAGTGCTGCTGTATATGATTGATTGTTCACGCCCAAGTGAAGATGACAAGAACTAATGTTTAAAGATAATCTATCCTTGTTGGATGTCTTCCTGTTCTACGAGCATCCGAAGCTGTCGCACCAGAGTCCCCCAAGGGATTATTATATTCATAGAAATCCCATTTAGAAGACAAAAATTGCGATGGATGATGCCTTTAGTCAATGTTTGATGATAATTTTTATTTGTATGCATATTATGTATACGTGTGACCATACCAAGTTGTTGCACCCAAAGGATTAAAGAACATAAAGATCCACGAACAAAATCGGACACACGACCGCGAGAATATCTATTAATGTATTACTAGTATATTGATAATGTATTAAGAATATAAACAAATAATTTAAGCATATTAGATTTGATACCCGAGTAATTTGGGTTTTAGTTATTTGCTAGATCTAACTAAATTTAGATATAGTGTAACTTTGTGAATTTAAAAATAATAAAACCAATGTT
Source organism: Populus tremula (assembly GCA_964019445.1). NCBI lineage: Eukaryota > Viridiplantae > Streptophyta > Magnoliopsida > Malpighiales > Salicaceae > Populus > Populus tremula. Next base: position 10,495,816 of record CAXHTJ010000014.1, on the reverse strand, counting down.
AGACGCAAGAGCTTGGGTTTGGCATGGTTGCTAGATCCAAGTGCTTGGGTCATGCTAGACCTAGGCATTAATCTAAAAACAATAGAAAATATAATTTCTATTGAAGGAATAATAAATTCATATATATATAAAATGAATTATTTCAATGGGAATATATTATTTGAATTTTTAGATCTAAAATGTTAAATTAGATTTTTGTGATGATTTGATCATTATAAATAATTTATGAACTTGAATTTCTGTTTAGAATACTTCAAGAATAGTTTAAATGTTTTTTTTCTTATAAAACCTAACCCAAATAAAACATGAGTTCAATGCAAACTTTTGAATATAAAAATAATAAAATCAGTGCCAGATCGAAGAGCTTGGACATGGCCGTTAGACCTAAGTTGCTTGGGTTTGGCATGGTTGTCAGACCCTGCCACTTGGGTCATGCCAGACTTAGGCATTGAGTAAAAAAAATTGTTAAAAAAGAGAAAAAAAAATGAAGAAGAAGAGAGAAGATAAAATTTGTATTGAAAAAATAACAAATTCATAAATATAAAAAATAAATTATTTCAAAGAGAAGATATGATTTGAATTTTAGATCTAAAATGTTAAATTAGATTTTTGTGATAATATGTTGTTTATAAATAATTTCTAAACTTGAATTTATGTTTAGAATATTTCAATGATAGTTTAAATATTTTTATTTATAAAAAATAAAAAATTATAAGTTTCAACATTTTATGTAAGATCCCACATCGAAAGCGAGCGTCCAGAGCCAGGGCCTTATAAGTGCATGCTCACCTTGACTAGTAAGACGCGTTTTGGGGTCATGCGTGGCTGCCAAGAACAAAACTGTGAGGAGGACCTGGGTGGAAGCCCTGGATTTGGGTGGACTGGGAGGCCCAAAGCGGACAATATATTACTAGTGAGGTGGGGTGTTATATTTTAATTATCACCTGCTTAGACCCAGGTTGCTTAAGTGTAGCATGACTGGCAGACCCAAGCGCATTGGTCTAGCAAACCATGCCAGATCTAAGGCGTGTTGGTTTGGTCCAGCCTTGGGTCTAATAGCCATGCCTGACACTAGGTGATGCGAAACCTCGTGATCACATGATCATGCAACCTATAATTAAGATTGAGATCTGATCCTGAAAAGTCGAAATAGATCTGATAGGAGTGTGACACAATGAAAATCTGCCTCAAAGTACCAATACTATTGGAGTGAAGTAAAATGACACCACAAAGCCAGTTAATCTTTATAAGTCAGATTCAATTCGTTCAAGAACTGAAGAATACAAGAATCTCTTACATATTAAAACTAAAAAATTCAGAAGTATTATTCATTAATGGCTACCGAAATTTAGGTTACATGTGTTTAAATAGTTCTTAAAAATCACCTCTAATAGATTTATCCTTGTGGGCTGAACTGATTCACATACAAAATTGTCCCAAAAACTCTAAACAAAAAAGCCCATAACATGATCCAAACAAGCTTTGGATCCTAGCTCAAAATAAAATTTTAATGAAGCCCAAATATAAAAGAAAATAATAAAAATAACTAATTTATCATTAAGTAGCACCAATCATTCTTTCTCTGTATAGGTAGGATGAATAAGAAATCCTCATAAAAAAAGGATTTTGGAACATTAATGAATCATTGTTACTCTTGAAAATTATGTTTCAACTCATTAAAGATTCTTGTGGAACTAGAAAATTTTTCAAAACAAGCTGCCACATCCTTTTAGAAAAAGAATCATAGCCAAATATGTATACATTCACATTACATCATATTGGCATACTCATGAGTTTGCATTCATGTTTTAGTCTCGTTATCAACACGAATTTATACACAAGTGCCGAACAAGAGTTTTACACAACTAGTACTTTCTTCCGTACAATCCTCATGTGAATTCACAACACTACATCCTCATAAACGAGAGTATCATATAAATATATTCATGACATATCTACATGTTTGCACATCCACATCCATGTTCCATTATAGACAAAAGTGTCGAATGGCAAATATTCGACATAATACTATTACATACCAACTTTCAAAATATATGAACCAGACAAACGGTTTTCCTACACACCTTGATTGTGTGATGCTCCTGATACAAAAACAACATGGATAAAAGAATTGTAAATGATCTAAACATAATAATAACAACTAGAAGGACATCATCGTTACTTTCCGTTATCAACTGAAGGTGAGTACATTCTTTCATTAACTTCTCATACACATTGTATAATCTTTATTATTTTGCTAGATGTACTATCCTCATTCATATGCCACAAGAAGTGGTGAGGCCGAAGTTAAATCTTCGGTCGAGGTTAATTACTTCACCATAACCCGGTCATCCATCTTGGATGCTTTTAACCTTAGCTAATAGCAATATCTAAACTTGGTTATCCGTCTCAAATGCCATTAACCAAAACTAATCACAAAAGTCAAACTCGTCATCTCTTACGGCTACCATTAGCCGAATCCAATCATCATAATCAACTCGACCATTCATCTAGGATGTCATTTACCAAAACTAATCATCAACCACAACACGGTCATCCATCTCGAATGTCATTAGCCGAAGCTGATCATCAAGCACAATCTGGTTATTCATCTTGAAAGCCATTAGCCGAAGTTAATCAACAATCATAAACCAAATCATTCATTTTGAATGTCATTAACCGAAGCTAATCATCAAGCACAACCTAGTCATCCATCTCGGATGCCATTAGCCGAAGCTAATCAACAATCACAACCCGATCATTCATTTTGAATTCCAATAGCTGAAGCTAATCATCAAGCACAACCCGTTCATCCGTCTCAGATGCCATTAGCCAAAGCTAATCAATAATCATAACCTGATCATTTATTTTGAATGTCATTAGCTGAAGCTAATCAACAATCACAATGAACATTCCATAATCAGTTTGACATTCATCAGTAGCGCAATTTCATAACAGCTCAATTAACATCTCATAGCCAATTTAACATTCATCGCAATGCAATAATATATCCTCCTCAACCAAGTCATTTTAGAACATTAACATTTTCATCATTGTTTCAACATTCATTAAGAACTCGATCAATATTTCATAGTCATTTCAACATTCATCAAGAATTCAATCAAACATTTTATTGTCATCTCATCTTTCATCAAGGATTCAATAATATATCATCCATAAGTAAATCATTTTAAAACATCAACATCATACAAGAAAAAGGTGGAAACCACATACCTGTTCCACCCGTGGGGTGTTCTTATCCTCACAAAGGTCTGATCCCAGACAAACCACCTAAAACATTGATGGCCATAAATCAGTACATTCATATTCAGTAATTGCACAACTCTTCACCATGCATGTCTTAAGCATACACAAGTTCATATTCAAAATGTTCCATTTATTACAACCACATAATGCAATCATTTTAATCATTGGACCCATTCAAATATGTAAATCTGCTATAAAAATTAGTCAGCGAAAGCTAGTTCACTAGTTATGCAGATTCGTTAGCGGACTGCTTCGCTTGAACACATAATCATTAATGAACTGATTCACTGGAACAAAAAATCATCAGCGAACTGATTTGCTGCCAACACAGAAATTTAGCAACGAAAACTGATTCGCCATAGACACCACCATTCAGCATCGAAAAGTAATTCGCTGTAGATAGTATAATTCGACAGTGAAAATGGATTCGCTTTAGACAGCACAATGCGGCAGCAAAAATAGATTTGTTGCAGACAACACAATTCGGTAGCAAAAATAGATTCGCTGCAGAAAGGACAATTCGATAGTGAAAATAGATTCGTTGCAGACAGCATAATTCGGTGACGAAATCGGATTCGTTGTTGACAACATAATTCAGATAGCGAAATCTGATTCATTGCAAACAATATAATTTGGCAGTGAAAACCTAATTCGTTGAAGACACCACAATTTTGGCAGCAAACACCTAATTCGCTACTGACTCTATAAATCGATAGTGAACACCTGATTCGTTGTAGACAATAAAATTCGACAGCGAACGCTAATTCACTGTAGACAACACAATTCAACAAGAAATATCCACATGCGTTTCGGTTCCAGCACACAACTTGTTATGAAAATAAAGCAGAATCACATAATTTCAAGCATCAATAACTACATGCAATTCAATTAAACTGACCCTAACTGGTTTAGTTGTTCTTGGTAATGTTAATAACAAATTTCATGTTTACTTATGAAAAAACTTTCTTGTTATTTTGAAATATGAGATGTTATTATCAATTGAAAATAAAAGTTTTTTTTTTTTGAAAACATATATTTTTAATGTTCTAATTTTATGAGAAACTGAAAAACATCAAAATAGATAGTTTAAAAAATCTTCATGTTATAAAATAAGGATTTGTTTGGTTTATCTAATGTTTTATATCCATTATTATTATTATTATTTAGATAAGTCAAATAAGGGTCTTGTTTTCTATTTGAAAAATTTTTACTTAGTAAACAAGTTAATTTCCTTAGTTTTCCATGAAAAAAAACACTTTCAGAATAAATAAATAATAATAATAAAAAAAAACTAGAGATGAAAGCTAAAAATCACTTCTAAGGCATTTTCTACAATATTTCTGAAAATACTACTAGCCTTGACGTTTTATTTTTTTAGCAGATATGCTATTTTCCCGAATAACGTAATAAAAAAATAGAGTAAACAAAAATAATTTCTAACTATGACTAAATCTAAATAACCAATTAAATTATAATTGAATTTGATAACAGATGTGAACACTCGATCTGTACAGGTACATATAATCCATCCTAGGCAAAATATACTAGAAGGCACCCCACCCTGTACAAAAGGACAGAGAATCATGCTAAAGTTTTATTTATATTTATTTTCTTTCTGCATTTAAATATATTTTTTTAAAAAAATTAAATTTTTTGATATTTTAATTTAATATTTTATTAATATTTTTAAATTATTTTGATATGTTGATATCAAAAATAATTTTTTAAAAATAAAAAAAAAAATTTTAATATATTTCTCAATAAAAAATATTTTAAAAAAACAATCAGAACAACACTTCTAAACAAGCTTTTAATATAAAGATAAAATTAAAAGAAAAGAAACTTCTAAAAATTAGTATTAATATTGTGATAAATTGGTATTAATAGTGTGATAAATTGGAATTAATGCAAATTAAAAGCGCATGGGATTTACAAACTGATGTAAAAGGAAAACATTTCAGTATGTAACATTAAATTAATTAATTTAGATGCTAACATGGCACACTACAATGCCTTTAAAATGAGCTTTTACGTATTTATTAGCAGCCTAAATTAATCAATCTAGCTATGTCCCTTATTATCTTCATTGTTTTTTGCTATCAAAATCTTCTTTATTTGACATCTTTACCTTGTCATAGCAAACATCAAGGAAACACATATAAAAAAATTTAAAGATCACTTTCTAGCCTCTATCTCTGTATCGTTATGACTTCTGCCCACAGAGTAAAGATGCTGGACGTCCACCATGTCACCCCATTCTTTACGCCACCCGAGTTTGCGACGGAGTTATCACTCCCACTCACCTTCTTTGATATTATGTGGTTGAAACTCCAACCAGTTGGATACATATTCTTTTATAAACTCACCGAGTCAACACCAGCTTTCTTCAATTCAGTAATCCTTCCCAAACTCAAACATTCTCTCTCTCGTACTCTCGTTCACTTCCTCCCTCTTGCTGGCAACGTCACTTGGCCTCCACAAGCCACCAAACCCATAATTCTATACACTCCAAATGATGCTATTCAACTCACAGTTGCTGAGTCTAATGCTGATTTTGATCATCTCTCAGGCAATGACATCCGTGAAGCTATCAAGTCACATCATTATCTACCTGAGTTGCCTGTCACGGACGCAAAAGCTACAGCTATGACTATGCAAATAACATTGTTTCCCAATCAAGGCTTTTGCGTTGGAATGTCTTCACACCATTCTATCCTTGATGGCACAAGCTACTCCATGTTTATCAAAGCATGGTCCTACATAAGCACACTTAGTGATAAAGAGAAGCAGCAATATCCAACTTTGTTGCCAGAATTAACACCGGTTCTTGATCGAACGGGTATTCAAGATCCTGCAGGGTTTGAAAAGAGGTTCTTGAACGCCTGGTTAGGAGTCAAAGTTCCTGGTCAGGATCCTAGTTGCTCTAGAAGTTTGAAGCTTTTGCCAGTTATAACACCTCAATCTAGCTTAGTACGAGCAGTGGTCGAGGTATCTCGTGAACAAATAAACAAACTTAGGGAAAGGGTTCGCACGCAATTCGAAAAGATCCACAAAGAAGATCCAAATGAAACAAAGCTCGTCCACATGTCCAGTTTTGTTCTCCTCTATGCATATGTGGTGATTTGTATAGTTAAGTCAAAGGGGTTAGAGAAAAATAGAAAGGTTGTTTTTGGGTTCCTTGCAGACTGTAGAGCTCGTTTAGACCCTCCAATACATGACAAATATTTTGGCAACTGTCTTTATTCCTTCGCTGTAGATACAGAAGCAGAAGCTCTTTTAGAGGAGAATGGGTTTGCCTGGGCAGTAGAAAGACTGAGTGATACTATCAGAAACTTAGAGAAAGGAGTTCTTGATGGAGTAAAGGAGGCATTGGCAACATATAACAAGACAGCAAGGTCAGGCGCTGCATTACTTCTTGGTGTTGCTGGGTCAACTCACTATGACGTTTATGGAACTGATCTTGGGTGGGGGAGGCCAGAAAAGGTAGAGATTACTTCCATAGATCAGACCGCAGCGATTTCTATGACAAAGAGCAAGCATGGAAGTGGAGTCGAGTTTGCTTTAGTTTTGGAGAAGGATGAAATGGAGAAATTTATGTCTCTGTTCGTTGATGGTGTTATTTAAGGCTTTGTTGCTCGGACCCGTGAAAACACCTAGCCATGTCCATGTTGAAACAATACGACACGGGTACTGGTGTGGAATACGGGTCGGGTGCAGCAAACACGGCTCTCAATTTGGTTGGAAATTTTTGAAGACGTTATTTTTAAGTGTAGTATATCAAATTTATTTTTGTATTATTTTTAAAAATTAAATTTTATTTGGAATTTAATTTTTGACACTAAAATTTGTTATTAAAACTTCTAAATTAAATTTAAATCATACAATTAAAACAATCACATGACCATCAATTTTGATATATAATAAATAAGAGGTATAAAAAATATTTTCTCTCAATAATAAATAAATAAAGACAGGTGAAGAATATTTTCCTCTTATCATAAAAACTCGAATCCAAACCCAATTATGTATAAATATATTTATTGTTCTTTTATTTTTTACCAAACATGTAAACCTTAATTTTTAAACAAGTTGATCCTTTAAATTAATTGCATTGTATATTAATTATTAACTATTATATGATTTATTACAAAAACTCTTATTTATGTAGAGTCTTAAAACCCGCCATAAAATCCAATGGAGAAACATTAGTTAGAGTGCTTGCACTCCGCAATGGGCTTGATAAAATAAAAATTAATGCTAAAACAAATACAAAAATAAATAACAAAAATAAAAAAATATATGAACAAGAGGATAAAAAAATCAAATACAATTTTATCAAAGAATACGTATTCCGGATGTTAAATTCTTTTTTTTTTAAGACGCTAAAATGGTTGGGTTTTACCCCCATTAAGATAAGAACCACCTTATTGAGGAGGGTTTTCAAACACTAGAATGGTTAGGTTTTATCCCATTAGGACAAGAATCTCCTTATTGAAGAAGACTTTTCTTGAATCTTAAACAGACAAAAACCAACAATTAAAAAATACGACCAAACCTTAGATTTTGATCAGACAAATAAAACAATGCAGCTTACCTTAGGTAGGACGTATTTGAGATGCTAATACCTTCCCTTTACGTGTTCAATCTCTTAGTGCGCTTGATAACCCCATCTCATTTTAAGTGCGCATTTGAGCCCTCATATTTTAGGTAGTGCGTTTTATAACCCTACCCATGGTTGTTAAAATCGCGAGTTAACTCATAAAATCGTACGTTTTTATGAGTCAATATAGACTTTACATGCTAAATCGTTCATAAAACTCGGAAATGAGCAAAATTGGATTTTAAACAGTTAAAATCGTTAAAATCGGGTGAAATCGCATAAAATCGCGATTTCACCACCGATTGTACGAGTTTGCCCGTAGGAGAACAAAACTCAGTGCAGCTGCCACGTGTCACCCGCCTAATTAGTATCTCCGCCTTCTTTTCTTCTCTTGAGCGCTTCTCTTGCGTCAATGTCGCCATCATGGATCCTGATGACGATGACGACGAGGCACAAGATCGTCCTCTCGCTCTCTCTACTAATCAGCACCTCCAACAACGACGTTGCCAATCTCCTTGTTTGATCATTGGAACGGTATCTTCTCCAGTTTCGCGTTCAAAAAGAAAAAGAAAAGGAAAAAATATCAAGATTTGATTCTTATTGCTGGAGACCTTTCTTTCTTTTCTTTTTAGGGTTTTCTGAAAACACAAAATTGTGATAACGTGATTGATTAATTACACTTGTATTCATTCTGTTTCTGTGAATTGAATGAGTGTACTTTATTTTCTATTTTTTTTGTTCTGTTGATTGAAATTGTGTAGGGTTTTTGTGTTAATTGCTTACACTTTATGGAAATGCTTCCTGCTCTCGTCGACCCAAGGACGGGCATGAGAAAAATAATTGATATGTTTTCATCTAGGATGATGCGTAGAAGAAATGGATATAAGGTGGGTAAGTTAGTGCTTTTGCTGAGAGGTATGAGCTATCTTTATGCTTTCATTACTGTCTGGGTGTTCTTAGTCTTATGTTCATAGATAAAACTTAACTGAATTCTACAATAAGAACATCATAATGGAAGATCATTAGTGATTTGAAATCTCATGAGAGCAAAATTGAAAGAATGTGTGTAAATTTCATGGACATAAGCTCGCAGCAACATGTTAGGTTCTTGAACGGGGGGCAGCAGCATGTTAGGTTCTTGAATAACACGTTGTTTTGTAGTAGAACATGGTCACTCTCTATTTTGATGAAACCTGTATAGCTTGTGCACTGTAATATGCTATGCAATGTGTCATGTTTCTTTCATTGTTGGTATGGCTTGATGTGATTTGTTATTTGCTTACACTAGAATTTATAGGCTTCAGTCTCTGCTGTGGTGAGAATAGGTTGGGTGCCTTGGAAATGTTTGGATAACTTACTTACCTCATATATATATATATATATATATATATATATATATATATATATATATATATATATAATGAAATAGAACTGTGGCTTACGTCTGAAGCTGCTACTTTTGGAGTTTAACTCAAACCACTCTGAAAACAAGGACAGAGCCAATGTAACAGTAATTCTATAACGGCAACACACTAAATTGTTGTTGCTCGCTGAAGGCATTAAACTCTGCTCGCTTGCTGAAGAATCATGCAATAGGTTAGCAAGTAAGCTCTGCTGGCTGTCGGAGTCATTACTTTCAGTTTGTTTAAATTAGATCAAGTATATTCATGAGTTTTATAGGAAAGAAAGAATTTTTCTTATGTAGTTCGAGCTTTTTTCCTAGGCCTGAACTACCCTACTCATGGAGCAATTGTTGCTGAGAGAGTTGGTTTTGAATGCATCCTTAATTATATCCCACAGGCTGCTTGGTCTGGTCAGAGACATTCAATAACATTGGAAGAATATTGGGTTCAGACTAGTATTTATCATTCTCATTCAGCCTCTTGTCTCTACATTTTATTTGTCATATTCGCATTAGCTTCCTGTTTGGATGTTGTGCTATGTGGAAGTTATATCTATACGTTGTATACAAGTGTGTTTGCGTCATATTTTCTTGTCATTACTCCAGTGAAAATAGTCGGACATAATTTTCAAGAAGACATGTATTTGAAGAAGGAAATAAAAACAGTAGAGGATTGAGGCCAAATATGATTTTTTTACTAGAATACATTTGGCATTGCCCTGATTCAACATTTCATTGCATCTGTGCGGAAACTATTCTACATCTTTATTTCTCTCAACCTTGTATTTACACCAGGTTCCTAGTCTCATCACATGGTATTGAAGATGATTTGGATATTCAAATTGATGATATTGGTGTTGGTACTAGTAGTAGCACTAATGTTCATAATATTGGTGTTGGTACTAGTAGTGATACTAATAATCCTCTTGATGCTAATGATATTGATGAATGCTTGAGGAATGATGAGGAAGATGAAAGGAATGAAGCTGATTTTAGTTTACATGACGCACCAGCAGATTGTTTATTTTAAGTTTGTTAATTATTAGTTAATGAAAAGTTATTTTAAATTATGTATCAGGATGACTTTTATTTGAACCATGTATTTTAAGATGTTTGAACTATGTATGAATTTTTATTTGAAGCATTATTTTTAAGGTGCTTGAACCATGTATGAATTTTTATTTGAAGCATGAATTTTTATTTTAATGTATTTTAAAATTCCTTACGATTTTTTTTACGATTTTACGATCCGTTTTTACGATCCGAGTTTGCGTGCAGCTTTCCATGCCGTGTTAAAATCGCGATTTTAACAACCTTGACCCTACCTCATTTTAATGCGCCTTTGAGCCCTCACTTCATTTCGAGGGTAATAACGCATTTTCTAACCCTACCTTCTTTCGAGTGCGCATTTGAGCTCCCGTCCCTTTCAAAACTCTTTCCTTTTTCTATTTAGGTAGGTCAACCATTACAATGAGACCATCATTTTTCTATGTAGGTCACCCATTATAATGAGGCAATTCCTCCATCTAGGTAGGTCACCCATTACAATGAGACCACTCTTTCCTTTTTCCACTTGGGTAGGTTACCTATTACAATGAGACCAATTCTCCATATATTTTTATCTGGGTAGTTCACCCATTACAATGAGACCATTCCTCCACCTGGATAGGTCACTCATTACAATGCGACCACTATTTTCTTTTTCCACTTGAGTAGGTTACCCATTACAATGCAACCATTCAACATGTTTTTTTTCTGGGTACGTCACCCATTACAATGAGACCATTCCTCCACCTAGGTATGTCACCCATTACAATGAGACCACTATTCCTTTTTCTACTCGGGCAGGTCGCCCATGAAAATAGATCAGGGTAAGTATTAGTGTGTGGGCTGGTCGCCCTTGAAAATAGACCACTTTGAATATGTGTGGGCATGTCGCCCATGAAAATAGACCAGGGTAAGTGTGAGTATGTGGGTTGGTTGGCCCAAAAAATAGACCACTTTGAGTATGTGTGGGCAGGTCGTCCATGAAAATAGACCAGGGTAAATGTGAGTGTATGGGCAGGTCGCCCGTAAAAATAAACCGTTTTTCTTCAAAAGACGGCAAGTCACCCGTGAAAGCAAACCAATTTTATTCAAAAAGGGCTGGTTGCCCAAGATAATGTGATCATTTTTCTTTTTCTTCTATACAAATCTTACTATCTAAAACCTCTTGCGAGATTTTGGTCATAAACATTATAAAGAGAGGACAATTGTTATACCTTATTTTTGGGTTATTCTCCAATTCACATTTTTTTCCTCTCTTCAAAAAAATACAAAAAAATACAAAATATTATCAAAAAATATAACAGTGAAAAAAGGATGCCACAACACTCAGAAAATGACTAAAAATTGGTTAAGGTGGTTTCAAAATACAAAGATTGAAATTTGATGATATTTTGTTGACTGATGAGAGCCATGTTGATGAAAAAAATTTGATTTGAGGAAGAAAAGTAAAAAATCAGATGTTTATGGACTCAATTAAATTTTATTAATGGTGTAATTGGATTTATGAAGGGTTTGATTGCAAGAAAAATTGATTTTTAAGTCAATTTAGGCTTTAATTGGAAGAAATCAAACTTCTAGGGTTAAATTATAATTTTTGAGAGTTAATTTCATCAAATCAGGAGCTTAACTGTACAAATATTGAATTTTGATAACCAATTAGGGAATTAATTTAAGAAAATTAAAACCAATGACCAAAATGAAAAACATGTGTAAATAAAGGGGCTGCAATTAAACCGAATCAAAGGCTAAATTAAAGAAATTAGAAGTTTATTGCTCAATTGAGGGTCAAATTGCATAAATCAGGGACCAAGGACCAGTTTGGAAAAGGCGGCCAACTTTAGGGCCGGTGATTGAATTTGGCAGGGATGCAATTGAATTAAGTTTTAAAATCAAAATTGTAATTGAGGACTTGATTGAACAAATCACAAATTAAAGACTGATTTAGACTTTGACACGTTTTTGCCACCCCTTTTCTTTTAAATGAAATGGCATGTTTTGTCCAAAACAACTCCATTTCATCCACTGTTCATTAAAAAACAAATTCATTAAAAAACAAATCCTGAAACGATGCCGTTTTGAACGGCACTGTGGGTGTTCTTATTCCCTTGAACGCTCGAAGCAGAGGAAGAAGAAGATTTTTCTTCCTCTGTTTTCCACCGTTTTTCCCCTTCAAAAAGAGTCGACTTCCCTTTTAAAAGGCACTGACACCACTACCCACTTACTGTAATTCAAAAGGGACGTACCCCTTTAGGCGGCCATTGGGCAGCTGCACAGTGGCCGCCCCGCCACCCTACCCCTTCTACAGGGATAGTAGGGGTCTCCCCCCCCCCCTTTTGTTTTTACCTATAAATACAGAGGGGGGAGCAGCAGAGAAAAGAGAGGAGGGACAAAGAAAAAATGAGAAACCGAGAGAGAAGAGAAGGAACATAGAAGCAACAAAAAAAATAAGGGAAAAAAAGATAGAAAGAAGAGAGCACAAGAGAGGGTGGAAGATCGAAAGGAAAAAAAAGAAGAAGCAGAGAAGAGAACGAAAAAAACCTTTGCTCTTCCTCTCCATCGCCATCGGTATCGCCGATTAGAGAAACAGAGGAAGATAGCAGAAACATATGAAAAAAAAAAACAACAGAGCAATCAACATAGAGAAAGAAGAAGAACGGGGGCGACCACCACCCTGTCGTGTCCGTTGCCGCCAAAAGCTGTCAGCGTTGCCACCCCTCCAGGTAACTGCGCCTCCCTCTTCTTTGTTTGTTAGCCTCGCCTGCATTTGCATGCGGAACGAGAATAAATCACATTCTGTAGCAAATGCAGAGTTGGCTAGTTATTGTACTCATGCATAGTAACTAGCTTATTTGGTTATGGGCTGGAACATCAGCCCAGCCCACGCGGTTTGGTTGAGTCCAGCCCCAGTATATGGGCCGGGTCAGGCCCAGCCCAGAATGGATGGGCTAAGTCCGGCCTAGCTTTATTTTTTAAAAAAAAAAGAAAAATTCAAAAATGTTTTTTAGAATTTTACAATTTTTCCCGCGTATTTTTTATGTCATTTTGATTAATATCGGACAGTATTTTTATGTCATAAAAATACAAAATCTTGTATTAAAATACCTGGTTTTTGTCAAAACTTCCAAAATACAAAAAACAAATTAAAAACAATATAAAAAAAATGTTTTTGTGCATACGACGAAGTGTCTCAAAGCTAAAAAATCATATTGTGTTTTTCATACACTAAAAAACAATGTTTTTGCACGTATTTTGACTTTAATAACCAGTTTATTAAAGTCAAGAAAACATTGGTCAAAATTTCAAAAACAACAAAAAATTTATTTTGTTTGTCTTTTAGTGTCTGAGGTACGACATTACATGTAATACGTATTTCAGATATTAAATTATTATTTTTCAGATGCTATAACGGTTATGTTTTATCCCATTAAGATAAGAACCTTCTTATTGAGGAGGGCTTTTCTTGAATCTTAGACAAACATGACCAATAATTAGAAAACACAACCAAACCTTAGATTTTGATCATATAAATAAAACAATGCAGCTTACCTTAGGTAGGGCGTATTTGGAGTGTTAATACCTTTTATTTACGCAACAAGTTTATGTACCCGATCTCTAAGACCAGTTAGGGTTCCTAGTGATCAAAATACTAGGTGGCAACTCCAATTCTGTTTTTATTGATAAGAGACAAGAATTCTTAGTCTCTCCATATTTGCCAAATAGACCTTTACATTTTTCTAAGTGGTGGACGATCGTCGCAACGCCGCACACATGCGACAATATTAATAATTGTAATAACGATAGTGATAATAATCAAATTGACCTTGGAATAATGTGTCTTAGTATATTAGTTATTTTTTCTCTTCAATTTAACCCTTCCAATGAAAATCTTTGTTTTTTTTTTGTTTTTTTAATCCATTATCCTCTTGAATAAGTGTTATTCCTTTTTTATTTAGATCTTCAATTTCAATTTTTCATGTATTTCTTTTTTTTGGTCCTTATTATTTGGATTTTTTTTCCTTAATCCTTTTATAAAAGTTTTATTGATTTTTTATCTCACCCTTTAAATCCAGGTTTATGGCGTGTTATGTTTTTCAAATTTTCTCATTTTTTGAGTTATTTTTTTTAATTAAACCCTCCAATCGAAAAAAATTAATTGCCCTCTAATTTATTTTATATTTTATATTTTCACCTTCATTCTTTTAATTACTATTTTTTATTTTAGATCTTTCTACGTAGTTAGTTTTTTTCTTCATTATGTTTTTCCGTGTGTTTATTGACCCAGTCCAATTTTTTCATTATTTTTTTATTTAATTTTGTGCTTCACTCTTTTTTTCAAGGTATCCTAATATTTTTTGAAGAAAAAAATCTAATTAATATTATTATTATTTTACTATCTAATTAAAATAAAATCAACTCGTTAATATTAATTTATATTATAACTCAAATTTTTAATTTATTTTATTTTTTAAAATTTATTTACATTACTAAACATTTTTTCCATAAAAAAATAGGGATTATTTACTTTATTTAATATCATTTTTTCAGAAAAAATATGGATCTACAGCTTAGCATGTGCCATGACTAGTACAATCCAAAGGACACAAACGCAACGAAAGAGCTAGCTGGTGACGGTGCTTTGGTGTCTCCTCGGAATCTGCTGCTTCTTCTCTCCACCCACGTGGCAGCTTCTGTCTGTACACCCTCCTTCATGCCCCCCACGTGTCACATTTTTAATCATCTCAAGAGTGTTCTATGATTTTGTCCCCTCACAACCCGATACAATCATTCAAAAGGCAGAAACGTTACAGCAAACTTTATTCACACACAGACTAGTCTTGGTTTCTGAAGCTGTCATATATTGGAATAGAACGAAATTTTAATTCAATTAGACAAAATAAAAAAAAATAGTAAAAAAGATAGTAAATAGATTCACAGTCTATTAAATAAAAAAATAATATGGTTAAAAATAATACAAAAAATTAGTTATAATCAATCCAAATTAACATCACAAATGGTAATTAAAACCAAGTCAATTTGAGATATCATCAAATTCATGTTAATTTTTTCAAACTCGTAACTTTGGGTATTAAACTCCAAACACTAATATAAAAATAATACGAAATTTAATTATTAATCAATCAAAAATTAAATGAAATTAAAAGAAGAATCTCAATTATACAAAAGAATTAAAAAAAACAACAATTAAAAGAATAATTATCAAAATTTTAAAAAAATATTTAATTGAAAGGTGAAATTGAAAAGAAAAATTAATTTGGTAAAAGAACAAAAAAATAAAAGAAATGAGGATAAATTGACATAAAAAATAAAAACAATATTGTAATTAAACGGTGAAATTGAAAAGGCAAAAAAAAAAAATAGAAATCAAAACAATGAGAACCAAATTGAAAAACATAATACCATCAATTTAAATTGAAAAATAAAGATGAAAACCATTAAAACTTTTAAAAAAGAATCAAAAAAAGAAATTAGAAATCCAAAGCATGATGATCAAATTGAAGAATATAATATTTAGTAATTTAGAATTGAATAATTAAATTGAAAACAAATAAAATTTCTACAAAAGAGACAAAACCAAAAATTAAAAATCATAAGAATAAAGCTTGAAGTTGAAATACCACCAATAAATAGGATTAAATTGTAATTTTCAAAGAGAAGAGAAAATCGAAGAAAAAAAAACAAAGAAATGCTCATTGGCTATAAAATAAACCACCAATAAATAGGATTAAATTGTAATTTTCAAAGAGAAGAGAGAATAGAAGGAAAAAAAAAACAAAGAAATGCTCATTGGCTATAAAATAAACCACTAACCCCAGCACACATCACACAAATAGAAAGAGGATATGGTGACACTTTCGACGACAAGACATGAAGGCATATGGGAGGTGCCACACACACTTCTAGTTATTGTATACACACGCCTACTTTTTTTTTAGTTAGCCAAATACAAAAATTTTCATGAGTTGACTTTATAGTTATAAAAACAAAAAAATCTGTGAAAAAACAAAAGTATCCCTTACTCTCATGCTTAAGTTTTTTTTTAAGTGTATTTTTATCTTTTTACTATGTATTTTGATTATTTATTATTATTTATATTTGATCAAACACCAAATTACCTTTTAACTTAAATTATATTAACAAAAAAACCATTGTGAAAATAAGAAAACTTTTTGACACCAAGTTTAGTTTTTTTGTTTCAAATATATTTTAATCGTTTAACTGTGCAATTAAAATAAAAAAAAATACTTGTTTGTCTTTATTCTATTTGAAAATAATAAATGGATCATGCTTTGAAAGCTAGTGTTAAGTTTATTGAGTGGATGAGTAAAAGCTTTTTTTTTTTTTTGATAATCAAGATGTTTGAAATATTACGCGCATCTTAATTAAATTCTCGAGTTCTCATGCCTGTACCCATAAAATTTCCGAAATAAAAATAGGATAAGTCACTAATTTTTTACACTTGAGGTATAGCCTCAAAAAATGTAATCAGTCAATCCCTAAACCTAAAAGGAAATATACCTTTTAAACCCAAAACCTTTACCATTATATCAACCTTCGAGGTTATGATTCAAAACTTCATTATATTATTTTAATAAATAATATTTTTTTATTATTATGTATCTACAGTAATTCCATAAAAGGCTTTAGTTTTTTTTAATCAATAATCCATATTTTTATTTTTTATAAGGGTTTGTTCGGAAGTATAATAAGCATTGTATTTAAATATATATATATATATATATTAAAAATATATTAATATAATATTATTTTTTAATATCAACCTATTAAAATAAACTAATTATAAAAATATTAATTTTTTCAAGAAACATGCTCGATAAACTTTCAAAACACACCCTTAATGTTCATATTTTATATTTTAAGTATAATAACATTATATAATATTAAAGCATTGTATTTAAAATATATATATATATTTTAAAAATATATTAATATAATATTATTTTTTAATATCAACCTATTAAAATAAACTAATTATAAAAAAATTAATTTAAAAAAAATATTAATTTTTTCAAGAAACATGCTCGATAAACTTTCAAAACACACCCTTAATGTTCATATTTCTTGACCTTTAATTTTTTTTTTATATCAAAGATTTCACTTTAGTGTTTTGAAAAGTTGTGGGTTATGGCAATTTAAAAATTTACCCATTTAAAAATATTTTTTAAAAACTTTAAATTTATTTATTTTAAATTAATATTTTTAAATTATTTTAATATATTAATATGAAAATTAATTTTTTAAAATATATACTATTTTAATACATTTTAAATAAAAATTATTTTAAATCAATGTGATGTTTCCAATGAGGATAGATTTTTATATAATTTTTTTTATTTTTTTGGGAAACGGAGAAAATGAGGATTTTTTAACTCAATGTTTGGTTTTATTTCATGTTGGAATTTGAAGTTGTTGGTTCTTGACACTATTCATGGTGATGGGATTTCAGTTCCTAGTCAAATTTCAAAATCTGGGTTGTTCTGCAAGTTTTCTATCAAAGTCACTTTTACTTCGGTGCTGTTCTTGGTTTTTGCGTTGATTATATATCAAATGGCACAAACAGAGAAACTTCAGAACATTGAAACCCAACAGCAGCATAATAACATCTCTATGTTCAACAATTTTCCCAAGGATTTGTTGCCAAGGTTCATATCTGGGAATCATTGTAATCACAAACTCAACGGAGAAGAAGATGTTGAGCTAAGTCTTGGACTTTCATTGAATGGTAGATTCGGTGTGGACCCAAAAGCCAAGAAGATTAATAAATCTAGACCATCTTCTATAGCAGCAGATTTTGTTAACCCATTAAGAGAAAATGGAAATGGAAGTTCTGTCGTGGTACCTAATATGGAAAGTACTAATCTTTCAGAGACTTGTTCTTTGCCAACAGAGACAGAGGAGGAGTGGAGGAAGAGGAAGGAGATGCAGTCACTTAGGAGAATGGAGGCTAAAAGGAAGAGATCAGAGAAGCAAAATTTCAAATCAGTTAAGGATAAAAATAGGGGTGAGGAAGATGATCAGAGTGAAAATGGCACAACTGGTAATCACCATCAAAAAGAGTTTCTTAAGAGCTTCAATGGTTTGTTTGGTGTTGCTATAGAAGGGCTTTTAACACAAGCCGAAGTAGCACCACCACCATTATTACTAACATCACAAGGGACTGCATCTTCTGGGATGACAGAATTTGAAAGCCAGCCAGTTAAAGGTAAAAAACATTTTTTTTTTATTTTTTTTCCTTTCCTTAAAACATTTGGTGCATGTGTGGTTGCTTTGATTCTTATTTGAAATTTGATTGCTATTATTGTTATTAAGATGCTGTGCCAATGGTTGGATGGTATTTTAGCCTGATACTGGCCTGTTCCGATTTTTCGCCAGGTTATAATCTATGGAAGTAGACCAATTGGAAACTTTTTGGCATCTTTTTAGTTATTATTTTGTCTACATTGTTGAAAAAATTTATATTATTTATGTTTTTGTGGTTATTTTCCTTAGCTTTTCCAGCATGCAACAAGCTGGGCTTTTTGGACCATGTGTTTCTTTGTATATCATTCAAGCTTGATCCAAGTTCAGTAGTCTGTGAATGTTTTAATATTGGCTGTCTAGTTCCGTGAGAAATCTATGAATGCTTTGTTGTTTGATGTGGGGATGTTTTGCAGTGGGAAATCTGTTCTGAAGTGTTAGAACTCGTAAAGGCCTTTGCATTTACAAACCTCTTTCCAATGGAGCTTTTCTGTGTTTCTTATCCGTTTTCTCTTGTCTATTTTAGTTGAGTTTAGAATAGATTTCTTTTCACATTTTTCTCAGTCGTATTCAAGTATGCATAAGATGTTTCTATGTTTCGTTGTCTCCAAACTTTGGTCAGTGCAAAACAGTATAGCGAAGGTATGAGAGCTCCATTTTGTTAATTTCACTTGGCGATATTTTTATGATATAAATATGCAGATGAATTACTAGGAATCTTTTGGTCTGTGGTGATAGCATAGGTAATAGTAAAGCGACCAATTTCTTGGCTTGTTATGTTGCTTATTGTTCTCTTCTCGATTTATTTTGGTGGTATAAGTCATTTCCTGAAAGGAGTGCACAACAGAGTGAGCCTGAAATTTATGTGCTAAAATTTTGTATGCAATTTATATGGTAGCTTCTCGTGAGGCTTCTCGCAATACATATCATTTGTGTTAATTTTTGGACGACTTAAAAGGCTTAAGCTTCTTGGCTACCTTATTCTGGATGCACAAATAAAAGACTCCAGCAATCTTAAAGTGATTAGATTTCTGGAAACAAAAAAAACAAATCGTTGACTCTCTAAAGCACATGCTTCTGATTCATTTCAAGTTCCTCAGAATGGTTATTTTAGCTTCTGTTTTGCTGTCTTGTTTGTAATATAATATTTTTCTTAAAACTCGGTGTAGCTGGGATCTTCATGCCCAAAGTACTTGGGTAAGATACTCTTTTAATGCAAGCTTGCATAACTTCTCCCGGCATAGCGACACCCCAGGCTAAAGCAGAACTCTCTTTGAAGCTATGCATGGGGGATGCATTTGGCTAGTCTTCTTTAGCTTTCAAATTGAGTGTTTCCATTGAATATCAGATAATGCTGACGAACATGCTCATGCTAGCGAAGCTCATACGTTGTGAGTGCCAGCCTTGTATGATACACCTGAAGATTCTGACTCTTTTTATTTTATTTTTTAACGTATCTATATATGAGATAGTGTTGTTCTTTCAATAATAGTTTGTGCTCCAGTTTATCTCACTCCATGTCATTGCAGAGAGCATCGTCGTGGAGTGTATTAACTTTCCATAATTTCTGGTTGTATTTGAACAACTTATTTTCCTTAATCCAACCTCTTATTCCTATATTCTGTTTGTTTCAATATAGGAATGAACAAATGTGTTGAGTCAAGAAGCCCTGTCAGTGTGCAGTCTTTGTCAGAATGTGAGCAGAAATCGATCATAGCGCCTAGATTAGCACTAGCTGAAAAATTGGGTTTCCCTGCAGGAGTTGCAATGGAAAAGAACGGATCTAACAAACTTATAGTCGCTGAGAATGGAACTAAGGAGGCAGTGAGAAATGTGTTGGAGGATATGCCATGTGTGTCCACAAAAGGAGATGGTCCCAACGGGAAACGAATAGAAGGTTTTCTCTACCAGTATCGTAAAGGAGAGGAGGTGAGGATTGTATGTGTTTGCCATGGAAGCTTTCTCTCAGCAGCTGAGTTTGTCAAGCATGCTGGTGATGGTGATGTAGAGCAACCCCTTAAGCATATAGTTGTTAACCCTCCCCCCCTTTTGTAATGTTAATCTCGTGCTAAACAGACAGCGAGAAAAATGAACCAAAAAGGTTTAAGGCTAATGAAATTTCTGTTTCTTTTCAGTTTCAATATGTTCTCAATTATCATGCCTGATGGGTGTTGCTGCAAAGCTAAATCAGCTGCTCTATTTCGGCCTTATAGCAGGATGCAAGATTGTTTTTACTGATGTAAAGCAGGCCAGCTGATGAAGGGTGTGCCTATTTCTTTCAATTTTTACAAGCAGGTGAATTCGTCCAAGCCCAAACGAGCACTAGCAAAATATGGGACTATTGCTGACAACTTAAAAACTGGGCATTGGAGAAGTGAAAACCACGCTCCACTCCTTGCAAGCTTCAACCTACTTTGAAGGGCCTAATACCTAATCCTTTTTGGTTCAGGAATAAGATGCGCAGAATAAAATTTAAAAGAGAAAATGCAGCCGAGATCCAAGTTTTGATTTCAGAAAACCAGCAAGTAGTCGAACAGTTGGTCTTCCTGGGATTGACGTTAACAAAATGCCATGCAAAGTAGGCAAACCACGAACTGGCATTTGTCCTCTTTAAAAGATACCATTTTTGGTTGCAGGTAAGTTGGAAAGAAGTAAAATTGGATATCATGATCGTTGCTGTTGTTCAACAGAAGTGAAATGACGAGGAAAAGAGAGCCACCAAAAAACATGATAGCAAAGGGAAGCAACCCCATGATAGCCACTTGCAGCAGAACTAACTCGTCACTGCAGGGCGAGGATCTCCTTTTGCTGCTCTAGGACTTTATGGCCGCAGTCCATGTTCAATTGAACTTATCATGCGACCTGCAAGCAACTAAACCAAGACTATCCCACGATTTATTTGAAGAGCAATAGCCATTTGTACAGCTCACTTATAAAAAATGGCATGATCTTAGCAGACGCACGAGCAGATTCCCAGAAAATATCTCGATTCGGTGGCTTTATTAAGCAAATGGAAACTGAGATTCATTTATACACCGTGGCAAATGAATATCTGCATTCTTTTGCAGATTCATCAATGAGACCCCCAAGCGGGGGAACAGCTTAGAAAAATGGGGGCAAAACTATATTACCATTTACAAGTGGGTAAATAACTAAAAGTTTAGCTCCTATGGGCAGCCCGTAACGAGGACCAAGAAAGCATAAATTTAATGGGCTTACCCACCACTACAAATCACTATGTTAAATCAAGCATGATCCTATCGAGCAACTAGCATGATGGCGGTTGCAGTTGTTTCAACCGTCGTACAACCTGCTTCATCGTAGGCCTGGTCGATAGTGTGTCCACCGTACACACAACTGCCAGGTGTAAGATTTCTACCAAATCATCATGAGGCCCAGCATCCCATAACCCTCCTGTGAAGAACTCCTTAGCTCTGCCCTGCCGAAGGAGCATGCATGCCCAAGCAACAATGTTAAAACCGTTTCCATACGGGGAAAATGAAGGATCCAGAGCTTTCTTGTCTGAAAGTAACTCAAGAAGCACAACCCCGTAACTATAAACATCAGCCTTGTCTGATACACGGCAAGTCATTGCATACTCTGGGGCAACATACCCAAAAGTTCCGGCCACTCCTGTAGTAGCATGGGTTTCCGAGGTTCCCAAGAGCCTGGCCAAACCAAAGTCGGATAAATAGGCATTGAAATCATCATCTAAAAGAATGTTGCTGGGCTTAACATCCCGATGGAGTACACGTGGTACACACTGATCATGCAGGTAGGCAAGTGCACGAGCTATGTCCAGAGCAATTTTGTGAAGTATCCTCCAATCCACTGCTCTTGTGGACCTCTCCTGAATAAACTTCTCCAAATTACCACCTGGCAAATAATTATATATGAGAAACATTTCTGTTTCACTTGCATGATAACCAATCAAAGTGACAAGATTTGGATGGTGGAGCCTTCCAAGGGTTTTGATCTCTGCATGAAACTGTTGAATGCCCTGGAACCGTCCAACTGCAAGCCTTTTAATTGCCACCAGAACTCCTGGAGAGATCTCTGCCTTGTAAGTGGCCCCAAAACCTCCATTGCCAATGCAATTGCTCGCATTGAAACTCCCAGTGGCCCGCACCACATTCTCAAATGTCAGGGTAACCCCAATGTCTGTGAAGATTGTTACTTCCTTTCTGGCAGATCCCATTATTTTGGACTTTGGACTCCACTTTCTGGTGTAGATGAATAGGACAATCAGAGCTAGGAGAACTGAAACAATGGCTGATGCAGAAGCTATTGATGCTATCTCAATTGAAGTGAAGCCACCACCCTGCCTCTTCTGGGTTTGACCTGAGAGAGAAGCATAGCCTTGTGCCTCAGAAGCCCTTCCTTGAGAATCCGGAGATGGCACTGCTAGAGAGAAAACACGGCAAGGGTGTAGATATGGGTTTCCAAGAACACTGCTACATTGCATCAAACTGTTACTTGATGGCAGTGGCCCAGACAAGTTATTGAAGGAGACATTAAACATTGAGAGCAAAGTCATACTTGCTAAACCAGAGGGTATCTGCCCAGAGAGTTTATTGTTATTGAGAAGAAGAGCAGTCAGGTTTCTCAACTTCACAAGATCACTTGGTATCTCTCCTGAAAGCAAGTTCGAAGAGAGATCCAGAACCTCTAAAGTTTGCAGCTTCCCTAAGCTAGAAGGAATGGAACCATTTATTCCATTACCAGCCAAAGACAGGTACTTCAAACCCCTTATATGGCCCAAACTAGATGGTATCGGGCCATGCAAAAGGTTCCAACTCATGTCAAGAGAAACGAGAGAAACCAAATCACCAACACTTGGGGGAATGGTCCCCATAATCTGATTCTTAGATGCATCCAGAAGTTTGAGAGATCTGCACATTGGACCCATATTTGCTGGAATCTGACCAGACATTCTATTGCTACTAACATTAACAATCATCGTGTTCAATCCATGACACTTCTCAAACAGAATACCTGGGAATGGCCCGCTGAGCTTGTTATCTCCAGCCAAAAATGTGTAAGCAGTTTGCTTTCCTGATCTTACAGGTGCAATAGGAATGGACTGGAGAGTACCAGTAAAGTTATTGCTCCCAAAGTTATGAAAAACTGTGATTCCACCACTTCCTCCAAGTGACATAGCAGGACTTCCAGTCTGAGCTTTATATGCAAAAAATGATACATAGGCATATGATGGATCATAAGCATTCAAGGGATTATCATTCACAGAAGGAACACGAGGGCAACTGCTGCTATCAAAACTGGGGATGGAACCTGACAGTGCATTTTCACTAACATCAAAAACAGTCATGCAAGGAACTGGAAACTCCGCAAGAAGTTCCCCATTAAGCTTATTGAAGCTCAAATCCAGATACCACAGCTTATTGCAGTGATTAATCCCATGAGGGATTTCTCCTGTGAGGAAGTTATGAGACAAATTGATCATTTCCAAGCTATCACAGGGATCCCAGTTGCTCATCAACATGCCCTCAAGCATTGCACTTGGAGCCCACAACATCCTCAGTTTTGGAAGAGTCAGAACATCTGCAGGCATACCCCCCTGAAAAAAGTTGAAATCTTCATTCACAGAAATTGAATGATCCAACAAACTGTCCCCTCTCGTACCATTAAAATCCTGATATGGATCAAACATATTCGAAAGCACAAGCACAGACAATGCAGAGCAATTTCCAAGCTCAGGTGGCACTGACCCACTAAGACTATTCCTTGACACATCCAACACTTCTAGCTTCCCAAGCTTACCGAGTTCATGTGGAATAATTTCTTCAAACAGATTTGAATACAACAATAGTGTCCTCAGATTCCCACATTTCCCTAAATTACTAGGAATCCCTCCAACCAAAAAATTCCCAGACAAATCCAAATTCTCAAGTTTCTCACAATTATCACCAAAATCCTCAGGCAGAGAACCACCAAGCTGATTCAATGACAGATGCACACCCTTTAACCTGCCAACAAACCCCGGAATTGTCCCATTGATACGATTTCCAGCTAAATTCAAGATCTCCAAACCTTCACAGTTAGAAAGTGAACCCGGTATCTCTCCTTCTATCCTGTTAAACCCAAAATTCAAAACCCTCAAGTTCCTTAACCCCGAAAATGAAACCGGCAACGACCCAGACACCAAATTACCCTCAAGATCAAGAACCTCTAACTTCTCCATGCACCATATTTCACTAGGTATCAAACCCTGAAAGCCATTAAAGGGCAATGATAAAACCCTAAGTTCACTTAACTTGGCAATAAAAGGCAACAACTTTCCCACTAAAACCCCCTTACTACCCTTACAATCTCTCCTAATCCCAAACCCATAAAGTGAAAGCTCAATAGAATCACCAGAACACAAAAAAGCACTTCCATTTCCACTGTCCTTACCTCTATAGTTGCCATTTCCAGTGATATTAAGCGAAACAACGCGCGAATTAGCATCACACGAGACGCCGTTCCAGTGGCAATGGTTGGTGTTGATCAGATTCCAGCCAGAGAGAAGCCCTGAAGGGTCAGAGACTGAGTTCTTGAACTGTAACAGCACAGATTTGTCAGAATCAAAAGAAGCGGCACAGTTTAGTGACAGCGAGAAGGCGCAGAAGAGAGAGAAAAGTTTCAGTTTTGTGAAAGATTGCCACTTGATAACTGAAGAAGGAAAACAAGAGGAACCCATTTCAGAACCCTCAAAAGGGTCTCTAAAGCACTGAAAACCACTCTCTTTCAGTTCTTGTAGTGAATGAATGGAGAGGGTTTTCTTTTTTCTGTTTTTGAAAACCCTAACCCTAATTTAGGGTCTTTTCACTCTGAGAGAGAGAGAGAGAGAGAGAGAGAGCAAGATAGAGAGAAGATTCAACAGTGTTTATGATCTTTAGAGGACGCGTTTTTCTTTTCTTTTCTTTTCACTTTCCTTGACAGTTATTTGAAGCTAATTCTACTTCTGAAGATTGAATTCATTTTATTTTATATATTATTTTTATTCTCTTCAACTTGTTAAAAAAGATGCAGACAAATATTTTAAAAAATATATTTTTAGTATTAAATTTTTTTCTTTTAAATTGTAAAACGGTGTGTTTTTGTAGTAGTATTATGCTTTAAAAAAATTAAAAATATTTTCATTTAAAATTATTTTATTATTTTTTTTATTATTTTGATATGCTAAGTTAAAAATAAATTTTAAAAAATAATAAAATATATTATTTTAATATATTTTCTAAGTAAAAAACACTTTAAAATATAACAATCATCGTAACATTAATATAAATTAAAAGGATTGATCTTTAATTTATTTTAATAGTATTTTTATAATAAAATTTAATTTTTAACACTTAACAAAAATTTAAATATAAAATTTTATTAAAAAATCTTAATTAAATTCAATATAGAGGTTTTGATCGATATCCTTCTTTCTTGTATCATAAATTTCTTTCCTTTTCTTTTCCTTTGGGCCAAACCCAATAGAGTCCCCCAATTATCAAGTAATGCTCAACTTAGTTTTCTAGCAAACTAGTTTCTCAATTAAACCCTCTATTTCATAGAATCTTTATCAAGTTAGCTCCTCCGTCTCACTTTTCACTTATTTTTTCAATTTGTTTTGCCTAATAAACTCCAAATAAATAGATTCTTGAAAACAATTCTAAACCAGTGAAAACATGTCCATGAGGTTGAAATTCTCACTGAACTTTGATGGATTCTTTAATTCTATTGATAACGGAACTTGTTTGGGAGATTTATTGAGGACCTAATTGAAGAAAACATTTCTTTAGGAGCCATATAAAGAGTTAATAGATGATTAGAGGACTGAATTGAGGCTCTTCTTCTTGCTTGATTTGTTAAAAACAATTTTATTGGATTTTGCATACGAATGGAGGGAGGTTTGTCGTGAGGTGGAGGAATGGGGTCCACAGACGGTCAATAAATGCGTCAGCCCTGTCAATTTATTGTTGGATTGGGCTCTCACGTACATGTATTTATTAGTGGGGTTATTAAAAAAGAAATACCATGAAATCATAAAAGACTAAATAGTAATAATAATAATAATCCTTACAGTTGAAAACGTGGCTGAGGATAAAGGACTCCACGTGGGGTGCCCTTCCAGAAGGTAAGGATGGGGCCACCTTCCCCTTTCTTGTTCGGTTCAAGTTCATGGGGTCCTCAATAACCATATGATTAGTCGTTTAATAAGATACGATTGGTACTGTGGATTCAACATGTCCTTAAACAATTTTATTTTTTTTAATTTAAAATTAGTTTTTATTTATTATTTTTATATGATCAAAAGTAAATTTTAAAAAATAAAAAAAATATTATTTTAATATATTTTTAAATAAAAAATACTTTAAAAATAATTTCTAAAAATTAATAGTCCAGTGTTATTGAAAGCAAATTTAAACAAGCTTTTTTAATAAAAAAATTAATAATTCGAGTTATAGTTTCAACCAATTATATAAGATGCTTTTATTAAAATTAGACGAAAAAAATAGAAACAACAACACTAATAAAAACTTAAAAAAGAAAACCCAATAATAATAACTTGTGAATTTTTTTTCAAGAGTAGAAAATGATTAATTTTCAACCAATTAAACATGGAATTACAAAATTCAATAAAGAAAAGAACAAAAAAAAACAGCATGAGTCAACCAGAGCTAATATGATAAATATGTAATTTAGACAATAAAATGTGAGTTAGTCCGGGTTAACCCTTCAAATTCATATCCTATGTCATGAGGTCAAGATAGCCTGACAAAAAAAAAAAAAATTGAGAAAATCACAGAGTTAATTTAAAAAAAAATTAATGTTGAATAAAAAAATCAAAAGAGAAAATAAGAAAAAAAAAATAAAGATATCAACTCTTATTAACTTTTCAAACTTGTGACCTGAATTATAAAACTAAAATACCATATATGAAAAAAAATCATAAAAATTCAATTCCCAACAAATCATACATGGAAAGATAAAACCTAGAAAAAAAATTATACAAAAGGATTCAAAATAAAAAATAAATTAGGCAACCATAAATCTTTTATTTGAAGATTAAATTGAAAAGAAAAATAATTTTAACAAAAAAAAAAAAAGAATTAGACTTAAATTAAAAAAAATACCAGAATAATAAAATTAAAAACCAATAAAATTAGATAAAAATAAAATAAAAATCAAAGGTATAAAGATCAAATCATAAAAGATAACATATGACAAATTATAATTTTTAAAATTATATATTTTTTATTTAAAATTAATTTTTTTTTATTTTTAGATTATTTTAATGTGTTGATATTAAAAATAATTTTTAAAAAAGAAAAAATATTTTAATATATTTCTAAATAAAAAATATTTTGAACCATAATCTCCACCCCAATTCCAACAGCCTTTAAAGTTTTTTTTTAAATTAATTTAGTTGTTCGGGGCAACTTGTATGTATCTTGATTAATTTCATGAACTTTAAAATTAATAATTATATAAATTTTTAATAATTTTAAATTTATAAAATTTAAATGAATAATCTCTAAAAAAACAAAACTAGAAGAGTTAATCTACCGCTCAAAATTCCTTTAAAGTTAACTGCCGTGAAAGTGTAGTGGGGGGACCAATCAAGAGTACATGAGCCTGCCTCAATGCTAAAAAGGTGTCAAGCAAAGGCAACAACTATCTTTATTGTGCTAACAAGAAACATCCTTGTGAAATGAAAACATATTAGAAAAGCTTATTATTATTATAATAGTACCCGATGAGATATTGTTGTATTTTTTTATTTGAAAACATATTAAAATTAATTTTTTATATTAATATATTAAAATAATAAAAAATATAAAAAATTATCAGTTTAACATTTTTCCAAGTGAAATGAAACACATAAGTTATTAATTACATAGGCTATTTTCACCCTATTTAAGAGTAATAAACCTCATCTCTTTCCATAATTTTCAATAACACAAATCTTTTGTCAAGCCATGACGACAAGGCGACGAAGGAGTGACCTCACCATGCTTAATTAACAGTGCTTCCCCGTACAAGAATGTATATTTTTTTAAAAAAAATTTACTTAAATATCTTTCCATTCTTTAAAAAAAAAAAATTTCTGTTCAAAATTTATAACTGTTTTTTTTAATAAATATATTTTCTAGAGGATCAAACTTATATTCTTATTTTTATAGGAATATAATAATCACTAGATCAATACTTTATTAGTATGAATGTGTGTCTAGTGTTAGTATTTTTTATTCAATGATGAGCAGAAGATTGGATTAATTAATTTTTTCAACGTGAGGTTCTAAACTTGGTTCCAGTTTTTTTTTTTTTAATATTTAACACTATTCACAAGAATGATTTTGGTGTTCATCCTCTGTCTTACATGTGAATATGACAGAGAATTGCCACTTCTGCAAATTATTCACCAGTCATATTATTTTTTTGGGTTTATTTAATTGTATTTTTTAAAGCATATATGCGTTGTATTCATTTCATTTCAATAAAATAATTTAAATTAAATAATAATATAATAAAATGTTGGGTTTGATTATGTCAAATCAAATCTATTTACAAGCTTGATTCAAAAGATATTGGGCATATATGACCACGGTCAAACAAAGCACTAAAATTTTTCTTGGATATAATTTAATGAGGCCATACCAAATTTATTTTTGAATTTGGATTTTTGCTCCTAAATTAATTCCATCAAATTAAACATAACCAAATTTATTTTGGATTTGAATTATCACCTTTTAAACCTAATCAAGCCTACCTGAATAAATATTATACACTATATCAGTATCTTTAGTCTATACAACATGGCTACATCTATGAAATTAATCCTATTTTTAAAAGACGACTCCTCATTTATATAAGAAAATGGAAAGCAAGAAGAAGGATATCTTGAATCATCTTTCTCTCTCATTTACTGTATGCAATCATGTCTTCTCTCTACAAGAAATTACACTTAAGACACTATATTGACTTAGCCTTTGAGGTTTTTTTTTTTTTTTGTAGAGTCCAGCTAAATTTATCTAAACATTTTTCATATTTTCATAATCACTATAGATTTTTTAAAAAAATTAATTGATAAGCTACCTATAATTTTTTAGGAAAAAAAATAAAATCTATATGTTAAAGAGTATTTTTGGTTATTTTTGTTAATAGAGGTGGGCAAAAATAGATAAAAGATAAATTTTTTTAATATAAATTAATAAAACCTATAAATAAAAGGAAATTTATGAAAACAAATTTCTCAAACCTTAAGCTATTAAGTTGGTTGATCTATAATTAAGTGTGTGTTTGGAAAGACAGTTTACAATGTTTTTGTAATAATACTTTTTAATTAAAATAATATTTTAAAAATTTTTAATATCAGAACATCAAAATTATTAAAAAAAACTTAAAAAATATAAATAATAATTTAAAAAATAGATTTAACCACGTTACTAAATAGAATCTTAATAATATTGAAAAATTTAGTAGTTTGCTCAATATAATATTGTGAGCGAACCTATAGAGGCTTGATGACGATCGAAATAATTTAAGACATAGAGAATATATTTAGAATTTCCATGTAAGACTAATTTGTAAATAAATTTGTTTACCCAATTATGTTGTTCAGTTTTATCCCAAGTGAAGGATAAAGTTAAAGCATTATTCAAAGTAGTTTTTATCTTCAAAAACTTTTTTTTCATCCCTGAACTTTGGTTTAATAGCCCCCTGTATTTGATTCTTTTCACCATGTCTCATATTTGGCAGGATAATGATAAATAATTTAATAAGCTAAATTAACTGCTTTTAGCTTAATAATTATTAAAACAATAACAGTTATTACTACTACTATTACTATTAACTACTATAATAAACTTAAGAATATCGGTGTTTTACTGTACACCCATCTCCCATACACCTAAAAAGAAAATACTACATGGTGTTTATGCATTTGATCATTATAGTTATAGTTATTTATATTTCGGTATTCATCAATTCATACTAAGAGTGCTACATATATAATATTTGCTTGAAAATTACCATAACAAAAAAAAGAGTGCTTAGTAAAACACTATGGAGCAACACTCATTCCGTTATTATATTGATTGCTACAATATAATGATGTTTTCCCCTTCACAATACAACCTGAAAAGTGCAAATTTAAAGGGTTTAATTGCATTAACAAATTGAATTAGGGTAAATCACTTTCTTCGCTTTCTGTTTTCACATTGAAATTACTAATTTACTCTTAAGATAAAAACAACGTGGTTTACAGGGGCTTCTTGGTTTTTCACTTAAACAATTAAAAGATTAAATTACCCCTTAAAGAAAAAAATATACTAAACTTATTATAAGGGTTTTTTTTATTATTTTCATCATGTGTTTTTTTTTTGTTATACTCAATTTGAATGAGAGGCAAACCAGTTGTTTAACAGATAAAAAATATTATAAAAAATAAAAAGTGGTTGCATTCACCAAATAATGGACATTGCCTACACCTTTCAAACAACGCGTGCAAGGGTGTCTAACGATAAAAAATCAACCATTGTGTCATCCAAAACATCCAGTGGCGACGCAGCTTACATGGTAGTGCATATGGTGAGATTCACAATGGTACGATGATTATTTTTTTTATCCTCCTTTTTTTCTCTCTCTCCTGGCCTTGGGATTCACATCGGACCTTTTAAAATTTAATTGTGTCCTCCAACTTGTATTTAATTCAATTTTGGTCCTTATTATTTCAATTTTTATTTGTGTTGATTCTAATGATTTTTGAATTTTTTTTCAATTTCACCTATGAGCATTTTATTTCATTTAAGTTTTGTATCAAATTTGTTCCTCATTTTTTTATTGCTATTTTTTATCCATTTCTTGATTTGTTTTTCAATTTTATCCCTCAATATTTTATTTCATTTAATTTTTGTATCCAATTTTAGTCCTCATTCTTTTGATTGCTTTTTTTTTTTAAAATCCTTTTCTTAATTTATTTTGTTTTTCAATTGAGTCCTAATTATTTTCTTTCATTTAATTGTTATAGCAAATTTGGTTCTCATTATTTTGATTCCTACTTTTTTTATTTTTTTATTTTTATGATTGAGAATTTTGCTTCATTATTCTTTCGTGTCTTTCTTCTATTGGGTAACCCTAGTCTCATGACTTGAGTGACTAATTTTGAATAGTAGACCGATTTAAGTTTGGTTTTTTTAGGGTCTTTTAAACAAATTGATTTTTTTTCTTTAATTTTATCATTTCACATTAGGTTATTGGTCCTTGAGCTTGGTGAATTGTCCCACTTTGTTTTATGAGTTTATCTTGATCTCATATCCCGAGTAGCGGGTTAGTCGAGTTAACCCAACTTGACTCAGTTTTTGTTTTCTTGATGCTTTTTCATGAAATTAATTTTTTTTTTCACTTTCATCATTTTGCATTAAATTATTGCCCCTTGAACTTTATGATTTAGCCACTTTCCTTTTGTGGGGTTATTGCTGGTGCAAGTTAGCAAATTAACCCGAGTGAACTTGGGTTTTTTTCAGTGTTTCTTTCTTTATTTTTTTTTCTTTTTTTTTAAATTATTTTTTTTATCTTGATCTCATATTCTGGGTCGCATGTTTGTTAAGTTATCTTAGGTTAACTTGAGTTATCATTGCCTGCATATCCTTTTTATGTTAGTAAAAGTTTAACCCGACCAACAACGTAACACAAGCCACCTATTTGGTAATGACTATGATGAATGTTGATTTCATAGTGATGCATCTGTGAAAACTTCAAATTAAATTAGGCTTTCCACGATTGCAATATTGGCTGTGGAATGACTGGGCTTAGCCTCTAATCCATGAGCTTCCCTACAAAATAATTTTTTTATTGGAACATGAGATCTTCTGAAGCTTAAGTTAATAAAAAGTAAGAGGTAAACAACGTACAAGAGAGTAGAGAACGTGTGAGAGTATATTTGTGAATGTTGGGTTTTCTTTGTAAACATATTAGATCGTCGAATGACTTTTGATGATTCCTGGAATTGTTGTATAGTTGCTTGTTGTTATTGGAATTGTTGTATTGGTTCTTGTGGTTATTGAAAGTGTTAGCCGTTGCTTGTAGTTACTATAAGTGTTGGATAAAATTGTATATATTTTTACCTGGTAACTAGAGGTTTTTATAGACCTTGATCACTTATTATAACTATCTTGTGGTATGTAGTAGAGCAATGATGAAGAGGCTTGTGGTAAGAAGAGAATACCATTGGTGGTGCTTGTTCTGTGGAAAGCGACACTATATCCCCTTGTTGTGAGAGCAAAGTAGAGTTATAAGTGTTTCGTGATGAGTAGAGTTATAGGTGCTTCATGATACGTAGTGTCGCAGTACCTTAGTCATTGTGATTCTCATGCCATTGGTAAAAATAAAATAAAATTGGTGATTGAGTTTTGAAGATGAAAATTTAAGCTCAATGGTATAGTTGCCCTAGTTGATGAATTTTTTCAAATAGATCATATTCTGATTAAAGTTTGTAAAATCAAATAAGGTGCAATTCAAAAACAGGGACTCTTTTTTTTTTTTTTTTTGTGTGGAGGGTAATTGCCAAGGTTTGGCATCAAGGAACTGCATGGACAATCGGCAATGGGAGACCGGTAAAATCTTGGACTGGTGAGTGGATTGAGGGTTATGGCCCCTTAAAATCAATCATCTAATCACGTGATTCCAGAGGAGACTCGCATGGAGACAGTTGCTGATATGGTGGATCGATGAGAACAAGCAATGGAAATGGGAAGCGTCTGCCCATCTGTTGCCAGGAGGACACCTAGTCATGGTTTTAGCAAGTTATTCAGCCCCATCAAATGATTTGTGAGAGGACCACTTGTATTGGCGTCACTCGAAGAATGGTGATTTCTCAATGAAATCGGTTTATAATGCTCAAGGTAACGTGGGCGATCAAGGTAGGCAGCTGGCACCACCATGGAAGCTTGTGTGCGTGAGGTTTAAGGTTTTTATTTGGCTACTTGTGCATAATAGGCTGATGACTAGACACATGGTGAACGGCCCTTGTTGCCACGATTGCCCGGCAGTGGTGGAGTTGACTGTGCATGTGTTAAGAAATTGTCATGAAGCTCGTGAGGTGTGACATTTCTTTGATGTGGAGATGCACATGTGGCTTATTAGAAACTTGACATCTGATACGGAAATGGAAGAGTAGAAACCATAGAATTTCTGAGGAGGCGGATATGGCGTGTAGCAATCCAATAGAGGCGATCAAGAGCATGCCTAATTAGTACTATTGAAAGCGCAGGATTGGCAGGGGATGCAAGTGTCAGATAGTTGAACGTATGGTTGTAGCAAAGGTAATCCAGGTGGAGCAGAAGCTGGGGGTCTTACCGGAGATAGCATGGGCTCCTGGGCTCAGGGTTTTGCTATAAATACTGGAGTTTATTCTTCTGTAAGAGCGGAGCTCCGGGCAGTCATCATAGGTTTGGAGCTGCCTTGATCGCTTGGAATTCGTCTTCTGGTGGTGAATCTTATCACGAAGCAGGAATTACTGCCCGGAGTTACTGTATAGAGATTGGACAGTCAAAGCGCAGCATGCATATAGAGAAGGGAATGCTGCTGCAGATTTGTTAGCTAAGCTAATTTTGGATTAACTAGAGATCAAACTAAGAAATACAAAACACTCGTGTTTTTTAATTTATTAAGACTGGCACTAGTATTCTTAATAAAAAAGAGAAGCAAACTAAGAAATGATGTCAAGATATCAGTCACAATTAATCTAATGTAAGAATCCAACCCATGATTTTCCCTCTGGAATTTCTAAATCAATAGATCTTTGCACATGATTCTTACGTTTACTTCCTTTTTTCAAAATCTAAAAGCCAAACTTCTCCCACAGGATTGAATGAAGACTATAGGTTCTACAGCTTAATTAGTTTAGATGGTGATTTCTATACCTTAACTGTATAAGCTCTAAGGTTTTGCATTGGAAGAAGAATCACCAATACAAGAAACAACAATTGCAGAAAACATGGTTCATATTTAGATCCGATGGACACGGCAGGAATTTTCGATGAAGAGGGAGATGTGCAGAGGTTGGTGTTAAAATAGTTATGAAGAATTCTCTTTTAACATTTAAAATAGTTATGAAGAATTCTCTTTTAACATCCAAGTGAGCAGCAGGAGAAGCAAGAAAACCAACTATTTCCTGCAGCCTTAGGGTTTGTTCCAGGGGTGGTTTCTGCAGGCTTTGGTGGCTCCTGTTGCGAGTGCTTCTCCGAGGGATGCTTCCCCGTCACCTCATGGAAAGAAGTTGTCCTTCCTGAGGTAGAATCGAATCTGAAATGAAGTTAAACATTAGCTTCAGGTATCTAGCCAACACAGGACAGGCAAACATCGGCAGAACTAAGAAATCTAAATGGTCTAATAATACATGATGGGAAAAGGGTAATTATAGCTATAAATCCGGAGTTCCAAATTTATGTTTTTAAAAAATAAGGTTTCTTATAAGTTCAATTTCTTGCGCAAAATCAAAAATCAAAGTGGAAAAGCAAGGACAGAGAGGTGAGATGCAAGCATTTTGGTTTGGGCACTCATTCCAGCATCGACAGATGCTGGAAACAAAAACCATTTTATTCTGCATGGATACACTGTCAGGTAACTTACAGTGGGAATTGAAATGATCTGTTACTACTGGAGAAGGAGACTTGAACCTCCTCGACAGGAGGAATCTTCTCCTGACAGCTAATTTTCTCTGTTGCAACCAGAACCTCCTTTTCGGTATTGATATCAGCTGTTGATTCAGGTTTCATTTCTTCAGAATCATACGATTCTTTTTCTTTCACTTCTGTTGCTATCGATAAATTTTTATTCTTTCTATCATTGCTTGTCTCTTCAAACTTGGAGAGTTCTCCAGATTTATATAACATGTAAGCATTGTCTCTTGAGAAGCTACCATTTCCCATGTAAATGCTGAACAACGATTCATTTGAAGTGCCGCTCCACTCGGCAGGATTACTAGGCTTGGCAAAAATGGATGATGAGAGCCGATTTGGATCATAGCCTGGCGTCACATTGCTCTGAGGCGATGGAGGGGGCAGTAGTTGAGTGCTAATAACCAGATTGTGGCTGGAAACTTCTGCTGGAAATAAGGGTCCTCCTGGTGATTCAACATCTGCTTGGTTTGGTTCGATAAAGGGATTGGCAGGATCATCCTTTCCGACCCCACCAGATCTTGCTGAAGATTCTGATGATGCGGAAGAACTTGAAGTTTTGAGAGCAGGAATAGCATTTTCGTCAGCCATAACCTCGTAACTTTAAAAATGGTTGCTTTTTCCCTCAGAATCTATTAAACGCTTGCTAGTTCCACCCAACTTATTGAAATTAAGCTCCCTGTGCTGCCTTGGAATAGGAATTCAAGCTGCAAATCGAGAAAGGAAACATCTATATCAAATTTACAGCATATATATCTGACACTTTTTACAGATTGAATGTCCCGAAACAAGTCGCCTTGTGTTGCATAATCAGCCAATATAATAGAAGGAAAGGGCCATACTACCCAAGGCACCGGAAAATTCAGTAGAATCCTATGAACTTTTACACAAAACAGTAAACGGGCCATCTTTGTCTAATGCTGTTTTCAGTGCAAATATTCTGGAGCATATACATTTTTTTTTTCTCATTTTGGACAACTAGATTCTATACAAAAAATCGTTGAAAAAAAACCGAAATTAACAAATACAAATATATGCATCAAACTCAAAGAGGGAAAAAAAACTAACTTGAATCTATTGATCACAATGTTGAATGAAAGCCCTTCTCAATGTCTCGAAGAATGTGAACCAAAATTAACCCCAAAAGCTTTGGCTATACAAATTCGTATCCCCACCCCCCTAAAAAAAAAAAAAAAAAATTAGGGTGGGAATTTAATTAATGAAGAAAAGGAAGACAGAATTGATACAGGGGAACGAGAGAGAGGTCTGGGGTTTACGTGTTGGAAAGGACAAAGAGGAAGGCTGAGAGAAAATCTCGGTGTTCTGTAGTAATTACAGGTGATTAACTGACATTCAGGTGTCTTTTGTTTTATTTATTTATTAACTAATTAGTTGTCATTTTCAACTGGCTAGTTCGTTATGACGACGTGTACTTGGAGGCTCTAATTAACTGTATACGCCGGAAATCAGAAGCTAGTTAGAACCTGTTTGGTAACGTGGGAGCGTCCACGTTTACTGCGATTCACTTGTGGAAGCTGTTTGGTTAACAGCTACCAACGTTTTAAAACTCCATGGGGCCCACACAATTTGTGTTCCAAACGCAGGGTAAGCAAAAACAACTGTGGGCTGCTTTTTACCGTTGCTGCTGTTCAGAAAATGCAACAAACTTTACCATAAAATTAATTTCACCCTATCTATCCTCAACTACACCATCATCTCCCTCCTCTGCAATATTCGCCTCCCTGAACTCCCGATCCACAACTGCCCTCTTCTCAAAAAATTAGTTCTCTTCCTCGCGATTAAACACACCCACACACTCTTTTCGTCCATTCTCTAACAAAGACCGTCACCATTGTTAGCCGAGTGTAGATCAAGCCCATCTGCCACCATTCTGCTGTCATGATGAACTCCTCTCGCGGTTGAAGAAGACATGCACCGACCCAGGTAATTTTATTCGCACTTGACCTAAAAAAAATGTTTAGATCATGTTGTATCAGCTTAAACTAATTGTTTTCTCTAAAAAAAATGTTCTCTTCCTGTGAGTTTTATTTGCAGAACCAACGAGAGCATCAAAATATTATCTTCCTGGGAAACTCAAGTAGAAGCATCTTACGAAGCTCATTCTCGGTTGCACACGAAATTACCAGGTTAGTTGCTCTGTTTCGGTTCAACAATTACTGTATATGTCTCATTCTCTTTTTACATGTGATTGTGGTTCTGCGTGGTGTTAAAATTTGTAAAAGTGAACATTTCCTTACACTTTTATGCATAGATAGGCACAAATACATTTGCTATCCTGTTAAAGACTTTTGGTTTTGATGTGGGTTATTTTTTTTAAATAGAGCTAGCTAGTCATTACCTTCATTGTCTCTGCTAAAATTCGATTTAGCATTACTAGAATGATTATTTGTGTTTTTTTTTAATTCGTAAAGGATGTGATTGCGGAGTGTGGAATGTGAAAGGTGGGTGTTCTTTGTTTTCTCAGTAAAGAAGATAACATAGGATTTCGCAATATATGGCTATTGATGTTGTGGAAATTAATAGTTTCTTTTGCACCAGTTTATTAGTTTAGTGTGGCATTTAACAGTTTTCGTGACAAGATTTTTTTTGCTGCAATCAAATAAGATGAAGGGAAGTTTCAAGGTTTTAAGAGTGTTTGACAAAAGTTCTGGTTTGTAATTTATAGATGAATGCATAAGATTGTGTGGGGATTTTGTTGTTGCAATTAAAGGGAGATGGTGCATTAAAAAGCTGTCGTTTTTTCTTCTGTTTATACTTTCTATGCTTGTAATAAATACTATTCGTTCACATGTCAAAGGAATGACATATAAGCTTTCTTTTGTATAATATAAACTGAAGGTTTTCTTTGTGTAAACTTCTACAAACTTTAATGCTCTATACATCACATATTAATATATTATCATTATCTTGATTGGCATTCAAATTCAAGAAATATTATTAATACTATGCAATAATAACATTGGCTTGTAGAAACATTAGTGGAAATAAACATAGCAATTACAGTGTTAAGATGATTATGTTAAGTCTATGTTCTCAAATTGCATTTTGTAGTTCAGGCTGCCATTTATTAATTAAGATAGCTTGTGCATTACATGTCCTTCACATCACCTCTAGAACATTAACCTCTTAATTGTATATTAGACAAATTAGGCAAAAACAAGAACATGAACGATTCTCAATCACAAGATAAGGCTTGTTGGACTAGAGAGATGTTGCACGCTTTTTTGTGACATATGTATTAAAGTAATTGAGCAAGGTATGCGACCCAACACACATTTCGACAAAGCTGGGTGGAAATTTGTTATGAATAGCTTTAAGGATCAAACTGGTCATGCATTAACGAAAGCACAATTAAAGAATAAGTGGGACGGAATTAAAAAAGATTGGAGAATATGGAAAAAGGTTGATTTCCAAAACAGGAGTAGGATGGAGTGTTGAACTTGGAACAATTGCGGCTCCTGATGAATGGTGGAAAGCTAAAAACCAGGTCTATTTTTTTCTGTATTTTTACAGCTGTTCTTTAATGTTTGGCTGCGTGCTTTTACATCATTTTTATGCATTTTTTCCTTCATTGTCCCTTGTTGTAGGAGATACGCGGGGCAATAAAGTTTAGGCATGCTGGCATCGATCCAACATTGTGTTGTAAATATGATATCATGTTTACAAACATTGTTGCAATCGATCAGAATGCTTGGGCTCCATCACAGGGTCTGAATTCTGATGAAGATGGTGTCGGTCAAATGCACATTAACGCTATTAATGATGACCCTCATCTTCAAGAAGGTAGTGGAGATTTTGAGAAGGATAGTCTTCCCAATTTTGTTGCCGATGTCAATAATATGGTGGCTGGTGTGACTTTTGCCAATAGCACAAGCAATCCCACTGGTAGTAATGGGAAAAGAAAAGGTGTGCAACAAAGTTCTAAACAAAATGAGAAAAAAAAAGGAGTGCCGGAAGGGGATCGCAATTGTTTTCGTGATTAGATAAGTTAGTGGATAGTGTTTCTACCAAGAGTGAATGCACGTCAAGTGTTTTGGATAAAAAAGGTTGTAGCATAGAAGAGGTGATGAAGGAGTTTCACTCCATTGAGGAAGTGGTGTTCGGCAGTGAGTTGTATTGTTTTGCAACTGAGTTTTTTTATGGTTAGAAGTAGGAGGGAAATGTGGGCAGCAATTAGTGATATGGACCGAAAATTTCAGTGGCTGAAATTAATGTTTGATCGAAGGGAAAACTACCGACCTTGAAGTAAGTTTACATTTGATACATGGAAAACTTACATTAATGTATGTTATTGTGTGTTGTATCTTGCAACAATGAAATTCTGTTTTGTTTCAAATTTTTTTCAATGTTTATGTGTTTTTTTCGCAGGTAACAGTGCAAAAAAATTTGAGGTTCATGAGGTGTTGCTACGGCTATAGAATTGCAAAATGGGTTATGCTAACGATTATGCCTTTGCTGTTTTTCCTAGGTTTCGTAACTTGTAACGTATCATATGTTGAACACTTTTTATGTATTTATAGTTGTAGGCTATTTGTTATGTTTGAGAAATTTTTAACAGCTGTTGTTGTTCCTTTTACAAGCTGTTATTGTAGGTTTAGTGTTGACTTCTATAGTTTAGTTTGAATGCTGGATAAATCTGTGTTCAATTTGCTTTTTTCAGCCTTGAATTTGATATTGTAACGTAATGGAATGCATTGTTTTTTATGAGTTGAATGGCTGCTGATTGGTTATATGTATGTTGAGTTGAAAGACAGCTAATGAGGTGCAGTATAGTTCCTTACATGAATGTTTGAAAGTGGGTTGAATGGGAGTTGGTAGGTTAAATGGTTGGTAATGGTAACAATGTTTGCTGTTGGGTTTGGCAACAGTAAATATATGTTGGTGTGTGTGTTTCTATTTAAGATGCATTAGAAGTCCAAAGCATTTTCATTGGCTGGACACAAATTTTACAAGCATTCCAACGTGTATTGAGGGCTGTTTCAGGAGGTTTTGTGGCTGTTTTTAGACTGCAACGTCAAGTGCTTTGACTTTAGAAGGTTGGTTGTTAATTTTATGGATGCTTTTTAGTTAATAAAGCTTTATATTTATGTTTTGTTAGCAAAAGGTTGGTGATAAATGATTTTATGGATGCTACTATTGTCAATTAAACAAGTGCCTTTATGGTTTTTTTCAACTTAGACAGCAACCCCTTCTCTTTATGGCTGTTGTTATTGTCAATTAAATAAGTGCATTTATGGTTTTTTTCAACTTAGACAGCAACCCCTTCTCCTTAATGCATTTTGCTCAAGAAAACCTAATTGGCTGCCACCATTTCATTTACAACATGAAAACGTGTTCAATATTGCAAGAAACGTTACAGCGTTTTGAGTGTTGAATATAAGATTGTGTTGTAAAATATTGAATGCGTAACGTAAAATGTGGTTGTAAATGTTTTTTGCGTAGGTTAATGTTGCCGTAAATAATTTCGCATAGTAGGGATTTATGGAATTTAGATGTTATTACTAATGTTGCAGTTTCAAAAAAAGTGAAAATATTATGAACAAATTACGCCAACAAACCGGTCATTTTATCTTTACGTTGCATGTTATACATTACAATTATTGTTGTGTTAAAAAATAGTGGATGAGTTACGTATACGTTAAAGATGCTCGATCTGTACCGCTTGATCGAACATAGATGTTTTATGTTAAGACCGCCATGAACGACAAAAAAAGTCAAAAGAATTTAGTCAATGAACATGTATTTTGTATCGGTACGATGCAGGTTAAAAATTGATTGTAATTGTTTTTTGTAGATATGGATGCGAACTGGTTTAATGCACTTTTTGATGACCATTATGAAAATGTTATGAATAATGTTGGTCGGTATGTGTCCGATGGGTTTGCTGGTACAAGTTCTGTAAGTGGTTTTGGAGGAAGTTTCGATGATGGTTATAGAAACTACAATAAAGAAGGTTCAGCATGACGACATAAATCAACAGGATGACGATGACAGTGGAGATTTATTTTGGCGTAGAGAGTGTGATCGCACTAAATCAGTCATCTGCACTGCAGGAGCACTGGCTTTATATCACAATACATATATTTATAAAGAGCCATGTATGAATTCATATAACAATGGCATGCGATGGTTGATTGAAATTATAAATGGTCATTGGATACGTTGTGTGAACATGTTTCGGATGGATGCTGACACATTGAAAAGTTTGGCTTTTGAGTTGGAAACGATGTATGGGTTGAAACCGTCTAGACGGATGAGTGTTATTGAGAAATTAGGCATGTTTGTCTACACTTTAGCTCTCGGAGCGTCGAATAGGGAAGTGCAGGAGCGTTTTCAGCATTCAGGTGAAACTGTTTCAAGAAATTTCAACGAGGTGCTTCGTTCTGTGTGCTTGCTATCAGCGCATATAATAAGACCAGTAGATCCAGAATTCACAACAACTCCATTGAAAATTGAAATGAATCCGAGATACATGCCCTATTTCAAGGTAAGCAATACTGTGTACAAGTAGTTAAATATTTCAAAAGGTTATAATCAAATATTTACGTGC
Organism: Populus tremula; assembly: GCA_964019445.1. Taxonomy (NCBI): domain Eukaryota; kingdom Viridiplantae; phylum Streptophyta; class Magnoliopsida; order Malpighiales; family Salicaceae; genus Populus; species Populus tremula. The sequence continues at coordinate 10,453,982 of CAXHTJ010000014.1, read as the reverse complement.
AATTAAATTGATTCGGCAATACACTTTATGTTTTTGTAGAATTGCATTGGAGCGATTGATGGAACACATGTACGTGCATGTGTTTCACAAGAAAATCAAATACCATTTATTGGTAGAAAAGGTATACCGACGCAAAATATAATGGCAGCATGTAGCTTTGACATGCAATTTACATTTGTTTGGGCTGGGTGGGAAGGTAGTGCTCATGATACAAGAATATTTTATGAGGCGATTGGAAATACAAACATACAATTTCCGAGGCCACCGGAAGGTAGATTTTCTTTAAAAAATATGTTTGTTCAGCTGTTCTAATTTTTTTTTATGAAGTTTTTGTAAGTGGAAAACAATTCTGACATCTATGCAGGGAAGTATTATCTTGTTGATTCGGGATATCCTAATGAGTACGGTTACTTGGGTCCATATAGAGGGGAAAGATATCATCTTCCAGAATTTCATCGACGAGGACAACCCCGGAGTTGGGAGGAACTATTTAACCCATTCCATTCATCATTACAATGTGTGATCGAATGTACATTTGGAGTTTGGAAGAAAATATGGCTAATCTTGCAAACCATACCTGAGTTTCCTTACAAATCACAGGTTAAAATTGTTGTCGCGTCAATGGCGCTGCACAACTATATTCGACGGAAGTCGAGCCAAGATGTTGCATTCAACAAGTTTGATAACCACCCTGATTTCATTCCTCAAGATTCTTTTCTCGATGTCGTTCCACAATCACAAACGAGTTCACACCAGAGGGCGTCGTGTATGGATGATATTCGTGATGGCATTGCAAATAGTTTGATGGGGCAATAATATTTAATTGTAATAACAAAGCACACTTTGATTATTTTAAAGGTATTTATGTGCAAACAATGTTTTATTTCCTCTTAACAAAAATAATTATTTTATTTATGTTCTTTTTAGTCATTTTAGTTCCAAACGCAACCGCAACCACAATTTAACCAAATATCTTTTAACTACAATAAAGTCAAACCACAACAATTTTCCAAACACTCAAATTATATACACAAACCACAGAAAAAGTGCTTTTTTCAAAAATCACTTTTTTCCAATTGCAACCACAACAATTGCAGCAAAAACAAATACTCTCTTATTACAACTTGTACATGACAACCTTTTTTGCCTATATTATATTATATTTTATTATATTGTCATTGCAAATTTACTAAATTTCTATATAAATATTGATACGAGTGTTCTTTTTAATTAACATGAGTGTTTGTCTCAACTTATATATATTTTAACTAGTTTTATAAAATTTAAAGTTAACGATCATATAAATATTTAATAATTATAAAATTTATGAGATTCAAATTGATATTTATATAAATATATTTGTTTTTGATATTATTCATGAAGGAGATTTAATTTTTATTGATGATGTATAAATTTATTAAGAGATATTTCATATGATGAAATAAAAAAAATACCTTTTTATAATTTAAAATTTTATTTTATATTTTATTTTTTGTGATATTAAAGTTTATTAATATTGATATGGAGTAGTTGATGGAAAACATAATTTTATTTTAATGATTAGAGGGTAATATTTTATTCTACCTTAAATATTTTATGAATGAACATGTAAAATATTTTATTTTACTTGAAAGTTTTATATGATATTTTTTAATTAATAATTTTAAAAATATAATTGTAAAAAAATATGATAATAATAATAATAATAATAATAATAATAATAATAATAATATATTGTTATGATAATAAAGGTTAAAAACATGTACTAAGAAATACATTCACGAGCATATTTTTAATGATGTTTTCACGAGCATATTTATTTTAATATATTCAAATTAAAAATGTTTAGTGCATTCATAAATTGAGAGGTTAAATATTAGTAGAAAGAATAATGATTATTAAAAGATAATTAAAAAATTAATTTGATGTGCATTTTTAGAGACAAAAAAAAGTAAGAGAGGAAAAAAAGATAATATATATTGCTTGGAGGAGGATAATATTTACATGCTAAAAACATAAGAAGAATTTTAATACTTTAAGATCAACTATGACTCCGTCCTTTATTTATTTAAATTAAACAATGTATATCGATGAATAATCACGTATAAGAATTGATATTTTTATTTTTATATGTTATTTTTTTAATCATATAGAATATATTAATTTTAATGTGATTGTTAATTACTTACAAATATTTAACTTACATGTTACTCAATTTTATCCCTATCAAACACCCCTTTAATGCCCTCTAATGTTCAAATTGACAATCTCACACAAATAAATAAATATATAGAGAGAGGGTACTTACGTAAATATGATGAAAAGTCGAGGATAAGGTAACATGGGAAAGTAGAGGTTCAATTTAGCAAGTCATCTCCACAACCTGACAATCTCTAACTATCTGTAATACAGGGGAAAAAAAATGCTGAGAGTGCCGGGCAGTGCTTTGTCAATGGAGATAGCCTTCCACAAGCAGCTACTGATTACTAAAGTTGACAGTCTTGACTGTAAGCTCTACTCTCCTTTCTTCTCAAACTGCAACTTCATTCATCTGCTAGCTACTTGTGATTAAGCATGTTAGGAGTTTGTTTTGTTTATATGGAAGACAATCATTGGTATTTCTGGCTTGGTTTCACATGGTTCTTCATGCTTGTATAATCAAAATACATGTACTTGATTATAAGCAATGTTCGAGGATTTTACTGAGTTGGGTTCTGTTTGATTCCTTGTGAATCAATCGCCCATTACTTTGATCTCTCCTTCTGTCTTAAATTCCGTTTGGTCTCCTTTTGATCTGGATTTCTTAACCTGTTTGATTTGATGGCATGTATAACTTATTCAAGAGGGAAATTTATGGTTAAGGCAAGCCTACGTACGTTGGCATTAAAGACTTCCGGTCTATGTTCTGTTTAAATATAGCAGCCAAGCATACAGAACTAAAACTTCACAGTACTGAAACAAGCCGCAATGTAAACAGAAATCGCTCTGACAAATTGATGGCAGTTTCATCCATTCTGATTAATTGTAGGTGACAATATAACGAGAAAGAGAAGTTCTGCACCATTTGTCCGAGCGAGTTCAGCAGACATTGCTGACAGTTCTTCTTTTATCCATCTCAAACTCCCCAATTTGATGAACCGACGTGGCAATTCTGTGAAGGTAACCGTTCTTCTCTTTCTGGCCATGCTTTCTGCATCCAATGCTAATCTTGTTTAAAACGACAATCAATGTGAAAAGGAGGAAGCATACGTGTTGAATTTTTGAGTTTACTAATCATGACTTGATCCTAAATGACAAGCCTTTTGACCATTGCATCTGGTTGATTTTCTGCGGGAGATCTTATCTTGTTTTCTTCTTCTTCTTCCAGCTCAAGTACTTCTCTTTTTTCTTTCTCTGTTGACATTTAAGCAAGTTTAATAGTAGCCAAGCTATCAAGTAAAAGAGAAAGTAACAAGTACGAGTTTGTTTAGTACTAATGAGAATCTTTAACAACAAAATAAGTTACGCTCATATTTTTCCTTTGTTGACTTTGGTAACATCTTAACTAAATGGAAACTAGGACATGATGTTCTAGCAAACTGTCATTGAAGGATGATTACGTGCATCGCGCAGTGAAGCGCGAAAAGGACTCAGATTCGTGTAGTTGCGGCTGCAGTTAGCATGGGCCACCAGCCTTTTGTTATGCTTCCTTGCACCAACATACATTTACCAAAGGTGCAAGCCTGTTTTTTGATTCACTGACTTTGTTTTCTGAGTCAGGTTTTTGGGGTGAGGAGGAGAAGGATACATCAGAAAACGGGAACTTATGTCCTATTAGAACCTGGAGAAGATGAGAAATTTGTTTCTGAAGAAGAATTAAAGGCTACACTCAAAGGCTATCTTGAGAATTGGCCAAGACCGGCCTTGCCACTAGACCTAGCAAAATTTGAAACCGTCGATGATGCTGCTTCTTTCCTGGTAAGTTCTGTTTGTGAACTTGAAATTGATGGAGATGTTGGTTCAGTCCAATGGTATGAAGTTCGTTTGGAGTGAGAGAAGAGCTCAAAATACGATTTTCGCTAGCTCAAACCAGGCCTAGATTCTTACGAACAACCGATTCCATGTATGATTTTTTTAATTATGTTAGAATTCCTTCTGACACTGTAAAATTAAAGCTGGCTAACTCTAGTAGGTTGTTATCTTGATGGACAATATATAGGATGCTGGCTCTGTCACATAATCTTGATGGTTTCTTTGGCTGTGAAAATTCCTCTGCCAAGCTGTGTTACATACAGAGAGAAAAATCTATGTTGCAGAACGTCTTTTTAACTTTCCTAAAAGAAGCAAGTCATCTTGAATCGAACCTCATCTTGCCTATTTAATATTTCACTGGAATGGGAAGGGCACGATGGTTTCTTTTCCATGACTACACATCTCATCTCATGAAATATTCTCGTGACAGGAAAACAGGACTATTTATCCAGACAAATTCATGAAGTTCAAGAACCCATCTGATTACAAGAAACCAATCCATCTGATTTAGCTTTTTAACATTTATATCTCAATTTTGAAAGCTGCCGCCACACCCTGAACTTGTACATCTTGAACCTGCTACGATGGCAAAATAAAAGATTTAATTCATGCACCCACATAATAAAAAGTACGAAGAAAACACACAACTTTATGGAACAGAAAATAGAAGAATTCCCTACACTAAGAATTGGTATCTATTATCACAAAGTTTATATTATCCCCTGATTATAAATCTAATCAAGAAACCAATTAAGGGATTTGGTCATACCTTGGGCTGATTAAAACTTGGTGGCAAGAGAGCACCACCCTTTCTGTTTCTTGCAAGAAGGCCTTTAGTAATGGGTGAGATCATAAGATCAGTTGGGCTTCTATACCTTTCAGGGAACTTAAATGCCTTGGGAACTTGGAGATGATACGGGGTGAGATCATAAGAGATACTTAGGTGCCAAAAAAGAAGAAAAGGTTGAAGAAACAGGATTTATGACAAAAGGTACAAACCCAGTTGAGAGAGAGAGGGAGGGAGAGAGAGGGGAGATCTTCAAGAATTTGGAGATTGGATTTTATAGATGTGAAGAAAGTACTAGTGCATATATGAGTTTGCAACGGTACAATTTAGGGCTCTTTAGGAAAGAAGTACCGTTGCGACTTGAAAAGTTTCAAATTTTCTATGCTCTACCCAAAAAGACAAATTGGATTTGAGCAGATTCAATTTTAGCCCATAGTGGGTCCAAAACAGATATGCTCAAGTCAGATTATTCTGCTGCCTTATATTGATTAATTTTTTTCAACATAAAAAATATTAGAAAAAATATTTGAGACCTGGATCACTAATTCAATTGACAATTTAAATAATATGAATTAAAAAAATATAACAAAAATAAATAAATAAACTAATAAAAATAAAAACAAAAAAAGAGTTAACAGAACAAGTCAACCCGGATTATAAAACAACAAAAAAAACTTAGTTAAACCAGATTTATCATAAAACTTTGTGATCATGGACATATAATTGGAATAATCTCATAGAAAAAAGTGCAGGAAAAAAATAATTCAAACATCACTTCCTAATAAATCAAATGAGAACATGATAACTCCATAAAAAAGAAAAAAGAAAAGTAAAAAGATGAAGCTCAATCTCTAACAAATAAAATGTTGAAGGATGAAAATTAAGAAACAAATATATTTTAAATAAAGGTAAAAAAATAGAAAACCTAATCTAAGCCCACCTAGATCATGATACAAAATTTCTAACTAAACCATAATACTTGTGTGAATGCGTTCATAAGCAAGTTGAATAATATCATGAAGCTCATTCATTGAACAACTTAATGTTGAAGGAGAAAAATAGAAAAAAAAACAAATGTATTTTAAAAAAGAAACGGAAAAAAAACATGAGTCAACTCGGGTTAATCACAGTAAAACAAATAAATATAAAATTTGATAGGAAAAAATCTATAGAAAATGAAATTATGCAAAAAAAGATATTAGGATAACTCAATAAAAATAAAAAAATAAAAAAAATAAAAAAATAATTTTTAATAAATTAAATGTTAAAGGATGAAATTGAAATATTTAATTTTAAAAAAGGTCCAAAAAAAATTGTATGCCTTGGAGGTCTATATATATATATATATATATATATATGCCTCACTTAACATATCGCATATTTTCCAATTGAATATTCTATTTTTTCCTATTATTTTGGCAACTTATAATAACATTTTCAAGTTGTATCCCTTGGAAGTCTAAAAAGTCATTACCAAAGAGACAATAGTTGGCAATCCGTCGCAATTGTGATACAACAAATAAAAATAAAATAAAAAAGAATTGTGATAAAGCAAAACTTCACCATTCGTTAACAAATAAAACTAACATTGGTATGTTGTTTTCTAAGTGCGGGGGGGAATTTGATAAGTATAAAATATACATATTCGATTAAGGTAAAATCAATCCCTCACTTGGAATTACTTCTCTTTGCGTTTGTGATCTCCTTGAAACATTGATGGAGAATTAGTTAATACAAATTTTTAGAAATAGGTTTGAAAATCTTATTCACTAAGCCTTGAAACATTGATGGAGAATTAGTTAATCTCAAAGGCATCATCAAGAACTCAAAACCTAGAATGAGTTTAGAAAACACCTTGTATCCATACATTTCATCCGGTAATTCATCTACCAAATGAATGCAAAATTTATCTATAAAGGTCTATTTGTTTATATCATAATAGTCTATGCATATTCTCTAAGAACCATTTATTTTTCTTAATAAAAAAAACTAGAGAAGAAAATGGGCTTTAACTAGGTTGTATTACTCATGCTTCTAAAAATTCTTTAATTGTTATTTCAGAACCTTCTAGAATCTTAAACTAACCTTTAAATTGCATCATCTAATTGGCTGTTTTTCTGAGCCTAGTACGTATTTGAAGAATGGTAAGACCTTTACTTGTGTGCTCCCCATCGTATGTTTCCAACTCTTCCTTGACACTATCAATTTGAATTGAAATATCATTTGGGTTAAAAAATGTTAGGGTTATCACCGATTATTCCATGATTTGTAAGCATACATTAGCTGACTGGCTCCTGGGCTATGTGTCAGCATCTTATTCCCCATGAGTTTTTGACTGTGCCCTCACTCGTTTTCTTCTCCCTCGCACCGCTACTTCATTGCTTGCTGTTGAAACAGCAGTACCCATGGTCAATGGCCACCCACAAGCACCGTTACAGAGTTATACTCAATCTTAGAGACATCCAACTTTCTTGGACAGAATTTACGTTTTCTTCTTTAGTTCATTTTCTTTACCGTCTGATTTTCCATTACAGCTGTTTTGATCTTCGAGATTTGGCATCCTTATGATTGATACTTGATTAAACACACATGTTTTCAAGGGGAATGATCAAAGAATATCTCATTTGCATGGATTGTTGTAATCCACAACCCATGGGACCATGCATAAACAAATTAGGATCCCTTGAATTTGCTAAGCTGACTGGTCAAAACTGCATTAAAGAAACTGCTCTGGCATCTTTGCTCCTCCTTACATGGCCCTAGTAGGAATCCAGGGATCCAGGAGATATAGATACTACAAGAGCAAGGAGACCCCATTAATTATCCTTGAGTTAGGAGCGAGGGAGTCCTTAATCTTGACTTGTACTCTTATTTACGTACGTGGTGGGGTTGATGTATCTCAAGAGAGTAATTTTGATGCACACGTGTGTGAATTTAATGAGAATACATCATCACAAGATCCCAAGATAATTGAGTTCTTGTCTTAACTTATGACTAAAATCTCAACCTTGACCACTCTCCTTGTTTTCATGGCCACAATCGTAGTGAAGGTCTTTTCTTCTGGCAATATAAATTGATAGCAAGTATTTGTCTCTGGCTAGCTTTTTCTTGATCGGGTTCTTGCTCCTTGCTGTCTTCTTTCAGATAATAATGATCCAATAATCCAAAGAACTGACTAATTGTCAGGTTGGATGAAAGTAATGACTATATTTCTCATGAAGTTACACCCCAAGCTGTAACTAGCCAGCCTAGCTAGTGTTTTTTTTTTTTTGAAAGAAAGGTTTTATTAATTTCCCGTCTACCAATTATTAATTCAGCTTTATAGCATTATTGGGGGACCAAATTATTAACCTTATTTTATATTTTTGAATTACAACTAAAATTCTATATTATAAAATATGAATGCACTCCTTAAAAAATATAATGTATTTATGCACATCATAATAAACCAAAAATTGTATTTTTTTTATTTTATAATATTGTAGAATTAGATTTTGAAATTTAAAATTATAAATTAAAATTAATAACATAGAATTGTGAGAAAGTTTAATTTTTATTTTATAACAAAATTTGTTTAAGGTCCATAAATTAAGTTGTAAAACTTATTCATAATTTTATCTATTTTATAGTTATGAGATATACAATGATCACAACCATAATTTTGTATAATATCGACGGAATAATCCGTCGGTATTTAAATACTGATTTTGTTGAGAAAACATTTATTTACAGAATCACGTATGGTAAATGATCGTCGGAAAACTTATCATCAGTGATTTTTATTCTATTGATCATTTCATCAATAATATAATCACCAATGAATTTATAGATGAAAAAACATGCCAAACAAAAATATTTACCAGCATAATTTCATCGGTAATTCTAGCAATAAGAATGGCATAATAGAGCATACCATGTGTAATTTCATTGGTGATTTAATTCATATTACCGATAACATTATCCCATCGGTAATTTACATATTGTTAGTGGTATTTTCTATAATTTTTTTGAACTCTAAGGAACTTTTTAAGAGGTTTTGTTTATCGGTAATTTTATTTGTAATGATCAATGACAAAGTCTTGTAATGTTTTTCAACTCTCTGAAACTTTTCAAGGAACTTAGTCCGTCGATAATTCTGTTATTATTTTTTTAAATGAAAATAAACAAAACATAAAAAAGTAAAAGAAATAAAACTAAAATTAATGAACCAAATATTTATTATTAATTTAAAAATTATTAGTTTGAATACAATTTATCTAGAGAACAGAAGCTGGAGGAGGTGGATTTTCATCGGGACATGATAAGCAAGGTAGACCACATGTACCATCGAGTTTTGACAATAAATCAATTTACAATAACCTAATGACCATCTCAGCACTATGCTGGGTCATCTTAGCAGTAAACTGGATCATCTGAGATTCAAGTCTCGTACAATCACTTGGATGGTCAAAGATTAGGAGCTCAAACCCGATTGTGAGGAACCAACGATCGATACACTACGACTCATCCACATATCCTTAGTTGTAATATTTGAGATATCGTAAACCCAATTTCTATTAGGTCCACCAGACGATTCAGCCTCCATCCACAAATCTGATTGAGTTCTTGATAGGTGGAAGGATCCTCTTCATATTTCTCCTGAAATCGGGTGGTATATGTTTTCTAAAAAAAAAAACTAGTAAGCTAATTTTAAAAAAATAATAACTTAAGAAAAAAATGGTTGAAATCCAACTTACCATGAACTTTTGAGCTTGGCTATCCATAAGGCACTACACCCTTTTCTAACAGTCATCATTTTGCATATGAGTTTTTATAAAAAATTGCATCAGTCTTTATTGGCTTCCAAAAACTTTAGCCTGTATAAGGAAGCTACTGCTAGTTAAATATTTTTCATATAAAACCACAACTAAAAAAAAATATGTAATAAAAAAGAATCTTACCATCTGTTTTGCATATGAAATGAACATAATGGATTTGCTGATGTGCGTGGTAATGGAATCATAAATCTCCCTGTTTCGGTTCTTCGCACCATATCACAACCACCACACAAGATGCTCTAACATCACGTGCTATATATAAGCTTGCCAGATAGCCTCCGAGACGTGTGAAGGTTTGAAATCCCTTCATATAACCATGTCTCCCCAGCCTGGAAGACCTTTTTCTTATGCATATTTTTTTTTGCGCTTCATACTAAAAATCACGCAACCTATAAGATAGAAATAAATTATCGGTTAAGATAATAAAAAATAAAATATAAACATTTTGAATTCAATATTACCTAGTTGTGCTATGATTCTCTCAAACCTTCCTAGTAATAGCATTGCCAGCTCTATCCTAATAAATGTTTTCATTGCACGTCAATTTTTGTAAAATAATTAGTTCATTAAAACTAAAACACTAACCAAACTAAAATAATAAAAAAATTTCTTCATGAATATACTAACCTTGAACTTTCCAAAGCATGCATCAATCATATAGTTCCATTCGGGATTTTTAAAAAACCTATATCAACTAAAACAAAGGCACTTCAATTGATGATTTCATCGCCAATGTTATCGTGTGAGTAACCTCTACATTTGTAAACCTAAGATTCCAAATGTTCATTGCAATTAATTATTAAAAAAAACTATCCATTGTTGTTTATTTTTTAATTATGTAGGTGATGAACACAAACTTACATTAAGTGATCGATCTTAAATTGAGAAATGTACTTTTTAGTACATATATCCCTCTTAGAACAGACACCCCCTTTGCGATGTTGCATTGTACTCGATGAGTCTGTGTCGAGAAAGAGTGCATGTGTCTCAGGTGCCTAATCATGATCGCCACCTAGTGACTCATGGTCATCAAATGTGTTGCTAGAAGAACTAACAATGCTCATATCTATATTATTCACTAATGACATTGCCTTCATCATCTAAACAAGAATATGACATAAAAAAGATAATAATATTCTCAATATATCTTATATTAAAAAAATTAGCAGCACCTACCCTAAATCAATTGATTGCATTTATGACTACTAAAATTATAAAATTTAATTCTCAACCAACCCAATGTTAAATGATGGAATGGAAAAAAATAGTTAAAATGGATAAAAAAAAACTCAAGTCAACTTGGCTAACTCGCAAAACTTGTGATTCAAGTGATGCTTATATTTTATTTTATAGAAAGCAAAAAAAAAAAATTATGAAGCTCAATTCTCAATCAATCTAGATTTTAAGGATGGAGTTGATAAAACAATTAACTAAAAAGAAGGACAAAAAAACAACCCGAGTCAATACAACCAACTAGCAAAACTCGCGACCAGGTTATAAGATGATAACACTATAGAAAACAAATTGAAATGAATTATGAAGTTGAATACATAGTAAACTCAATGTTGGAGGATTAAAAAAAAATTAAGTTTGAAATTAAAAAAAAAATCTAAAAAATATTGAGGACCAAAATGAAAAAGATCTTGACATTTAACTATTTATTGCTACTACAGTGAAATGCCAAATCTTTTAATATATGCTAATAAGAATTAATCAGTTAAAGATATTTAATATTTGTTTGCAAGGTGTCATTTATTTTCCTCGTTCATAGATGGCATAATTGATCATGTCTAAATGCAAAGAGTGTCATAAATGTGACGTTAACAATGGCCAAAATTAGAGATGGAGAAGAGAAGTTTTTTTAGCAATTAAAATAAATGGATAAAATAACACAAAGGAGTTTTTTTAGCAATTAAAAGAAATGGATAAAATAACACAATACATAAAATATTTAGGAAAGTAGCATAGTTTAGAGAGTCGCATATGACATCCACGAGTCATAAGTGTCATTTATGACTCTAGAAAATTAAAAATAGGCTGAAACAATTTACCAAAAAAAAAAAACAGTGAGAGAGGAGAGAGATAAAAATAAATAAAGAAAGAAAAATACCTTGCAGACACATTGAAACTCTGATAACGACACTGCCAGTATCATTGGAAAGATATTTGATGAGATGAATCCAACGATACCAAGAAAGGTCACGAACGGTGACTAGAGTGGGCAACATTGATTGTCCAAATACGTTGTTGTAACCCATTTTTGGGTCCCCACATATAAAATAATAAAATACAAAAAAATTCAAAAAAAATATATTACAAAAAAAATATAACAGTGAAAAATGCCAGAGCGCCATAAACATGCTAAAAAAATTGTTTGAGGATTTTCAAAAAAATATAAAAATTATTTTTTGACAGTATATCATTGACTGATGAGAGCCCCGATGATAAAGAAAATTCAATTTGTGAAAAAAAAAATGCAAAATCAGAAGTTTATGGACTCAATTAAATTTTATTGAAGGTTTAATTGAATTTATAGAGGTTTTAATTGCAAAAAAAATTGATTTTGGAGTTAATTTGGGCTTTAATTAGAAGAAATTAATTTTCTAGGGTCAAATTATAATTTTTGGAAGTTAATTTGGTTAAATCAGGGGCTTAATTGCATAAATATTGAGGTTTAATGGCCAATTAGGGACTGAATTGAAGAAATCCGAGACCAAGGACTAAATTGTAAAACGCGCGCAAATGGAGGGCCGAAATTTGAATCTGATGCTTTTGGCGCCTTTTCCTTTTAAATGAAACGGCGCGTTTTGACCAAAACGGCGTCGTTTCATTCACTGTTGCTAAAAAAAAAAACAAAAAAAAAAACAGAAGCCCAAAACGGCGCCGTTTTGATGGCACTGTAGCTCTTCTTCTTCCCCTGGACGCGCGAGGCAGGGGAAGAAGAAGATTTTTTCTTCCCCTTTTCACCTAATTTCTCACCCGGATTTGGCGCAATAAGACGCCCGCAATCACCCACTTGCCTCCTCCTTTTTATCCACGGATCGATAGTGGAGGGGGCGGCGGCCACCACCATGACGCCTCCCCTGTTTTTTCCTATAAATACAGGGGAGGGCTGCTAAATGAAAAAAAAAAAAAAAAAAGAGAGGAAGGGAGAAGAAAGGAGGAGACCGAGAGAAAGGAGACCGAGGGAGAGAGAGAGGGCAAAGAAGAAGAAGAAGAAGCAGAAGCAGCAGAGAAGAAAAAAAAAACAGAAGAGAGAGAGAAGGGAAACGCAGAACCACCGTGCCTCCGCCACCATCGCCGCCGCTGCCACCAGCAGCACCGCCTCGACGCCACCGCAGGTAATCTCTCGTCGCGTCGTCTCTCCTTCTCCGTTTGCTCGCCTCCTGTTTTCGGTTGCATGCAGAACGTGAATTAATTCACGTTCTGCAGCTGAAGGAGGCTGGTTACTGTGCTTAGGCACAGTAACCAGCCCATTTGGTAATGGGCCGGTTTGGCCCAGCCCACTTATATGGGCCGGGTCCGGCCCATTTCAACCCATTTCAATTTTTTTCCAGAAGTTTTTTTTTTATAATTTGTCCGACACATTTTTTATCAATTTTGCTTAATATCGATATGTATTTTACATCGTAAAAATATAAATTCGGTATTAAAATACCCGGTTTTCATCCCTCGGTACTGTTCACACAACATAAAAAAAAAATCAAAAATATTTGTTTCAACATTTTATAATTTTCCCGCGTAGTGTTTTATGTCATTTTGATTAATATCGGGCAGTATTTTTACATCGTAAAAATATAAATCCGGTATTAAAATACCCGTTTTTCGGCAAAAACTTCCAAAAATAAATAAAAAAATTGAAAAAAAAAAGATAAAAAAAAAATGTTTTTGTGCATACGGCCAAGTGTCTCAAATCTAAAATATCATATCGTATTTTTTATATGTCAAAAAACAATATTTTAGCATGCATTTTGGCTTTAATAACCAGTTTATTAAAGTCAAGAGAACATTGGCCAAAATTTCAAAAACAATAAAATATTTTATTTTGTTTGATTTTAGTATCAGGGATTATGAATTTATACGTAAATCGTATTCCTGATATTAAAAAAAAATATATATATATATTTTCTTTTGACGACTTCGAATAGTTAGTTTTTACCCGATAAGATAAGGATCTCCTTACAGAGGAGGACTTTTCTTAAACCGTAAATGAACCAACAATAAAAAAAAACCACAACACGATTTTAGATTTTATCAGACATTAAAGCAATGCAGCCTACCTTAGGTAGGGCGTAGTTAGGGTGCTAATACCTTCCCTTTACACAACCAGTCTCCGTACCTGATCTCTAAAGACCAGTTAAGGTTCCTAGTAACCAAAATACTAGGTGGCGACTCCCAGTCCATATTTTCACTTGTAGAGACAAGAATTCCTTGTCTCTCCCCATTTTTCCAGGAATAAATATTTCCGATTTTTTTTCCTTGAGGGTGGACGATCGCCGCGCCGCCACACACGTGCGACATACGTTAGGGCTCATTTGCCTTCGGACAGCTTATGAGGCACACTTCGGTCATTATTGATGACCTTCCTTGATGTCGTTTGATTCGTCTCATCGAGATCTTTCCAATGGTATTGATGGTGTCATTATCAGAGCATTGATGTACCACATGTATTTTTATTTTTTTTCTTTGTTTTTTATCTCTTATCTCTCTTCCTTGTAATTTGTGAAGAGAGAGGAGAGAAAAAAAAAGTAAAAAAAAATAAAAAGATCCTGGAGACACAACCAAGCTCTGGTGATGATATCACTGTTATTGTTAGAAAAAAATCAATGAGACAAATCCAACGACATCAAAGAAGGTCATAAAATGTTGACTGGAGTGTGCCACATGAGTTATCTGAAGGAAAATGAACCCTAATATATTTGGACAGCTCATGTGGCCCAATTCGGTCACTATTCATGACCTTCCTTGGTGTCGTTGAATTTGTTTCATTGATATCTTTCAAATAGTATTGATGGTGTCATTATTGGAGTTTTGTTGTGTCTTTGAGGTGTTTTTCTTTCCTTCCTTCCTTGTTTTTCTCTCTATCCTCTCTCCTTTCTCTTTGTTTTAAATTGTGTCAGTCTATTTTTAATTTTAGAGAGAGTCGCAGATGACACTTGTAACTCAAAAGTCGCAAATGTCATATACGACTCTCTAAACTGTGCTACTCTTCTAAACATTTTTTGTACTATTTTATTTTATCCTTTTTTTAAAAAGTGCTAAAGTACAAAATACTCTAGAAAATAAAGTAGTTTTGAACTCTCGTATCATAAAAACAATTGATAAAATAACATGGTGCACAAAATATTTAGAGAAATAGTATAATTTAAAGAGTTGCAGATGACATATGCGATTTACGAGTCGCAAGTGTCATCTACGACTCTTTTAAATTGCAAAACTAAAAAACACAACATTTAATGAGAGGGGAGAGAAATAAAAAAGGAAAGAAGGAAAGAAAAAGACCCTAGAGACACACCAAAACTTCAATGATGACACCACCGATATTGTTGGAAAGATCTCAACAGGACGAATCAAACAACACCAAGGAAGGTCACCAATGATAACTGGAGTGAGCCACACTAACGAACCAAAGACATGTGAGCGTAACATCTTTGGATGACTTGTATGACCCACTCCGTTCATTGTTTATGACCTTTCATGTCATTGAATTCGTCTCATCAAGATATTTTTTAATGGTATAGATGGTGTTATCATTGGAATTTTGGTGTGTCTTTAGGGTTACTTTCCTTTTTTCTTCTTTGTTTTTTCTCTCTCCTCTCTCCTCCTTGTAATTTGTGAAGAGAGAAGAGAGAGAGAAAAGTAAAAAAAATAAAAAGATCCTGTAAACACACTGAAACTTTGATAATGACAACACCGGTACTGTTGAAAAGATTTTAATAAAACGAATTCAATGATACAAAAAAAAAATCACAAACAATGAACGGAGTGTGTCGCACGAACCGATCAAAGGTGTCCAGTCACCGTTGGTGACCTTCCTTAGTGTTGTTGAATTCTTCTTATCAAGATTTTTCTAACGATACCGGTTGTGTCATTATCGGAGTTTTGGTATGTTTCCAAGGTCTTTTTCTTTCTTTATTTTCTTTTCTTTTTTATCTCTCTCCTTTATTTTTATTAAATTATGTGTTTATTAGTTTTGCAATTTGATGTTATTTGTGACTCTTTAAACTATGTTATTTTTTTAAATATTTGTTTTTGCACTATATTATTTTATCATATATTTTTTTACTAGACTAAAAAACAAAAACAAAAATAAAAATAAAAATAAAAGACTATAGAAAAGACGATTAATGTGGTGGCTTTGATCAATAGAGACTCAATTTATCCAACATTGATTGGACAATATTGCAAGCTGATCACGTCAATACCATGTGCGTCTAGATGTCTTTCTACCCTGTAATTAAGAAATTAACTGTAGTGGGTCTGATCTTCCATTTTGATTTTTGGATTGAACTTATGAAAATGTTCTCATTTAATTTGGTCTAGTTAATTTTAAATAGCATCTAGTTGAATTTATCCAACTAGTTTTATGCATTATCATCATAAGTTTTCAAAGTTAGAGTTCGGTTAGGAAGTTAAGAAAAAAGTGCAGATCATGTTTAAAGTTTGGGTTACGACTTAGTGTAAGGTGCTCGGGATTCAGGTTAAGATCTAATTCAAGATGGTTAAGGGTTCGGGTCAGGAATCGAACCATGAACACCTAATGTTTAGGTTGAGAATTGGACCAACACCTGAGTTTTAGAGAATTGACAAGACAAATCAAGAACATTAAAGACAAATCCACTCACTGCCTTTGAGTGATGAGGGTGCCTTACACCGGTCATTATTAACAACTTTTTTTGATATTTATGAATTTATCCCCGTTAAATTCTTTCTAATTATATCTAAAATGTTATTATTGTCACTTTTTTTACAATTAAAATATCTCACTTCTATATATGACATTTTAAAATATTGCGCTTACCACTGTTATTTTCAAAGAAAATTTTTTACAGTTGCTAAATTACCAAAACGTTTTTAAAAAAGAAATTAGAATGGGACGTGTAGCTGTTGATTTGACAAAAAAAAAAACCATTAAAAAGATACAAGCGGCTAAACTCCCAGGGTTTTTATTAGTAAGGAGAATTTTGTATAAAGAGAACGTTTTCGAAAGGATTCGTGAGCATGGTGAGGTGTAGAGACTGCGCATGAGGTCAAGGGTTTTGGTTTTATGGGTCGAGAGGAGTGGATTTTTTTATTAAACTAATTCATGATAAATACCTCATTAATTCCTTTCTATTAAGAAAGAAATTTCCCGCATTTATATATATAAAAAATTTGAACAAGTAAAAGATGGAGACGAAGATTGCTGTTAACAAAGATTAACTAAGATTTAGGGTTAGGAGATTTATATTTCATGTTTCGGGTGAACCCTATTAAAAAATTCTTAAAAACAATTTTAATCAAAAAATTGAATTACCATCTTATATATTTAGAACCGTTTATTGTTATGTTATAAAAGTATTTTTTAAAAAAATCAAAATCTTTTATTTTTTATTTAAATTTATTTTTTATATTTTTAAATTATTTTAATGTGATGATATAAAAAATAATTTTTTTAAATAAAAATATTTTAAAAAATAATTATTATTTTACTTTTAAAAATCAATAAAAAAAAAATTGTGAGTAGACAGCCCTTCGGTATTATATTTCAAGTTTCAGTATGGATATCTACGGATGCCCATTGACCAATTACTCCGACGAAAAATAAGAGATTTTCAAGGGGTGGTGGAGTACAGGGTCGTGGATTGTGAGAGGCAGCGACTCCTGACCTTTTTATATCTTCCTCCTCCCTTTCTTGAATGCCTATAGTAGGGGCAGTGTTGACTGTTGAGGGTGGGGGCCCTACACGCAGAGGCCTTTACTTCTAAAGCACTTGCTTGCGACCCTCTCTGCTAGGGGTGAGCAAAATAACCGAAAAACCGATTAAACCGAGAAAACCGGAAAAAAAATAACCGAAAAAACCGAACCGAAAAAAAAAACCGATTAAACCGATTAGAATTTTTAAAAAACCGACCGGTTCGGTTCGGTTTCGGTTTGATAAGCCTGAAACCGAAAAAACCGAACCGAACCAAACCGGTTCAGTTAAAAAAAAAAACTATAAAAGCCCTTTCTAAATTTTTAACCCTAAACACTCCCTCTCCTTCTGCATCCAGCAGCCGCGCGCCCCCCCCCCTCCAAAGCCCCCACAAGCCCCACAAGCCACAACTCTCAAATCTCAATCTCCCACACTCTCGTCCATTACTTTACAAAACTTCATGCCCAGATCTAGACTTTTAATCATCTAACAAAACTTCAACAAGGCTTCAAACTTCATCTTCAAATCTAACAACCCAAGGACTGGTTTAGTGTATGCTTCAAATCTTCATCTTCAAGGCTTCAGTGTTTGTTTCCTCTCATCGCGGTTGTGTCCTTTGAAGAAAGATTAAAGCTTTGTTGGAATGCACTGAGCGATGAAAAGCCATTCTCCTTGCAACTCTTTGCTTTCTTACTAGAACATTGTAGTCTGCAGTCCCATGATAGTTTTCATGAAGCTTATGATGACGGATTTGTTGTTTCTTGAGTAATTGGGCTTTCAAAATTTTGGAGTTTGTAGGGAAGAACAAGAGGGAAGCTGGAGAAGCTATAGAGAAGATTGTTAAAAAAACCCGGTCGATTTGCTATAGGTTTTTCCGGTTTTTATGTTAAAAAAACCGAACCGGACCGAACCGAAACCGGTCGGTTTGAACCGATCCCGGTTCGGTTCCGGTTCAAAATTTTCAGTTTTTCAAAATTTTATTTTGGTTAGTTTTTTAGATAAAAACCGAACCGAACCGAAAATGATCACCCCTACTCTCTGCTTTGCTCTCTATTGTGCTGGTCATAAATACCGCAATTACTACACCTAGTCTACTACATCTATCCTCCTACTACATAAATACCTTTTTTTTTTTTTTAGAATTACTGCTGCACAAAAACTATTAAGATTGGTACGAAAATCACTGTCAACATACTAACATATTAAATTTCACTTCAATAATAAAATCATGTGTTTTTTTAATGCCATAAGTTAGGGTTAATTTATTTATTTTTTAATAATTTATTAGTCATTAAAAAATTATATAGAGATACATGCATTACTTTAACATTTTTAAAATAATAAAATAACTTATTTACTCCAAGTAAAAAAAATTAAAACTCTATACCAAGAATATTTATGTCTTTATATTTTTTGAAAGTGTAAAAACATATTTTTACTCTTAGAATAAAAAAAAAATTAAAGCATACATTCAGCGTCATTGTTAACTTTTTAGAGTAGCTTTTTTTTATTACTATTAATTTCAAATTCATTAAAGGCATTTTGATATTTTTACATTGAATAATTTATTTTAATATTTAAAAAGTTGTTGCATGAACCCGCGCGTGAGAGACACTACTCGTGTAATGCCTCTTGGTTGTTACACATGCTCTTTCGTTGTTTTGTTAGAAGTGTCAATATGTTATCTTTTACATGGTGCAACGCGTGTTAGTAGCATATGGATGGCTTGTCGTTATGGTTATTTTTTTCTTTTATTTTCTCTTCTCTTCCTAAAAAAGTACATGTTGGCCATCTTTTTTTATTTCAATTTTAATCTTTATTCTTGTCGCATGTGGACATTGGAGAGAGCTGATGTGTAAAAGAGGTAAAAAATTGAAAGTCGCCACCTAATTTTATGGTAACTAGAAATTCTAACTGGTCTTTAAAGGTTTTGAGTAAGAGGGTAGTTATGTAATATGAAAGATAGATATCACACTCTACATCTTGCTTAAGAAAATCTTGATTATTGTTTGTTTTCGATGATAGATGTGTTTTATTGTTGGTCGCCTAAATTGATATATATATTATTCAAGGTATCATTTTTATTCATAAAACAATGTTCAAAGGACAAGGTCCGATGTTGGACCTTACTATCGTGGATTATTTGGAAATGATGGGTGCATCCATATATAAAGCTTATTTTAGGTTGAAAAATTCATATTATCTATTTGAAAATTTTATTGATTAATATCCCAAAGATCATATATTAATTAATGCTATTATTTACTTACTGACATCTAAAGAAAAAGGTTCAATATTAGGTCACACCATCTTGGGCCAATTGCTAATTAATAGAAACAATCAATTCATCAATCAAGAATTAATTGATACTATTATCTTATAACTGACATTTAAAAGATAGGATCTAATATAAAATCATTTCATCTTAAGTTAGCTAACAGAAACAATTAATATAAAGATAAATTATTATTATTTTTTAATTTTTAATCAGCATCTAGATAACATGATCTAATGTTAGACCGTACCATCTTAGATTGATTAAAATTATCATTCTTTATTATGTTTTTTATGGAAAATTCAATCTGTTGGTTTATACCTACAAGCAAATCTACTATTTTTTTTAAATCCTTCAATTACACTCAATATATATCTTTTGAAAAATTAACAACAAATAAAATGCAATCCAGCAACATTAATCATTTTTAATTTTATTGACAACTCTTCAAATTTCTATTTACCTTTTTTTAAGATCATGCTTTCAAAACTAAGGCTTATCTAAAATCAACATTTTTTTTCAACTCAATAGATCATTCATTTTTTTTTTTTATGTTGTTATTTTCTTTGAAAGAAAATTACCAAAACATTTTAACATGTCAATTACTCTAAAATCATTTCACATAAATTTCTCTAATAGTTTTCTCAAACAAATGATTAAAAAAAACAATCAAAATCAAATCATAATAAATCAACCAAATATTCAATTACAATAATAATAATAATAATAATAAAAAACAAAATCTATTATTTTAAAACTTAAATATCAATCAATCATCAATCCAAACTTCAAAATTCTAACATCCTCCATATATATATATATATATAGGGGTGAGCATTTCCGGTTCGGTCCGGTTTTCACCCAAAAAACTAACCAAACCAATTTATTTATTTATTTATAAATCAAAACCGAAATTGAACCGAAAACAGTTCAAACCGAGCATTTTCGATTCGGTTAATTGAAAGGAAAAACCGGAAAAAACCGATTTCATCTTGGCCAAGCATATCAAACAGGTTTTCTGAATCATGAAGCCAAAAAAAACAAGATTCAAACGAAAATTTGAAAAAAATATTTATCACAACATCCATTACAGTAATCGCAACATGAATGACAAATCAACATTCTTGTAAATAAATATGGAAAATAAATACATAACAGATCTACAAAAATTAAAAAAAATAAATAAACAGGGACAAAAATTAAAAGATAAAGATTGAAGAGAGGGAGGCTCCAGAGCTGCTATTTTGTTGTAAATCCATGAGCTTAGTTGATTATGCTTATAGAAAAGGACAAAAAGATTGTGCTTAAAGCCGTAAAGAAAGGTTGAGAGAGATGAGAGATGAAGATGTTGAGAGGGGTTGTGAGAAAAGTTGAGAGATAAGAGATGAAGATGGGGGGACACCAGTCAAGCAAATATTAATTTAATTAGCACTGGTACGTAGTGGTGAGCCTAATGTTATTACATCAGGGAGATGAAGATGGTAGGAGAGGGATGTGGTTGGCTGGTGTTTGAAGATGAAGAATCAAAGATGGTGGGAGATGGATGTTGCTAGCTGATGTTTAAAGATGAAGAATCAAAGATGATGGGGGCTGGTTGTGCTCTAATAGATAAAAAAAGGATTGATTTCGATTTGAAATTGTGAATTATGAATTGTGAGTTGAGGGAGCAGCTCAGGAGCAAGGACAAGGACGGCTGGAGTATGGATGCTAGGGGCGATATTTTTTTGTATTTATAGTACCCTTTAAACTGAACCGGTTCGGTTCGGTTGGGGTTTTTCTGGTTTCTGGTTTCTGAAACCGAAACCGAACCGAATCGAAAATTTTTTAAAAAAAATTAATCGGTTTTTTTTTCGGTTTGGTTTTTTCGGTTATTATTTTTTCGGTTTTTTTGGTTTCTTGGTTTTTTTGCTCACCCCTATATATATATATATATAATTGGTTGAATATTAAAGTATAATAGGGTTCTAGTCGATAACTGGAAACCTTCCAGGGAAGACATTTCAATATTTTTTAGACAATAAATCATTTGGCCCTTATATTTTTTTTCATGAGACCAAAACAAAGCAACTTCATTTTAAACCAAAATAAACCATTTTGGTGGACACACACTGTTTAATTTAAATGGAATGGAATTGTTTCGGTAACTCTAGATTAATTAGGGCTTTAATCTTTTTTTTTCAATTGCAACCTTCAATCTTTGAGTTTTTAAAATTAAACCCTCAATTAAATCTAATTTTTAGGAATTATTTCAATTTCACACCTAAAATTTTTTAATCGGATCCTCTAACTTTAGTACCTTTTCAACACAGCCCTTAGTTTTGGATATTTTCAATAATGTTCTTAATTGGTCTTTCGAACTTCTATTTTTTTTTTCAATTAAATGGTTGATTGCACCAATTAGGCTAATCACAGCTTCAATCGGTCCTTGATCTGTCAATCATTGCAAATTAATAATAAAAAAAATTAATTGTGACATCCCTCTTAAAAAATAATTAAAAAAAAAATAATCAAGCCATTTTCTTTTTCTTTGAACTTTGAAACTTTGACCAAAATCAATATCTATGAAATGTTGTGAGGCTAGCGTTGTCTTTTCAAATTGTAGCAAATATTATGGGTGTCGAAATGGCTAAAATGTCGTGTTATTGAGTGATGACCGATGACATTCAAGATACTTCCCTTCCCTTCCGTCCCCTGCCTTGCCTCTCTCTCCTATTTAATTACACCCTACTAGGAAGTGACAAGCCCATTTATTTTCTTCAGTTCTGCTTCTTCTTTCCACTAATTAAGGCCATGGTCATGGCTGAAAAACAGATCTTTGTTTCCATGGTCCTTGTTTTGCTTTTGGCTGTTTTTTCTAGTGCTAGCCATCACCATGCACTAAATGAAGTAGAAGAAGAAGCAGACAGGATATCTTCACTTCCTGGCCAGCCTAAGGTCTCTTTTCAGCAATTCTCTGGCTATGTTACTGTTAACAAAGTTGTTGGTAGAGCTCTCTTCTACTGGCTCACTGAGGCTGTCCATGACCCCTCGTCTAAACCCTTGGTTGTTTGGCTCAATGGAGGTCAGACCCCTTCTGCTCTCTCCTTCTCTCTACACATGTCTCTATGCATATCTCTAGTTTTATTTTCTGTTACTGTTGTATTGGTCACTAGTGATCCATGCTCAAAAAACACTTCAGTGGTTCTTGCTGTCAACGTGCATTCTCTTTTATTTGGAACAAGAATTAATATATATCGTCTTTGTTTCTCATCTTTAAGTCCAGAAACAGATTACTTTTCTTTGTTGCCGACATGACAATGAATGATGAAGATTTTAGATTCTTCTAGGAGTACAGAGTAGTAGTTATCTTTCGGAACTAGAATTGAAGTTGCTATTTACTTCGTACTTGCAACTCTTGAACACCTGTTTTGTTCTTTGGAACTCGAAACTCCTCCAAAGAAACAGTTGTAAAGAGGCATGGAAGTTTAACTCACTTGCTTTTCTCTAGTTAATTTGCTGGAGAAAAACTAGGAAGAAAAGAAAAGAGTGGCCAGTGCCCACATGAATGGCAAACGTGGCCTACCAATGCCTAAAAATGATGACCCAACTACTCATAAATGATGGGATGCCTAGCCTCTTTCTCCCCTTTATTAACCACCGATGAGAAAACAGAAAAGAAATCGATACCTTGAAAAAGCTAAAGAAAAAAAAATATTAAAGGAAAGAAAAATCATAACGCAAGAATACAAAAAATAAACAATTACATGTCTAAATACACGAACTCTCTGAGTCTTCTGCATGGAGTGATCAGAAAGATAAATGCTTGAAAGCAACCAAAAAGAGGGCTCATTATTAGGTTACAGCAATTACGATCTCATAGCCATCAATGTCAGCTTGTGTAGGTGTACCATGAATGCATATTACTAAACCAGCAAATTATAGCGTCACCCATTTTGTCTTCTCTTGCTAAACCCCACTCATTAGCTTAAATTTTACCCTCGCTACAGTTCATACACTCAACTAGTCAACTTCGCATAACATATCTTTCTCTGAAATGAAATATTTACATCACTCTGTCTATTGCGTCGAGTCTCAGAGAAACCTCGCATGTTGAGGCACATAGAAGATGTGGAGTCGAATTTATTGGCACTACTTTTCACCATTTCTAGCAAAACCATATATTCTGGTATCTTTTTTGGGGCCCATCTCATTTGAATCATGGTCTTGATTTCATTACCTTTTACTTGTAAACAAGCAGGTCCTGGTTGCTCTTCTGTGGCATATGGTGCTTCTGAGGAAATAGGGCCATTTAGAATCAACAAGACTGCCTCAGGATTGTACCTTAACAAGTTCTCATGGAACTCTGTGGCCAACCTCTTGTTCCTGGAAACTCCTGCTGGTGTTGGCTTCTCTTACAGCAATCGGTCCTCTGATTTGCTTGATACTGGCGATATTCGCACTGGTAGAATTCGTTTTATGTCATAGTTTGATAAATTATCGCTAAGTTTGTTAGTTGTTGAAGAAAGAAAGTGTGCATATAGGTTATTTTTGTAGGCCATAATTTGAAAGACCAGGCAGCACCACTACATTATAATGATGATACCGCAGGTCCTAGTGTTTATCAATGGTAGCAACCGATACTTGTCATGATATGTCCCAATGTATAATTGCATATTGCTGGTTATAGTGGACCTTTGGTCCACATTTAGTGCATTTGTTAAACGGCAGGGGAAGTTTGATATAGGATTTTTAACCATTTCAGGGACTACTATGTCTTTGGATTGTCTATAATTTGTAGTGTTCGCGTCAATATCTGAACGCAATTAATCTGGTAGTGCATAATTGAAACCTGTTGCAAGCCATTTTTGCTAACCATTCGACACTCTGCACTTAAGGAATATCCGGAGGAAATCTTATTAGCCATTGAGAAGTATGTTTTCAATTGTACTTTAGTCTGATTTTTTCATCATGATTCAGCCAAGGACTCGTTGGAATTTCTGGTTGGATGGATGAATCGATTCCCACGATACAAGAACCGAGAAGTATATCTTACCGGAGAGAGTTATGCAGGCCACTATGTTCCTCAGCTGGCTAGAGAAATTATGATGTACAACAAAAGGTCCAAGCATCCAATAAATCTTAAAGGATTCATGGTAACTTTCCATCCACATAGTGGAACTACCTAATAGCTTCATTTGCATTGCTTTATTCCCACTTGGGTGTTCTGCACAATCACAACTAGACAGATCATGGACTGATCAAATTTTGTTTTTCGTAAAGGGTTTTATGTGCTTATTAATATTACATTCCCAGGCCCCATTCATCAGACATTATGACACGCAATGCCTGATTCTGTTGGAATTTCAATTCTATAAAAGAAAAGCTAGTGACTAAAAACTTTACTTTCTTTCCCTGTGCATTGCATTCCTGCAATCAATAAATCGATATGAAATGGTATCCAGGTTGGGAATGCAGTTACGGACAACTATTATGATAACCTTGGAACAGTGACGTACTGGTGGAGCCATGCGATGATCTCTGATAGAACATATCGGCAGCTCATCAACACGTGCGATTTTCGAAGGCAGAAGGAATCAGTCGAATGTGAATCATTGTATAGTTATGCCATGGATCAAGAATTTGGAAACATTGATCAGTACAACATTTATGCACCGCCCTGTAACAACTCTGATGGTAGCACCTCCACTCATCAGAGTATTCGATTGCCTCACCATCCCTACAAGGTATGTATAATTCTGAGTAAGTTCCTATACCCAGAGTAATACTAGCAAATAGTAATAGGACTAACAATTCTGATAAGTTTTGTCAAAATCCATATGCTATGTCCTTAGGATTGATACCTTCTATTCTTTCTGGAACTATCAGGTTGTCAGGCCATTGTCTGGCTATGATCCCTGTACTGAAAAATATGCTGAGATTTATTACAATAGACCAGATGTGCAGAAAGCACTCCATGCCAATGTGACCAAAACTCCTTACAAGTGGACAGCTTGCAGGTGAATTGCCAGAACACTGGGCATGTATACGGTCAATGTGCAAAAAACAATCTAAGGGAGTTCATACGTTTTCCTGAAGAACTAAATTGATGTTTTTGTTTATACAGTGAAGTACTAAATCGTAACTGGAACGACACGGATGTTTCGGTTCTCCCAATTTACCGAGAAATGCTTGCTAGTGGACTGAGGATTTGGGTATTCAGGTGAGCTCTTTTTCTTGGCTTACTACAATGATCCCACAACGTTATTATTCAAATGTAATGTTTAACTGAGAATCACCTTCTCTTTTCCACTGAACTATTGCAGTGGCGACGTCGACTCGGTTGTGCCAGTTACAGCTACTAGATACTCCCTCGCTCAACTTAAATTAGCGACAAAAATTCCATGGCATCCTTGGTATGTTAAGAAGCAGGTCAGCATTCTATCCATCTTCTTTGTTTATATTGGTCTGGAATTGATAGAATGTTGTAATAATAGTCTTATATTGCCCACTAGGGAAACCTACCAGAATCAGTCCTTGTTAAATGTGTTCAACCACTTGAGCATAGAACAGAAAGTCAGAGCAATCCAGCTTACCAAACTTTGTCACCACTCGGTCATTGTTTTCGTCTGTCCTTGATTCGCCCACTTTAGCATAGCTATCGATACCTAACATAAGATTCTGATAAGGCTTCATCACGATAGATACAAACAAACAATGTCCTTCTTTTAGCTGCTGAGCTTTAATCAATTAATGACCTGATTTTCAAACCAATTAAAGTTGTGATAAATAATTGGATGTGGTTTTGTGAAGGTGGGAGGGTGGACAGAGGTATATGAAGGGCTGACATTTGCAACAGTGAGGGGGGCTGGTCATGAAGTGCCACTTTTCAAGCCAAGAGCAGCCCTTCAGCTATTCAAATCATTCTTGAAAGGGCAGCCCCTTCCCAAGTCTTGAAAGGAAAAACCCTCCTGGATTTTAGTGAAACATGCTCTTGTTATTGGTGGAAAGTAGACGAAAGGATGTCTCATTTTTAGTTGGAAAGGAAACTGTTATTCTATGACCATTGACTGACTGCTCAGCATTTACTTGATTGAATTGTTATCTTTCGTCCTCGTATCATGTCTACCTTTGCAGTCCATGTGCTCTCATGACTTCACATTTGTTATTTTGTTTATGGTATATGGTGTTTCAAGGTAAAATAAAAATAAAAATGGTATAACCAGTGCCTCTACTTTCTGAGGAACAACATAATTGTAAACAAAGAGAGATAGAGATTAATGTCAACCGGTGATGATGTCCTAACAACCAGAATATTTATTGCGTTATTTATTAGTTTGTGGGCAGCGGTTAATCAAGCTTTCAGGTAAATAGTTTTCTTCTCCTTAGCCTAAGAAACACTAAATTGATGCAACTATATTCCTAGATTATCTTGTCTATGTTGTATATATATAATATCTTGATATTCTTTATTTTATATTTTGAAAGCACTTTTGAATGTACGATTAAAAAAAAAGTAAATTAGAGCTAATTCAGACCATGTTCCAACTCATGTCGTACATTAGCAAATTTGACATCTGTTCGATATTTTGTGTAAAGCTTGTGCTCTAGAAGTTGAAATGAAATGATTCTAATGACATTAGAAAGCTAACATCCATACCTTTCTATACATATATAGCAAGAAAGAAAGAAAAAGCATGGAAATCGCAGCCTTCAAAGACAAATCTCGTATTTTATCAATGTTGACTTTCGATCATTCCGAGTTGAATATCTTGAGTTAGAGATGTTCATTTGAGGCAAACTCAATTTTTTTGGATTCTTGACTCGAAAACCTATCCGCCTACCAAGTTTTAGTAGAAAACGAGCTTATATGAGAGATATATGATTTTTCTAAGACGACTTGTAAGTTTTGCCAATAGACAAGTTTTGTGAAGAAACAAGTCTAATTTACTTTCCAAGTATCAATAACGACATTCAAGTCTTTATTTGGGCAATTTAACTTTTCAAAGTCCAAAATCAAAGCTTGAAGATTTTATGCAAGGCTATTTTTTTTTTAAAAATAGTTATTGCACTACTTAAATATAAATTGTCTACTTAGAAAAGAACTATTTTGTAGGGAAGCAGAGATTATGGTTTCCTATCAAATAAAAAGAAAGAGAGAAAGGAAGTGAGGAGCGGCCAAAAAAAGAAGAAAAAATCCACACTTTCCTCTTATACCCGAAATCATGTATTCATCTCTTCGTTTCATTAATTTTTCGATAGACATGCAAGGCTAAGTTCTTTTCTTGGTTGCAACAACACATGAAACATTGAAATTTCAAAAAGTATGAGATCTATTTTACCTTCTTTTTTTCCAGTTTATATGATGAGTATGCTTGTTTTCCTATGATTATTTAGTTTTATTGTTAGAACAAACTCTAAATTATTATTCTAACCAATATATTGCTAAGTTTGCTATCAAAATCAAAGTTGTGATAACTAAACTTGTGAAGCAACTAAGTTTAATAATTATGGAAAATCTATGTTATTAATCTTAGGAAAAACATTCGATCAAATCAAACATAGAACACCAACGGTGAAAGCATTCTGCTGGGCCGCTGCAAACAGTTATGTTGTCTAGATTTATCAACCTATCTAGTTCTTAAGGTTGCCATTGAGTTAAATTACTAGTGCAGACATTGTGTTTGTTTAATGGTTAGGCTTAGTTATATTGCGGATTGGTTAACTAACTAATATTAAAAAAATTCAGAATATAAATTGACGTATCATTTCAATGATCAATTTTGATTTCCATAAATGGAAGTTTACTTTAGACCAAGGTTTTCTCTCTTGATAAGTTTCAGATGTATTTAATTTAGCTTGATTGTTTTATTCTGTTTACCATAGCATAACCTAGATAACCTCAAAACCCCTCCAATTTCATATCATCTAGCATGAAACCTGAACTAGACCTTCCTCGTAGTATGGACCCCTTGCTTCCTCTATACTATCTTGTTTATTTAAGTTAGGGTAATTAATTTGTGTAACTGCGATATTTTAACACAAATTAATAGTAAAGTCCTAAGTACTTATAAAAATAGTTCCAATTAGGAAATTTAAAGACACTCCAATGATAAAGTCAGTAACTTTATGGGAAATACAAGAAATAATTTAAAAAAGCTTTAGATTTCAAGAACAAGTGATGCTTGTTCTTGTATTCTAAAAGGATTAATACTTTGAAATATATACAAGTTCTTAAGAAATATAAAGGTTCTGAACCTTTTACCTAGATGGTTTATGGAATGTTTATACTCCCTGACATTGTCGTTGTCAAAGAAGGGAATGATTGAAACGTCATTTTCTTTCAGTGACATTAATGAGGGACAAATATCACTTACATATGATTAATAAGATAATAAGTATGGTAGGTCCCTCAAGAGACTTTTTGTACATCTACAAGTATAAATAAATCATTACCTCATACACGGATGATTTATATAATCATTCTAAAAGCAAGATTCCTTACTTTTGAATACTCAAGACATAAGATGTAACTTGACCTAAGTTCAAGGGCATGATGAATTATGTTACCTTGGGTTCAACTGATAACTCAACCCAAGCATGTTGGGTCTGGTATCTCACCAGAGCTATGTTTCCTTGGGTTCAGCTGATAGATGAACCTAATCATGACGGTTAAACTCAAATAAATTAGGTCTGGCATCTCGCCACACCCATGTTTTGTTAGGTTCGGCTAATCACCCAGCCCAATTGTTTTGGTTATGGCATATCACTAACCTACCTTGTTATAGACTCTCTTAAGTCTTAAAAAGATACACTAAAATAATTACCTTATCAATTATCAATTGAGAAGATTTCTTGATGATAGTCTTTGTGGAAAATAGACACTAGAAGACGAGTAACAGTAAAAATATAAAGAATTTCCTTGGGTTCAGCCGATGTTGGGTCTGACATCTTGCTGAGAAAATTATTAAATATTTATTAAAATTATATTTTAATAAATATAAAATATAATTTAGAAACAAAAAGTTGCTCATGCGTACAACGCACTCACTAGCATTTTGAAAGCCTCTTTCATCTTCGGACAACACATGAGGCATCATAAGATGAAAAAATGCTTCCTTACATGGCGATGTTGAAAGCTTTCTAACGTGATTTTCTTGGTGGTTGGGCACATGTGCATGATGGCACAATAGTTGGGCTCCGGTGAACTTTTGTTCTTCTCCTCCCTTTTTTTTTCTTTATTCTCCTTGGGTTTTGCATTGGCACACCAAAATATAAAGGTGTCCTATCTATCATTAGTTTTTTATATCCAATTTGGTTTTTATTCTTATAATTGCTATTTATTTTTTTGTTTTTTTTTTATTTTTTTATTATTTGTGCCTTCAATTTCCTTGTTCATCATTTAGTTTTATTTAATTTTTATATCAAATTTAGTACTCATTCTTTTGGTTTCTGTTTTTTTTCATCATTCTCTTAATTGAATTTTGTTTTTAATTTTATTCCTCAACATTTGATTTTAATTTATTTTGATGTCGAATTTGGTCACCATTGTTTTTATTGCTATTTGTTTTGTTTTGGATCCTTTTTAATTACACTCCTCTCTTTTTTTCAATTACATCCCTTCGTATTTTGTTTATTGAGAATTTTGCTTCATTATTTTTTAAGGTTTCCTTTTATGTAGTTAGTCTCGAGCTCATAATTAGGGTCACGAGTTTTAAAGGTTAACACTGGTTGACTTTGGTCTTTGTTTAAAAATAATTTTTTAAAATTTTGTCATTCAGCATTTTATTTATTGAGAATTGGTCTTTATTTTATTTTTTTCACTTTTCTTTCAATAGGATTATCTTAATCTTATGTTCATAGTTGCAGGGTTAGTGAGTTAACCTAGTATTAACTTGGGTTTTTTTTTTAATATTTTATTTTTAGTTTCACCCTTTAACATTAGGTTGTTTGATAATTAAGTTTCATAATTTTATTTTATTTGCTTTCGATAGGGTTATCTTGGTGTCATGATTATATTGTAGATTTTGCATGCTAACCTAGGTAGGCTCGAGTCGATTTTGTTTTCACCTTTTTTGAATTATAGTTTTTTTGTTCAATTCTGTTCTATAACATTTTAATTGTTAAAAATTGAGTTTCAAACTTTTTCCATATTACTTTCTATTGGGTTATCACTTTCGTATTTAATTTTTTCTTCTTTAACAAATTAGATCCTTCAACATTTGATTTTTTTAACATTCAGTTAATTTTTCAATTTTATCCTTCAATATTTAATTGATTGGGAATTCGTCTCCATGGTTTTTTTTTCTTTCTTTTCTATGGGGTTATCTCAATCTTATGTTCATGGTCATCGTGTTAGCAAGTTAACCCGGTTTGATTCTATTTTTTTTTTTTTTTTATAATTAATTATTTTTTTAATTTTGCCTTTCAATATTGAGTTATTTTCTAATTAAAATTTATAAATTTATTTAGTTTACTTTTGATGGAGTTATCCATGTATCATGTTTATGTTGTATATTTGATATGCTAACCCGAATGGACTCGAGTTAAGGATGTTTTAATTTTTTTCAGGGGAGAGTGATTGCAGGAGGGTTAAAGGCAGCTTGGCGTGACAGTGATTCCCATTCGTTATTTTTACACTTGCATTGGCTTCAGCCGGGTTGGGTTAGTTGTGGCTGACCTCTTTGTGGGCTGAATCCGAAGGCTGTTTTCTTTGGGTGAGTTTCTTCCACGTTTGGGTTGGCTTGCTTATTCGGCTTGGGTAGGCTTGGTCAGCTTTCTTATGCGGCTTGGATGGGTTTGATCAACTCTGTTTTTTCTTTTTTAACAGTTTCAATGTCCTTGTTTGCCTTCAGTTTGGCACCTTTTTCGTTCAATTCCTAGGTTTAGGTGCTTCATCTTCAGCCTCTTTCTATGTTAGGCATCAGTGGCTTACGTCCCTTTGCGGCCCATCAATTAGACTCCTCAGTTCATAGTGCCGTGGGCTTTGGCTTCTCGGATATCTACAGAACATAGGTGAAAGTATGCATGTTGGGCTCTGTGAATGGACGTGCTTTTAACGCACCCTCAGATCTGCCAATTTACTAATCAGTATATTTTATATTAAAATAATATTTTTTTTATTTTTTTTAATTATTTTTAAAATCAACATATCAAAATAATTTAAAATATAAAAAAATTTATTTTTAACAAAAAAATAATTTAAATTTTGTTTTGAAACATGGGTTGGCCCGCTTTTCTAAATCGCTCTTTTAAAAATTATTTGTTTTTATTTTTGTTTTAAAATGATTTTTTAAAGAAATTAATTTTTCTAGTATTTTTAATATATTAATATTAAAAATAATTATTAAAAAATAAAAAATAATTTTATATAAAAAATATTTTAAAAAATAAATTTTTTCACGTGAATTCTTATTTTATCCTCTATTCTGGGATGATATTATTTTTGTTTTGGTTACTTTTCATTCCTATCTAATTCTTACATGTACCTATCACTTTCAGTTTGGCAGAGGTTGCCACAGTTATAACAGCTCATACTTGCTACTTTTTTTTCTTTGATTTTTAGGTATTTTTTATGATTAAAATTTGAAAAAAATAAATTTTAAAAAAATATATTTAGGTGTGGTTAGTTGGATTTAAATACATGTTTGGTAAAAATTGTTATTGAGATTTATGTACAGCAAAAAACATGTATAAAATATTTGGTAGTTGTATAGTTGTGGTTACTTTTCAAAGTGATTTTTACTTAGAAATACATTAAAATAATTTTTTTTATTTTTTCAAAAAAAAATTTAATATCGGCGTATCAAAATAATCTGAAAACACAAAATAAAATTGAAATAAAAAAATATTTTTTTTTTTCAAAATCGTTTTTAAAACGCAAAAACAAACAGAGTGTTATGAAACTCAGTTACAAAAACACATGTAAAAATAGTTTTTTAAAAATTGTGTTTCAAACTTAATTTTTTAACAAGATCCCACAGTAAAAGTACAGTTTGATATATTATTAAACACCTTACAATATTTTTTACACTACAAATATAAAAATTGCAACTAAACAAACGCAACCTTAATATCCTTTTAAAAGGGAGAAGTCCTTTGAAGCTTAAATTTTAAAAAGTTCCGATGTATATGAAATCATACAAATCATTCAAAGGTTAAGCTTAAATTTTGCGTTGTATAATAGAGTATGAACATCTCCCTTTTAGTAAGGCTAGTTCCTATGATGCATTTTTGTATGAATATATGTACAAGTGTATACAAATATACCTGGAAACAATTTTTTAAAAAAGGAAAAATACATATAAAATCTATTTTGAACACTTCACACTTAATTTCCTTTTTTTTAACTCAAAGATTAGCTCTAGTTTCAAAAGCACTAAGTTTTTGCTGGTTCATTGACTCGTGATCGTTGCAAGTCGGATTCATTTTTTTATACATAAAAATATCTAAACATTATTAACGTATTATCTCATAAAAAAAGATAATTATAAACTCAAAATATAATGTATATTGGATAATATTTTTTTAAAAATATTGATATGATAACATATTAGATTAACTTAAGTTAACTTGTCAAATCTACATTCCGGATTATAAAACAATGTTAATTTTATAGAACAAAAGTTAAAATAAAATCATGAAGGTGAATTCTTAATTAATTTAGTGTTGAAGGAAGAAATTAAAAACAAAATTAAATTAAAAAAAGAACAAAAAACTCGAGTTAACTAAGTTGTCAAATCCATAACTCAGGTCATGCAATCGAGATAACCCCTAAAAAGAAAAAAAAATTATCAGGCTTAATTTTCAATAAACTCAATGTTAAATGATGAAAAAAAAATTAAAAAAAACCTAAATCAACGCAGGCTAACCTGTAAAATCTGTAATTTAGGTAATGAGACTACAATAACTTTCTTTTTTATATATTTTGTTTTATGATTTAACATGAAAATTATGCCGTATGCTTACATCTTTTTGAATTTTAAAAATATATTTTTTAAAAAATTGTATGTTTTATTAATTTTTTATTCAAAATAATTTATTTTAATATTTTTAGATCGTTTTGTTATGTTAATGTTAAAAATAAAAAAATATTATTTAAATATATTTTAAAATAAAAATATATTTTTAATAATAACTATTTTTAATGTGATAAAGATAGCACTTTTTTTTTTTTTTTATGATTAGATAGAAAAGGCTCATGGGATAATTTTCATGCATGCAAGAGAAAAAGAGCAAAGGGTTATCACAACACGTTTTTTTTTTTATATATATATAATTTTATAGAAAAAGGTCAAAAAAAGTTGGGATAACATAATTTTCAATCCTATCCAATTCTTACATGTACCTATCACTTTTGGCAGAGGTTGCCACAGTTTTTTTTTATCACTATAACTGCTCAACTTGCTACATTTTTGTTTTTTTTGTTTTTGAGATATTTTTTATGATTGTAATTTTAAAAAATATATTTTAAAAAAATATATTTAGGTATGATTAGTTGGATTTAGATACGTATTTGATAAAAAATATAATTGAAATTTATGTACAGCAAAAAAATATTTGTTAGTCGTGTGGTTACGGTTGTTTTTCAAAATGTTTTTTATGAAATTCAGTTACAAAAGCATGTAAAAATTGTTTTTTAAAAACAGTGTTTCAAACTCAATTTTTTAACGGGCTCCACAATAAAAAAACACAATTTAGTGTGTTACTAAACAACTTACTGTGATATTTACACCACAAACGCAAAATCTAGAAGTAAGCTTAAATTTAAAAAAGTTTATATGTATATGAAATCACACAAATCATTCGAAGGTTAAGCTTAAATTTTGTGTTGTCCTTAATGTGAAAGAAAATAATAAAAAAAGAATAAAATCATATAAACTATCGAATTTAATTTCAAACAAATTCAATATTAAAAAATAAATAATAATAATAATAAAAAAACAATCTAAATTAACATGAACTAACATGTTAAACATGTAATTTAGATAATAAGACTATAATAACTTTTAAAAAATATATTTATCATTTCCTTGGTAAAAAAATCATCTTTCCTAATTAATTTTATAATATTCAAGTTAATTTTGTCATTTCTTCTAATAATAAAAACCTCAATGAAAAGAAATGAAAATGATTGGATTATAAAGTTGATACAAAATCTTATTTGAAGGAGTAATAACTGAATATATAGTTAAATTTAATGTTTAGTCATGTCACGACATTATTTTTTTTATTTTGTTTGTTTTTTTATTTTAAAAATATTTTTGAAAAAAATTTAAAATTTATTTTTATTTAAAATTAATATTTTTTTAATATTTTTAGTTCCTAATATTAAAAATAATTTTAAATAAAATAAAATAAATATTATTTTAATATATTTTAAAATAAAAAAATATTTTAAAAAATAAGAATAATTATATTTCCAAACAATCTAACCGAAAAGGCAAAAAGTAGTTTGAGGGAATTTTTAAAAGGGAAGCAAGAGTACCATTGATGTTGACTAGTTATGAATCCCAAGACAGAGTAGCTACCAGCTCATGGTCCACCATCGGCCATTCACCATTCGATTTTCTTTGTATTAGTTGTGTAAATTTATTACACACTTATTGGGACCACATATACATAGGAATCAGTTATATTAGTACCATATTTCCTTCCATGGATTTCATTTAATGGCATTCCACAGTAAATACTATTCGTGCAGAGCCCTGCCTGCGATGTATTTACTATTTAGGGCTTAGCTGCAAAATGTCCAGAGGGTCCTTATGTTTTGGTTTTCTTTTTATGTATAAGATGAGGGATCGGTGTGCGTCCTTGATAGACACCCTCACGTGGAACAGGGTCCACGTCCCTTTATTTTAAAATGTATTTTGCAGTGTTCAAAAGTAATTTTAAAAAAATTAATTTTTTTATTTTAAATTAATACATTTTTTATATTTTCTAATTATTTTGATGTATTGATTTTAAAAATATTTTAAAAAATAAAAAAATATTATTAATATATTTTTTAAATAAAAAACATTTTAAAAAACAACCACAAATATAATTTTATTAACATGACTGACACTTTGATTTCGTGCCTAGGCACCATGGATGTGTTTTAACAGAGGCTGGAGATCTTTTTTGAGACACGAAGATGAGAGCAAATGACTTGTTGGTTTTTCTAGAACAAGATGTCTGTCCCACAATGTTAACCCTCGGCATGCGTTATTCATCCTTTTGGGATAGTTTTGTACATTACAAAGAACTTAAAACTGTCGGGGGTTTCACTGTAGACAGTACGGTCATGAAATTATTGACTCGGTAATTTGTTTTAATTGACTCGGGATTCTTGTAGTGTCAAAGACAAAATTTGGTGAACAGTTGATACTTGGCTTGGAAAAATTAATTTCGATTTCATTTTGAACAATTTAAGCTTTAGGTGTTGAATTTGAAACTAAAACAATTGTTTAGGGATTGAATTAAATGAAAAAAAAAAAATTAACGTGTGTGAGAAGGGTCATTTCACTTGGGAAGCGCATCACCGACCTCCATAAATAGCCTTCCTTTGTATTGTTTGATTATTTTTAGTGAAATCTTCTTTTTAAAATAGGTGTACACACATTAAAATTTCAGTTTGATTTTGATGGCCTAATCTTCTTTTCTTTTTTCTCTTTTTTTTCTCTCTCATCATCTTAATTTCTGTGCCTCTCTTAATAAAATTACAAAGTGGGTTATCATTTATTTTTAGATGTTAAATTTGCCCCCCTATTTTTTTTCTTCATTTTCATCTTTTAATACTGTATTGGTTGGGAATTAGGATTTGTATTTTATTTGCTTTCTTTAGAGTTATTTCATTATCATGATTTAGATCGCGAGTTTAATAGGTTAAGTCGAGTTATAAAATCATATACATAAGAATCAGTTATATTCATACCATATTTCATTTATAGGATTGACGACCATCATGAATGTGGGTTTGACTATAAAATCATGTCATAAAAATATTATAATTAAATAAAAAAAAATTAATATTACAGAATAAAATTAAACAAAAAAAAAGATTAATTGAAAAGAAAAAAAACAAAGCAAAGCACTATTCCAATGAATAGTGCTTTGCGAGGAGGTGTACAATAAAATCCCCTCATGAAATCACAATAATCTAATGAAAAGTAGACAAAACAAATCATAAAGTTAAATTCTTAGTCAAATCGATATTAAAATATGAAATTGGAATAAAAAAACTACTTAACAAAAAAAAAATCCGAATCAACTAGTTTAACTCGTCAAACTAGGTTAACCCGCCAAACTTGGGATCCATGTCATGAGAGTGTGATAACTAAATAGAAAAAAAATATATTAACAAACTAAATTAACAAAAAAAAAAGATTAATTAAAAAGAAAAAAACAAAAAAAAAACTATAGCTAATAATAATTTTTTCAAATTTATTAATTATTATATTAGCAAAATTCATTATAATAAAAATGACTATATTTATAATACAAATAATAATATTATTAATATTATTAAAAAATTTCAACTTGCATTATCCAGGTTTAAGTGGGTCTAGCTGCAACACCAAGTTTAGTAGCGTTTGTTTAGGAGGTTGCGTATGTGTTTTGCTTAAAACGCAGATGTAACATGTTTGGTTAAGGGGAAAAAAGCAGTTTATTGTTCATGGATCCCACGATAAATTGTGTGTGAAATGCAGAGGGAAGGAAGGCAACTCCTTACTGCTTCTTGTGCGGATGAAGTTCACTGAACAGTATAGCCATATTACCTTGTTCAGTTAACAGTGGAGCATGCCTCCATGTTCCTGCTGGACTAGGTTCGGTTCAAAGCTCAAATTATATTGAAATGGGTTTGACCCAGTAAAATAAAATAAAAAAATTATTTTTTTATTTTTTAATTGTGTTTTATTCGAAAAACTATAGTGTTAACATTATTTAATAACACTACATAAATTAGATAGAGATCGCTTGATGATGTAGCATTTGCAAAATTTGATCGTAATCCCAATTTTGTTCCTGATTATATTTTACCTGATGTTATTGCGCGCTTAAGAAACCAAGAAAACTGTAATCTTTGTCGGATGTATTTCATACATAAAGGAATTGTAAATAGTTTAATGGAACAATAAAAATATATTTTATATAAAGTATTATTTATTTCATGATGTAATAACAATAGTTAAATCTATAATATTTAAATTAAAAACCATCAATATTAATATATATATTTTTAAAATTATTTTACAACCTCAATTTCAAAAGTATTCTTAACTAAACACATTAACCTACTTTTTGTTCAACTTCAATTTCAACCACAATTTTAACTAAACATACATAAACACCAAATCAACCTCAACTAAAAGTACTTTTTATAAAACAAGTTTTTTCAAATCGCAACTACAAAAGCTACTACAATACCAAACATACAGTCTTGAGTTTGGCTGCAACACTAGACCTAAAAGCCTTGGATGTGGGTCTGACTGCAAGGTTGTGTCATGAAAGTGTGATAACTATATATATATATATATATATAATTAATGTTAAATAATAAAATCAAATAAAAAAAGATTAATTGAAAAGAAAAAAAAACAAAGCAAAGCACTATTAAATAAACAAAACAAATAACGAAGTTTCCCAATCAAATCGATATTAAAAGATGAAATTAAAAGAAAAAACTAATTAAAAAAAACTGAATCAACTGAGTTAATCCGTCAAATCAAGTTAATCCATCAAACCAGAAATCCGTGCTATGAGATTGTGATAACTAAATAGAAAAAAAAAATTTAATATTAACAAACTAAATTAAAAAAATAT
Organism: Populus tremula; assembly: GCA_964019445.1. Classification (NCBI taxonomy): domain Eukaryota; kingdom Viridiplantae; phylum Streptophyta; class Magnoliopsida; order Malpighiales; family Salicaceae; genus Populus; species Populus tremula. The sequence goes on along the minus strand of CAXHTJ010000014.1, from coordinate 10,415,418 downwards.
TAATTAAAAAAAAACAACAAAAAAAACCTATAACTAAAAGGCATTTGCAAGGATACGTATTGCCTATAAGATATATTCAAATTTAATGTAAATATTCAACATTATATTTATCATAAGAAATTAATATAACATTGAGCAAGAATAATACCATCTTTTTTTAATTAAAAAATTGTTAGAATTTACATTGTAGTCAAAAGGGAATGTGTAAATTAAATGAATGACTGTTTCCTCCTTATTTATTAGATATGTTTAAATTGTAGAAACTATGAAAGCAACATTTTAGTAATTCACTGGCAAGTAAAAATTATAATAACCTCTTTCAATATTATAAAATTACAACAAATAATTCAAAGGTTAAGATTCTGATAGAAACAACCCTCCATATTTTAAAAAAATATATTTTACAAAAACCCCCTTATTTTGTATAAAAAATGCCTTAATATTTTTAAAACCATCCCCTTTAACATATTATAAATTTAAAATATTTTCTATATATATGAAGCTTCTGCTTTTGAAACAAACCATGGGAAATAATTGTTTGGTAATGAATAATACACTATTTACTATTCATAGACCCCATCATTATTTGCATTTAAAACATAGTGTTTCTGAAAGCAACTCCTAGCTGCTGCTTCTTCTATCGTGGAGAGTGAATCACTCTCCATTGTTCACTGTTCACTTAAGTGAATAGTAGAGTGACTCCACTATTCATGTGAACAGTGGATAACATGTCTACTGTTCTAGTAGGACGGGGTATGGTCCAAAGTTAAATACATTGTTTTAGCTTTGAAAACAAGACCCCATTGTTTTAGCTAAATACACAAATACTATTCATGTGAACAGTGGAGAATATGTCTACTGTTCCAGTCGGATGGGGTCCAGTCCAAAACTAAATACATTGTTTTAGCTAAATACATTATTTACTATTCATAAACCCCATCATTATTTGCATTTAAAACATAGTGTTTCTGAAAGCAGCTCCAAGCTGCTTCTTCTATCGTGGAGAGTGAATCACTCTCCATTGTTCACTTAAGTGAATAGTAGAGAGCAACTCCACTATTCATGTGAACAATGGAGAATGTGTCTACTGTTCTAGTCGGACGAGGTCCGGTCCAAAGCTAAATAAATACATTGAATTGGGTCCGACCTAATAAAAAAAAAAAAAAAATTTATATTTAATTTTTAATTGTGTTTTATTCGAAAAATTAGTGTTTAACATTATTCAATGACACTGCATAAATTAAACGGAGATCGCTTGATGACGTAACATTTGCAGAATTTAATCGCAATCCCAATTTTGTTCATGATGATATTTTACCTGATGATGTTGCGCGCTTAGAAAACCAAGAAAACTATAGTACTTGTCGAATGTATTTCATACATGATGAAATTGTAGATAATTTAATGAAAAAATAAAAAATATTTTATAAAAAATATTTTTTATTTCATGATGTAATAACAATAGTTAAATTTTTAATATTTAAATTAAAATCATTAATATATATAAGATGATTGGTCATGATTCATGAAAAAAGTAAGTGGAGAAAGTTAAAGCTAGTGTTATTTAGTATATCAAATACCAAAATAATTTTCTTCCATGTCACATTCTTGAATACAAATAGAATCTCTTCTCTTAGCATGTAGGGAAAGAAGAAAAAAGAGAAAAGAAAAAAGAAAAAAGAAAAAAAGAAAACTTTCAAATGGCTTTCTCATTTCAAGTTTCCTTTGCAATAAATACAGCGTGAAAGCGACGAAGAAACTTAGTGGACAAAGACAAGGGACACAGTACTGCAGTAAAACTTTAAAATCTCAGAGAGTAAGTATGAAATATGCAGTCGAGGGAGCGATTAATCGAGGGAGAGCAGTCTAGTTTCCCTATATATAAAATAAGTTTCATGCTTTCAGCCATTAGAGACAACAAGTTGGCTTTCTTTCCTGTAATTGTTTGACACGTCTCAACTACTCAGTGCACTGACGCCAGGCCTCAGCCCGCCTCTCTCTGTGCTAGTTCCTCCCCTTTCCTGTCTGGCTACATATATCCATCGGAAGTTGGAAGAAATAGCTTCTGTTTCCTTGGGCTTTCAACCATGACCACGTTTCTTAAGCTTGGGTCCCTACCATTATTGGGAGGCAATATGACCAAAAAATGTGCGAGTTTAAAGGCTAGCAAGCATAAAGTTTTTGATGTTCATGGAGCTGGCGATGCCGAGTTTCCTTCATTTCTTCCAAAAGAGGTAGAGAAAATCAAAGACCCATTTGCCAGATCTTTGGCTAAAAGAATAGAGAGGTTACCTGTGCAGGTTAGTCATGATCATCATCATTTACTTATTCTACTCCACCCCTCTTGTTCAATCTGTAGCCTATTTGTGTTTATTATTAATGTTAATACGTTATTACCATTTCTATGATTAGCATAGTAGCCAAGGGATTATCTGCGTTTTGTGACTAAATAAATGTAATGTAATATATAGTATCATGTGTTGCGTTTATTCCGTTGATAGTAGTTTCGCATTATTTTTCTTTTTATCGTGAAGATTTTTGGTGGAAATTAAAGAACCAATGACTGAAAGCTACGCATGTAAACATATTGTTTTCGATCTATAAAATCAAATCCTTGTATTTTATTTTCATTGATTTCTCCTTTCCTTGTACTAAAAGCTGCCTGAAATTCTTCCACTGGAATGTATATATTTGTGTAAGGAAATAGCATTATCGACTGATTCTGTTCTTGAGGAAATGCCTAAAGATCACAAACAGCCATTGTTTTCCCCCCTTTCGTATCTGAAAAGGGGTCTGCTGGTTGTTTAAAATATCCATTTATTCAAGTCTATGGCTGACACTTTGATTTCGTGCCTAGGCACCACGGATCTGTTTTAACAGAGGCTGGAGATCTTTTTTGAGATCTCTGTCCCACAATGTTAATCCTCGGCAAGCGTTAATTCATATTTTTGGGATAGTTTTGTAAATTACAAAGAACTTAAAACTGTCGGGGGGTTTCACTGTAGACAGTACAGTCATGAAATTATTGTGAAATGTATTAGCGTCACAGTTTCTTTTTTATTTATGTTTTTTTATTTTTTTATTTTTATACTCTCAAATTACATTAATTTAAGATGAGACTCGCTAGTTTGTTTTAATTGACTCCACATGGAATTCTTGTTGTGCCAAAGAAAAAATATGGTGATCGGTTGAGACTTGGCTTGAAAAAATTAACTTTGATTTTATTGATTTAGAACAATTTAAGCTTTAGGTATTGAATTTAAAACTAAAAAAGTGTTTAGGGATTGGATAGAATGAAAAAAAAAAATATTGGCACATGTGAGGAGGGCGATTCACTTTGGAGGTGCATATAGTGGCCACGACCTCCATAGATAGCCTTCCTTGGTATTGTTTGATTGTTTTTGGTGAAATCTTTTTTCTAAGATGGGCGTGCACACGTTGAAGCTTGAGTTCGACTCTAGTGGCATAATCTTTTTCTTTCTCTCTTATCACTTTGATTTTTGTGCCTTTCTCAAAAAAAATTATAAAGTGGGTTATCATTTATTTTTAGATGTCAAATTTTCAATATTATATTAGTTGAAAATTAGACTTTGTATTTTATTTACTTTTTTTGGAATTATCTTATTATCATGATTTAGATTACAGGTTTGACAAGTTGAGTCGAGTTGTGTTTTATTTTTTTAAAAAATTAAATTTTCTTAGATCTAATTTTGACAATTGAATTCTTTCCTTGAGCTCACTTCGGTTAGTTAATTGTGTTTTTTTCTTAAAAAATAGATATTAAAAAAATAATTGTTAAAAAATTTGAGTTACTAGATAAAAAGAAAATTATGTAATCAAGAAAATTATGTAATCACTAGAAATGAAAAATTTGAATGCTCACTCCTACCTATAATATTGTATTTACAAGATTATTTTTTGGCAGCCTCTCCTAGAATTCAATTCTTGATTGCTAACATGCATAATAAAATAATGAAATGCATATCCCTAAAATAATATTAGCATATTGAAAGCATCAGACATTAAAAGCATAGGTACAATAAATTAAAATAATATAGTTAATTGTACCACAATATATTTTTATTAAAAGAAATTCCCTCAAATAAATTTTCTCAATATTATTCTATCCTCAGCTTTTGAGTTAGATGTTGGTCAATAAAACATAAAGCTCTGAAGATAGTAAATGCTTTGAACAAGCAGGGGAATAAACAAGAAGAGTATAACATAAAACTTGGCTTGTTACCCATGGATTTTACCACAGTAGTTACACTATTGTCACACAACTCATTATACAAGTTGGACGTATGAATGCTTGAAAAATGAACCAAGTGTCATCATGACAAGGAGAAGGTAAAAATATGAAGATAATAGAGAAGGTAGCAAGCTTCCACCTTATTTCGAGCTTAGGCACCATGGGTTTAAATCAGTTTGTTGCCTCTAAGTATTCCATCATGAAAATGTTAAAAAGAACACTGGTTGTGTTATTAGTAAACTACTTACCTTTTTTTTTTAATAAAAAATTCCCAAATACACAAAGAACCAGGCAGGGACAAACCCTCATGTGATTGAAAAAGTAAAAAAGCCTTAGGTTAGTTAAACCGTATACTGGTCAAAATAGTTATCAAGACTTGAGCAATCATTTTGGAGCACTTAACAATGTTTCTAACCCGTATAAAAAATCCCATTTGCTTGAGGCCACGATTAATAAATATTGTGAATTTTGAGTAGCCCCTCTCATTCTAGGCTTATTGTTTGTCATAATTGCAGATTGGATATTCTAAAAGTTGTATCATGAGTAGTTGTGTTAAACCACTCATCAGACAAAGCAATAAGACCACTCCAGTGGTTCTTCTGCATTGCTTTGACAGGTTTGATTCTCAGCAAGTTATCATAGAATGATCACAACAATTATTTTAGTTTTTTCCTTCTGTTACCAGTGCGTGTGAAACTCTGTGTGTGTGTGTGTGTGTGTGTATCAACGCTAACGTTGGTTTACTATGTTGCATTACATATATAGTTCTTGTTTGGAATGGAGATGCACACTTCCCTTACTCGAGGAGGCTGGTTTGGAAGCCTGGGCTATTGATGTTCTAGGGTGGGGCTTCTCTGATTTAGGTTAAGTCTAACCAACTCAACTCTCATGTAAACTGTATTGAATTCTACACTTTCCGTTTCTTAATTTCTCTCAACATTTTCTTTAATGTGATCATTGTTGATATATGTTATAGACACTCGTCCACCATGTGACATGGCATCCAAGCGTCATCACCTTTATCAGGTATGTTCTTGAATTCTTTGGCTCTCGAAACTTGGAAGAGCTGTTTCAGTCGCTTGACTACATCATATTCTGTGCTGTAAATGCTTTCATTTTCCACTAATTGTATTTTTCTTGTAAATATGAGTTGATTATTAATGTCTTTGCATGGCTTGTAAAATGCGAGTAAATGTGTGTGATAATGTGTGTAGTTGAATTTAAGACCATGAGCTCAGAAACTAATTGATGTTTTTCTCGTTTAAATACCAGCTTTGGAAGTCTCACATCAGACGGCCAATGATATTAGTTGGACCTAGTCTTGGCGCCTCTGTTGCAATTGATTTTACAGTCCATTATCCAGAAGCTGTAAGTTATCTTATCAATTACTCGTTGCCCTTCAACTCCTCTACATTGCAATATGCAGTCTTATGTTCATGTCAATGTATCAAATGTGAATCTCTTTAATGGTATCAATTGGTCATGCTCGCAACTCAAATCAAAATCTGAACTCAGTTGAAGTCCTTGGAAAAATATGATTGGAGAAGAATCCAACAAAATTTTGACTTGTTTAAAAATTCACTTGAGAGGTTTATATTGAATCAAGAGGTCTAGACAAGTTTTTTCTATCATTTGAGTTTTAAACCTGTATGATTGATCAATCTGAACATTGAATTTAAAAGAAACCATTTCAGTTTTTCCCATTGCCCTAAGTTGCAGAGATAAGATCATAGTGCTTTAACTTGTGAGGTGCATGATGGTGGTGTGGGGTTAGTAGTAGAAGTAAAACATTACCAATCAGCAGCGGCAAACTAACCTGTCCAAGTCTAAGAATAAAATCGTCCGAAAATTTTATGATGACTAACTGTAGGTCAAAATGTTCTTACAAGTCTATGGTTTTGCTCTTATTCTAGTTTCTGGTTAATTAGTATCTACTTCAGTCATGATTTTTTTGGTTTATAAGACATGATCTCCATATTTGATAGGTTGAGAAGCTGGTTTTGATCAACCCAAGTGTGTATGCTGAAGGCACGGGACATCTTGCAAAGTTACCAGAATCGGTAGCCTATGCTGGGGTACGTCTAAAGTTTTACCCTTCTGTAATATACTACTTTATAACATTCATTTTAACTGATCAAGTGTCTAACCTTTTGCTCTCTTTTTTTTTTTTTCCTTAATTTTTTTGGATCAGGTTTCTTTGTTAAAGAGCATCCCACTACGTCTTTATGCAAATATGTTGGCCTTCAATAACATTCCATTTCTTACAATCTTGGACTGGACTAATGTAAGTGTGCTCGTTCTTTTTCGGACAAAAATCGGCCTCTTTCTCACTTTATTTTTTTTCTTCCCTGATATTTTCTTTTGACGAGACTTGTTCTTATTTTTCAAAACCAATGAGAATTAGAGTATATGCAGTTGAATTTTTTTAGTCCAAGTTGTAGGTCTTGCCTAGTTTTGTTTAAAGTGTAACTCAATGCCTATTGTGTTCTCTTGTCGTGATTTAGGTTGGCCGATTACATTGTTTGCTACCATGGTGGAAAGACGCAACTGTCAGTTTCATGTTAAGTGGGGGCTATAATGTTATTTCCCAGATAAAACAGGTACCATATTGATTTTCATGCTCAAATGATAAGAAAGGATAGCATCTTTATCAATTTGTTGTATATATTTTAGTGAAGTTACTCTTAGTTGTTGATGATGATTTAGTGAAATCAATCCATGCATATAGTTCGTGATGAATTAACTTTCATGAAATTCATGTTAGTATGCTACTGCAACTTCATGATATAGAAAGAAGAGACAGAGAGAGAGATTATGTGTTGGTGCGAATTCTGGGAGTTAAAACATTTTAATTATTTTCTTGCTAAAGAAGCATAAACTCCATCGATCGGTCATGCTTTAAACAGTATGGAGGATAGAACTCAGCTGTGGTCAAAGCCTTAACTAAGACACACATATATATATATATATGTGAAGTTATTGGATGATGCATACTGTTAATACCACATTTCTGCATGTATTGTTGTTATAAAACAGGTGAAGCACAGAACCCTGATCATATGTGGTGAGAAAGATCAGATTGTGAGCTACAAGCTTGTAGTGGTAATATCCTAATCATATCTATTTTGCTCTTAGAAGTTGTCATCACTGTTCTATCTACTTGGAAACATTGTTGTGCTTGTTCGTAAAGCTTACTTTGCCTTGCGTCTAAATCTAGTAAACTTACCAGCCCTTAATGCTAGTTCACACTACTGTAAGTTTACCTACGTTCTTCCTAATGTCTTCACCGAATTTAATGCAGAAATTGCACTCTGAACTGTCTAATGCAATTATTCGAGAAGTGTATGACTCCGGCCATCTCCCTCATGTGGATAATCCCAAATTGGTTGCGAAATTGATTGCTAATTTTGCCGACGATGACGCTGGTGTTGATGCCAAGAGCCCATTTTGCTTGGCTCAGGTGACGGCTTCACGCGGATAGAAAGGTTCATGGTGACGTGGGGCATGTAATGATAAATAGTTACCCTCAGAGTAATGGCTGTTTGCCCAGTAGAACTGCGTCCCTACATGTTGTCGAACTTTTTATGGACTTCTACTTTATCCCAATGCAATATTTTTGTTAAACTTACTGTGTTTCAGTTTCGAGTCAACATAAATAGGTTATTTCTGTCTCTACTTTTGTTAGGTTATTTTTGTCTCTTTTAAATATTATATATATTTAATCTAGTTTACCAGCATCTCAATTAATCTCACAAGTCATGAAACTAACAATCATATAAAATTCTAATGACTCTGATATCTGTGAGACTCGAATTGATAATCTCTAGAGAATATGAATAATGTTTAAAAAAAACAAAAATAACCTAAAAAAATATAATAAGCTTGATTAATTTAATAATATAATTATAAAAAATACCAATGATAATTATTAATAAAAAATTAAATGCTTCTTAATATTATTAAAAAATTTACACTAAATATTATTAAAAGATCTGAACAATTTTTTTATAACAAAGCAAAAATTCAATGATCATGATTTTGTTACAGCGATTCAAGAAATTCCAAGAAATTTTTTAAGCCTTCCCCATTGAAACAGATTAAAGAAATTTCATCTTTATGTGGTGATGTGCCGCAACTCAGGTGTCACGTGCTGACTGGTGGAAAGGCCATAGTATGATCTGTGGTGGGGTAGACTCGAAGCTCTGCATTTGCTCTGGAATTTCTGCGCAATGAGGTGAGAGTTGTGATTATTATTTGTTTATCTGTCTTCCTGTTATCAACTTCAGTTTAAATTTCTACTCCCCTAATCCACCTGTAGAATCTGTTTCCTCTCCCTTTCTTTGTCTGCAATCGGTGTGAAAATCAGTTCATTTCTTCGCATTGTCCTCAACTGCTGTGTGACTATTTGTTTATGCGAGTGACTGGATGTTTTTAAGCGGAGAAGATGTCTTTTCTTGGAGGGTTGAGTTATGGAAGCCATAAGAGGATGGATTATTCCAAGTGAAACATTTTCATCTTAGCACTCTCTGTTACCGATTCTTGAGGTGGCAGTTCGATGGCGCAGTATGACTATTTCTCAAGTGGAGGAGCAGATCGGAGGGTTTATTTCAGCTTAAAGTCTATTTTGTTCAAGGCCCTCTGACGAGTGTGCGCAGTGGGAGTCCTGTTGTCATCTACAATGGCTTCCCGTTGTAATCTTACAAGATTTTTGTTCAGTAGATGCTTTAGTAGGATAAAATCTTGGTTGTTGAGCAAGATTTGCAAAATAAGTTTTGCAGAGCACGCAGGTTGAATTTTGCAGAGCTCGCAGATCCCAAAGCTCTTCTGCGGTTGGAAAGCTACAAAAACAAAAACAGGCTCTTCTTTCTTTGCATCTCCGAGACTAGCTCTACCATTATTAAATCAAAAGTTATCTTTTTTTTTTTTATTATTAACGTGGGTATCCGGATCAGCTTGCGCGCATCTCGACTAATTCCACGGGCCCTGAAGTTAACGATCATATAAGCCTCCAGTGGCTATCATATGAGCAACCTAGGGTTTGAACCTGAAACCACAAAAAGAACAATCATCTTGATCCCAGACTTTTACCACTAGACCACCACCTATTTTATTTTTAATAAAAAGTGTCCTGTACTAAAGAAATACTCACGAGGGTGACAGAACATAAAGCTCGAACGAAAAAGAACAAAAAAGCATCGCGGAAGCTTGCTTGTTTGTTCTTGCAGGGAGAATAAGTTGCCGAGTACATTGACTTACTGGTCATTATATTCTATAATCAATTGATTCGTTACAAGTAGCATTATTTTTGTTAATTTAAAATATATTTATTATTAATAACTATTTTTTATTTCTAATATTTAATTATATTTGATTAATAAATTTAAAGAAAAAATAAAATTTATGGAACAAAAATGTTTTGTATAAAAAATTAAAAAAAATGTTATAATAGTGAAATTTCTATTGTATAGATTGTTGTTCCTAAATGTTTTTGTCAATGTTCTATTAATATTATATATTAATTAGAGTTGTTGAGACCGATGCATATTATATTCTGTTTTTTATGAAAAAAATAATTGATCTCATAAACTGCGAGATATACCTAAAATTAATATACAAGTACTTGTCAAATGACATATACACTGGGCTGACTCACGAGAAAATTTCATATGGAAAGATCATCTATGTCTATGAAAAAACTCTCGTAATAGTTGTGCAAGTGATCATAGACTTGAGATTACTAAGTTATTTTATATAAGAAGTGTTATTCTTTAATCTTGACCACATATTGTCCATGTCGCACGTGAGCGGTGTCGCGGTGAAAATATTCACCCTCAAAATAACGTCTAATCTAAAAATGTGACAAATGTGGGGAGACAATGAATTCTTGTCTTTTATTAGTGGAAAAATTGGAATGGGAGTCCCCACCTAGTATTTCGATCACTAGGAATCCTAACTGGTCTCAGAGATCGGGTATGGAGATTGATTGCATAAAAAGAAGGTATTAGCACCCCAAATACACCCTACCTAAGGTAAGCTGCATTATTTTATTGTCTGATAAAATCTAAGGTCTTGTCGTGTTTTCTAGTTGTTGGTTCGTCTATGGTTTAAGAAAAGTCCTCCTCGGTAAGGAGATCCTTATCTTATCGGGTAAAACCTAATTGTTTTGACGTCAACAAAAGAATTTAATATCTTGAATGTGTCTTACGTATAAGGTTGTAACTCCAGATATTAAAAGAAAACAAAATATTTTTTTTGGAATTTTTTGAAATATTGGCCTAGTTCTTGTGACTTTAATAAACTGGTTATTAAAGCCAAAATGCATGCTAATACATATGTTTGAAAATTTCTTTGTTGTATTCGAATACAATATGGTTTTTTTTTTTAGAGACTTGACCGTATACATCAAAATAATTTTTTTTTTAATTTTTTAATGTTTTGACAAAAACCAGGTATTTTAATACCGTATTTGTATCTTTACAGTATAAAAATACAAACTAATATTAATTAAAATGAAGTAAAAAAAATTGCAGAAAATCACAAAATTTTTGAAGAAATTTTTTTTTTATCGGGCCCAGCAAGCCTAGCGAGGTCACTGGCCTAAACCAATGAGCCGGCTGGATTCATTCCCTCCAGCGTGCGTGAACAAGTCACGCACGCTTGCTACAGCCACCATTTAATTAAATTCTAGGTGCACAGTGTTTTGTGCATTATCTTGCAAAGCTGGAGTTACCTGGAATCAAGACTCAAGCAGCAATATGTTTTGGCCCTATATTTTCCCCTTTTCATTTGCTTTTCCTCCGGTTCGTCATCTTCTTTTTTTTTCCTTGCTACTGGTATTCGTGTTTTTTCCAGTTTCTCTGAGCTTGATCACGGATACTGCAGTTTTGAAAAAAGTTTAACAGTCCCTCTCCTTTGCACTAGTTACAGACGAAGAAACAGTGTGAAGGGCTATTCCAACACTGCTTCCTCTCCTTCCTTTCTTCACTTTGCCTCCTCGTTTTTTATTTCTGCCTCTCTATTTCTCCCACCTCCTCCTCTGTTTTCTTCCTCACGCTTTGCCTCTCTGTCTCGTTTGGTTCTCCTCCTTTATTTTCCCATTTTCTTTCTGATGCAAACCTCGTGATCACGTGGTCACGCAACCCACACGCAAAGACACCAATTCCCGGAAAGCCAAATAAATCAGGTTTGATAGGAGTGTGACACAAAGATAACTTGTACCTAGACACCAACACTATTGGAAACGGAGACCCCTACCCAACGAATATTGATTCGCAAACGAGAAGTATAAGGATGACACCAGGAAGACAGTTGTTCTTCGATAAGTCGTTTTCAGTTCTTTAGAGAACCATGGAAGGGAGATTATCTCACCAACACACACACACCAAGTGCGGCAAACAAGAAGTTTTATTAATCTGAATTGTCTTCCTTACATGTCTGGTTATGCCCTTATTTATGGTGACTGCAAACTAAAATAAACCCTAATGGACCTCTTATGTGGACTTATATGATGCCCACTTACAATTAAACCCAAATAATATAAATAAACCCTAAACTAAGAAGAAAATAACAATAAAATAAATAAATCCGAATTTAATATCCTAAATATGATAGGATCATATTTGTAGCCCTTTAGAAGTTCTATATAAGCTAAAAGATCAAATCTGAAGGTAGAATTAGTTCTGAAATCGTCTTTCCTTTTTGTAGCTAGGATGGATAAGGAATCCTTGTAAGAGAAGGATTCTGAAACATTTATGAATCCTTGCCACATTTGGAAACTATGTTGCAGCCCATTAAAGATCTTTGTAGAATTAGAAGATTCTCAAAATAAGCTGCCGCATCCTTTTAGGAAAAGAATCCTAGCCAAATAGGAAGTCCACAAGTCAAAAGGAAATAAATAACAAAACCCGTACAGCCTTTATTGACCTGTGTTTGGATGACTTGCCGAACTCCGATTGACATGATATTTTAACCCAAGGTACGAAAACATGTCAGGAGCCTCCACGTACAATTTCAGCCCGATCCAACGGTAGGATTGAGAATTATAACTATTTTCGTAAAACTAGATAGTTGCACATTTTACGTCAAAATCCGAATTTGACCTTGCCTGCATCGTATCACTTTCTGTCCCTGCTCTCCCTTACTCTTCTTCTTTCTCCTTTTTGTTGTGCAGTGCTGGTGCGGCTCTGATGGAGAATGGCAGTGGCTACTGGAGAAAGAAGATGATGAGCTGAAAATGGCGTTGGCAGTGCTGGTGCGGCTCTCTTCTTTTTTCTTTCTGCCCTTTTTTTTTTTTTTTTTCGTTCGTCTCCCTCTCTCAGTTTTCTTTCCTATCTTCACTGTATTCTCCCTTTGTCTCCTTCTTTTTCTCCTCCCCTGTTTCAGTCTTCTTCTCCTGCTTTTAGAGGCCAGAGACATCCTTGTGCTGGTAACGACCTCTTGTAATCTGCATGTAGAGGGATCACAACCTTAAAGCATGCTTCCTAACGGACGCCATGCTGCAGAAAATGCCTTAGCCTTTACTGCTGAAAAACGGCTGCATGGAAGAGATAATGAATGGTGTCTATGAAACAACGTCGTTTTAAAATTCAATTAGATACTTCTGATTTGGTCATTGAATTTTTTTGCAATTTTGTAATCAAGCCCCCCCAGAAATATTATTATTGGATCCTTTTATTTTAACTCCTTTTTTAGTTTGGTCCTTGGGTTCTGATTGTTTCAATTAAATCCCTAATTGGCCACCAAACTTCAATAATTATGCAATTAAACCCTTAATTTGAACAAATCAACTTTTAAAAATTGTAATTGGACCCCAGAACTTTAATTTCTTTCAATAAAAGCCTAAATTGACTTAAAAATCAATTTTTCTTACAATCCAACCCTCTATAAATTCAATTAAACCTTAGATAAAATTTAATTGAGTCCATAAACATTTGATTTTGGACTTTTCTTCCTCAACTTGAATTTTCTTTGTCAACAAGGCTCTCATTAGTAAAAAATATAAAGTCAAATTTTAATTCTTGTATTTCTAAACCTCCTCAACCAATTCTGACATTTCTTTGGCATTTCAGTATCCTTTTCTTGCTTCTATTATTTTTTATTTCTTCTGAATATATATATATATATATATATATATATATATATATATATATATATATATTGTATTTTCTCATTTTTTGTGTGTGAACCCAAAAATGAGTAACAACAGTCCTAATCAAGAGTAACAAACAAACAAATATTGAGCATAACATAAACTATATAAAGATATTTAAGTAATCAAAAGAGGATTTTATACCCTAGATGAATTAAGAAAAATGTTCAATCAGTTTTCAAATAATATTAATTGTGAAATCCTTGGCTAAAATAGAATGGATTTTGAAAAGAGTACTAAAATCTTATTTAAAGAATCAATGACTATAATGTTGAGAATTAACATGATTTGACAAAGTAAATATAATTCATGTTATAATGTCTAAAAGCATAACATTCTTGATGAAGAGATAATAATTACACTGACAATCTAGTAATTGAAAGGTTAAGTCAAACCACTTATAACTTTTCTAATATTTAGGGGATCATAATAGGTTGCTAAACATTGTACTTGATCTTCAAATATAATTCAATTAATTATTAAATTAATAATAAATTATGTTTTTTTTAATTTATTTAATCTTATTTTATTTAGAATTATGATTTATATTTGAGCCAACATATTAGAGAACCTAATAGGTAATATACTTAAAAACCATTGATCAGAAATTAAAATGGGATGATTAATCAAGTGTGATCTGATTGTAAATAAATTTTAAAAATTAAGGATTATAATGTAATTAATACAGGAGATTATAATTCTAGACCTAGAAAAAAAAATCAAGAATGGACTTGATTGAATAAATTTATAAAATTATCCTAAAATAATATGTGTTATTATTTAAGGAGCATGTTGATATTTTTTATTTATTTATAGGGTTTTTAGATTTCTTTATAAATAGAATGCTATGTCTTTTGTTTTTTAAGAGAAAAATGAGAAAAGTATAATACATAAACAGTTAAAAAAAAGAATTAACACTCTAAGTTTAAGATATAATAATCAAGCTCTTAATTCTTTTCTTCTAAAAAGGTTTAGGAGAAGTAGATAAGAATATCTGGTTTTCAGGTAATCCTTATATAAATTTTAAATAATTTTATATTTATCTAACATGATTTTTAAGACTTCGATAAAATTTTAAATTTATTGTTTTCATTGTATGCATGTATTTCAAGAACCCCAACATGAAGAAAATATGTAATGCTGCATATGGATTATCAATGAAGGAAATAAAGGTACACAACTTATAATTAAGGAGGCAGCTAGGACTGGAAATGGATACAAGTGAGCTTCTAAGGAGGTTTTGTTACGATCTTGACATGAAAAATCATGAAGGCTGTGCAATAAGTTCTAGAAAAATCTAAAGAGAATGATATAAGAAGAAGCCCTAAGTCACTCTTGGCAGTGATAATCTGCTTTATTACTCAGCTTTCATCATATGAGAAGCTTCTATCCATTGAAGGTCTGATGAATTCTCCTTAATTTAACAATATGATTTTTTTTTTCCCTTTTGAATTCCTCCTCTCCCATATAGTCTCCCTTACAAAACGTAAAGCATTCATTGTTTGTTGTTATTGATAGGTTATGTATCGAGGGTTTTGTTTTCCCCTGATATATATATATATATGTATGTATGTATGTATATATATATATGTATGTATGTATGTATATATATATATATGTATGTGTATATATATATATGTATGTATGTATGTTGACATGGGTATTACATATGCAACGCTCATGTTAGCTGTTTAATTTTCCATTACTGTCCTCCCTGTTTAGTTAATGCAAAATGATAAACATACGTAGGTGCAATAATTCATGTAGAATGCAAAATAATGCAGAAGATTTCGTTGTCAATCCTGACACACACACACACACACACATATGCAGTGAGGTGACATTAAATTAAATGGCAAATGCAAAATGATGAATCCTAGACGGTATTAAATAGCTCCTTGGACAGGTATTTGGGCAAGAATCAGGACCACCTGTGATAGAGAAAGCTAATCAATATTTTGGAAAGACAACGCACCAAACTAATCTGATATAAACAAAGCAAAACATCAACATCTCATTAGGTGGGAGGTGATGAGGGAATAGTAATGTATTCCAATAAACATGATATATACAAGAAGAAGAAGAAGAAGAAGTGTCAACTTACCGGCCTGTTCTTTCCAGGCCCCTGAAGAATGGCATGAATTCCAAGTTCAAAATCACTTAAAGCAGTGACAAAAGAGCTATAAACTAGAATGAGCAATCCACATATCCTAGTTATACCTTATCCAGAGCAAGGCCATATAATTCCTCTACTGGAGCTTTCACACTGCTTGGCTAGTTATGGGTTCAAAATCACATTTGTAAACACACAACACAATGAAGAGCGTATCAGGAATGCATCGGGTTTGAAAGTGAAAGGTGATACAGAAGATTTGATACATCTAGTCTCGTTTTCTGATGGTCTGGAATCTGGGGAGGATAGGTTTAAGCCAGGGAAAAGATCTGAAACGTTCCTGAGGCTTATGCCAGGGAAAATAGAGGAGTTCATAGAAAGGATTAATGCATCGGACAGTGACAAGATCAGTTGCATCCTTGCTGATCAGACTATTGGATGGGCCTTGGAACTTGCAGAAAAGAAGGGGATCAAGCGAGCTGCTTTTTGTTCTACTGCAGCTGCAATGTTAGTCCAGGGATTCAGCATCCCAAAACTGATTGAAGACGGAATCATAGACAAGGAAGGTCAGTTCTTTCTATCACCATTTTTTGTCTGTCCCGATGAGATGTTCTATCCAATTTTATCAACAGTAACACTTGAACCTTCCCTTGCTTTTTATTAGGATAGAGAGCTCCATGCTAAGAAATTAACAGAAAAGGCATGCTATTTTAAACTCTAAGATAATTCACTAAGTCAAATAGTCAATCATTTGCTTGATTTTTAGCTGTATGGACGAGAAAAGCATGCAATTGGCATCATGATTGAGTTTTTCTTCGCAGGAACCCCCGTGAAAATGCAGACAATTATGCTCTCACCGACCATGCCCGCAATAAACACAGCACAGCTCGTATGGGCTTGTCTTGGCAACATGAATTCCCTGAAATTATTTTTTGCACTAATGGTTAAGAACATCCAATCCATGAAGCTAACAGAATGGCTGCTATGCAACTCAGCTTATGAACTTGAGCCTGGAGCATTCAACTTGTCTCCACACATCATTCCAATAGGACCACTTGTAGCTAGCAACAGACTTGGAGATTCAGTAGGAAGCTTCTGGCAAGAGGACTCAACATGTTTGGAATGGCTAGATAAGCAGCCACCACAATCAGTCATCTATCTTGCTTTTGGAAGTTCAACTGTTCTAAGCCCTACTCAGTTCCAAGAATTGGCTCTGGGATTGGATCTGACTAATAGACCATTCTTGTGGGTTTCAAGGCCAGATATAACCAATGGAACACCTAATGCTTTTTTACAAGAATTTAAAGACAGAGTGAGCCCTCAGGGTAAGATAGTGAGTTGGGCACCACAACAAAATGTGCTGGCACACCCTTCTGTTGCTTGTTTTGTGAGTCACTGTGGATGGAACTCTGTCACTGAAGGTGTATGCAATGGAGTACCTTTCCTTTGCTGGCCTTACTTTGCTGACCAGTTCTTTAATCAAAGCTACCTTTGCGATATTTGGAAGGTTGGATTGGGATTTAACAAGGATGAACATGGGATAATAACAAGAGGAAATCAAGAACAAGGTGGAGCAACTGTTGAGTAATGAAGAGTTTAAAGCAACATCATTGGAACTCAAGGAAACTGTCATGAATAGTATCAAAGAAGGTGGTAGTTCTTATCAAAATTTCAAGAGATTTATTGAATGGATCAAGGCGTAGGTGGTTTATTTTACAGCCATTACAACATGTCTTTGAGGTAGAGATTAATTCGCGTGTTTGCCTCTGTTGTCTGGCATCTTGCTTTTGTAACGTGTAGCCTGGCATTATCAAGTACTTGCTCTCTTTCTTTGTTAAGAATCTTTAGATGATTTCTTCAAAATTACAATAGCATACACCATCATCAGATCAAGTATTCAGAGCTAAAATTAGCCAATTTTTGAAGAGTTTTTATTTCAAACTCTTTTCTCTATACACAACTTCCTCTAAAATTCACCATATTAGCTACCAAAAATGCAATGATAATGAACTTTCTTTGAATAAAGAAATTGGAAAGCATATCCAGGTACTTATCCTATGCCCAATCAGTGAAAACTGCCTTCCCAACTTCCTCTAGTATTTTCCAAGAATCAATCAGTACCAGTTGGAATATAAAAAAGTACTGGCCTGCAGGCACCATTAATTAAATCCTTGCAGTAATTGATTCATACTAAATAAAATCCTATAGATAAGAAACTTTGTGTTTGTCCCAAGAAAAACGTTGGTCGTACCTCGAATTACAGGGGACTAATGATGGAAAAGGCTACTTCATGTAGCCTACCTCAGGAAATATTCTTTTCCAGCAATATTTTACCTGGCAGTAAAATTTGCAGGAGCTGTGGAAATCACTTTTGGCTCATCCACAGACAGCAAAGCATGCAGGTTCATGAACGTAGCCTAGAGAATCTCACAATCCTCGCCAGTCTTGATTTCTTCTCTAAAGAAAGACCTGTCTTTTGAACATTGTAAGGGGTGCAGATAAGCCCACAGCTATTGCAAAAAGCACTGAAAGTCCCATTCTTTTTACTGGTCATTACTGCATTGTGCTTGTGCTTTAGACGACTTCTTGGACTTGGAATTTCGATACTCGCTCGTCTTCGTGAACAATGAAATGAACTTTAAGTTTACAAACAGAAAGTATATGGCGTGTACAGAGACCATGGCAGGAGCGTATCGCGAGTGCATCAGCAAAGTGTAGCAAGTCCGGAAAATACCCAGACTGGAAAATACCCAGAGGAGCTTTAGTGGTGGACATGGCTGTTAGCCAAGATCCAGTAATGGCGTGTACAGATTAGTGAAGAATAGAAGAAAGAGAGAGAGAGAGAAAGAAAAAAAGATCATAGAATCTGCTAATTCATCATTTTCTCATTATCCCTTTTGTCTATTCTGTGAGAGACTATACAGCAAGAGTGCTAATATTATGTCAACGAAATCAAAAAGCTTGATAAAACCACTATTTCCAAAGTAAAAATTGGAAATGGTGATTATATTCTATCAAAGGAAAAAGAATTATTGCTATACCAAGCTTCTTAGGTTTGAAATACATTTTAAATGTTTTATATATGCTTGATATTGATTATAATTTGCCAAGTGTTGAACAACCTATAAAAAGTTGCAAAGTCAAATTTGAAAACAAATGATGCTTGATCAAAAATAACAAAGGCAACAACATATTTAAGGTGAAAATGAGAGCAAAAGGTTTTGCTCTAATCCTTATAGAGGAGGTGCATATTTCCTCAAAGTGCTTGGAGAGCAACACATAAACTTCAACTATTGCACATAGATGTTGGAGGTCCTCAAAGAACAACTTCACTAATGCTCCGTTTGTTTGCCGGAAAATAGTTTCCTTTTGGAAAGTGAATTTCGGGAAAAGTGAATTCTGAGAAAGTATTTTTCGATGTTTGGTAGTGTAATGGAAAATGAGTTGGAAAACACTTTCCAGTGTTTGGTTATGTCATGGAAAATGAGCTGGAAAATAACTTATTAATATTTTATTTTTCTCAAGTTTATTAAAATAATGAGAAACAAATCTTACAAAATTAAAAGGTTGAATGAGAATGAAATTGAAAAAAAATATATAATTTCATAAATTATCTCAAATAAAATAAATAATAATCAAAATAATAGGGATCAAATCTAAAAAATTAAAAAAAAATTAAAAATGAAGAAATTAAAATAATAATAATCAACATTTCATAAATTATTTCAAATAAAATAAGTAACAATCAAAAGAATGAGGATCAAATTTGATAGATAAAAAATTTCAATAAAAAAATGATAAGGAAAAAGCAAATAGCAATTATAAAAATAAGGATCAAAGTTAATATAAAAATAAAATTTTAAGAGATGAAATTGAAAAATAAATATTCAAAACAAAATATATATAGCAATCAAAAGTTTGAGGATCAAATTTGATATAATCAGCAAATAATGACATTTCTAAATTTTTCACAACTTCTGGAAAGTGTTTTCCCCTCAAATTTTTCAGGAAAACACTTTCCTGAAAACAAGCTAAATTTTCCTTTTACTGGAAAGTGTTTTCCATTGACCAACTTTCCTACTGGCAAACAAACACAAGAAAGTTTGGAAAGTGATTTCCCGGAAACCACTTTTCGGAAAACAAACACAGCTAAAGGGAAAACACTTTTCTGAAAACCAAGTCAAATTTTTTTTTTTGACTGGAAAGTGTTTTCCGTTGACCGGAAAGTGTTTTCTGTTGACTATAAAGTGTTTTTCGTTGACCGGAAAGTGTTTTCCGTTGACCAACTTTCCTAATGACAAACAAACACAAGAAAGTTTGGAAAATGGTTTCCCGGAAACTACTTTCCGGGAAACAAACATGGCCTAAATGGTACTAGGCACTACATAATCTTTATAAATGATTATTCTAGATTTTGTTATCTTTATTTTCTTAAATTAAAATATGAGGTTGCTAATGTATTCTAGAGTATAAAACAACTGTAGGTAGGGGTGATCATTTTCGGTTCAGTTTGGTTTTTACCTTTAAAAAACAACCAAACCAGAAGCCAAAAATAAAGGGACCCAAACCGAACCGGAACCCGTCCAATCCGACTGGTTTCGGTTCGGTTCAGGTCCAGTTTTTTAGGGCCAAAACCGGAAAAACCTATGGTTATTTTTCTAGCTTTGTAATGGGCTTTTAGTGGATTTTTGATGGGCTTATAATTAATGTTAAAAATATCTAATTTTCTTAAAAAATTCCATGTACATTTAATTTTTTTTGCCACTAAATATTCATTTATATTAAATTGTTATTGTCAATCTTGTGTTCAATATATTTTTTACTTTCCTAATTTTTTTTCTCTTGCTTCAAAAAACTTTAATTACCACAGTCACACATCAATAAGTTAAAATCCAAATTAATCCAAATTACAAACCAATGCCTTCAAAGGGCTTAAAGAAAAACCAATAAATAACATTATAATAAAACAATATTGTATACTTGTAGGAGGAATTTTGACTTGGTCGACAACCTGAGGGAAGATTGAAGTTTAATTAGCGATAAATATCAAAGATTTGAATAAGAATTTGCCATATAAATAAAGAGCACAAATCCAACAGTAGCATAACTTATTAAAACCAGAAATAAACTGACATCATCATTCATGAAGCCCAATATTGCCAACATAATTATTAATTATCCATCATAAAACAAGCCACACATAACATCAGCACTAAAATCAAAATTGTGCATTATCAACACCTTTTTCTTTATAATCAATCTTACCGAACCCAACTTGCAGAGGAAAGAACTAGTTGTACCTACTCTAGCAACAATAACTTGCAAATGAAAGGAACTATGGGAAATACTGGTGATTTGTTAGCATGGATAGTACATGAGACATTGGCATAGACTAATACAAGTAATGCATTTCAAACATTCAAATATGAGTTGCCTCATTCCATGGCTAAACGTCTGGTTCTATGGAAAACACAAGTACAAGTAAATCACAAGCCAGCTCAAGAAACCTAAGTGTATTTGCATAATACTCACAAAAAAAACATGACAGAGAAATCCTGCCAACAACTTTACCAGTTGCTGCTGGGTCAAAAAGGTCAAACACTTCAAAGTCAGAATTTGAATCCTGCAACAAAATAGAATTCATGTCAATTGTCAAGGAAAAAGAAAGACTGAAAGTATATAAGAATAAAGAAAGATATAAACATTATGCAAACAACAACTCATAAGTTAGCCTAGACTAGATTTGCCAAAATAAAATGAGCATCTCCAGATACAATGATATGAATGATGTCAACAAGAAAGGAAAAAAAACATTGATCACTACATTAAAATCATAAAAAAAAATTAATTTTATTTTTTTTCATGATAAATATATATTTAAAAAATATATAAAAACAAAAACTATTGTCCTCTGAAATGGGTAATTAGTCTCTGGTCCCTATAACACACATGCTAGCCACTTCTTGTTGTAAGGAAAAAAAAAACAACAACTGGGTCTGTTATGTCGCATCATCAACCCACCATTCAGACATTTTTCAAAGAGATTTGAAACTATTTTCCCAGCAATCGGCTAATCCATCTTTGTCAGACTATGTTTCAAGTTTCAACTAATATAAACCAATTCATAATCATGCAATATCTCAAAGCTTAAGCCACAGTAAATAATGGGGTTAATTTTCAAAAAGCTAACTTCGAATACAAACTTTTGTTGGTAGTTCCAAATTCCAATCTGCCAGTGAGAAAGAAAAGAAGGAAAAAAAATGAAGACATATTGTTTGCCATTGATCGTCTTCTGAGAATCTAAGACAGGGACAACGATTCCAATTTCCTTTCCAAATTGTGTTCTTTCATCCACATTCATTTTTACATTGTTTAAAATAATTAACACATCAAAATAGAAAAATAGAAATAATAAAAAATCAACAAGCAACAATTAATTAAATCTGTAATTGCATGACAAGATTACTTGAGCGATGTAATCGGCTTTGATAGAAGCAATAGATTGAAGAAGATCTGGAAGCAGTAACAATTTCGCCACCTCACACGCACGACGGTTTCTTTCGAGATTCGAAGAATGGCCGTCCGAGAGTAGCCTAAGCTCGTTGACTAGCGAAGAGGAGGCGACTGTTAATGGGAGGGGGGTGATTGGAGGGGGCGGCTGTATTTGTGAAGTGTGAAGTGTGGAGTGTGAAATACTGAAATGTGAATGAAAATTGAAGGGTTAGAGGGGAGGGGGTGGTTGTGTTAAAGGGAAAGCAAATAAATGCTAAATGGTCTGCTAGGGTTTGAAACTTTGAAAGGGAAAGTAATGGGAGGAGGCGGCCCGCTTGGTTTATTTAATATTTTTCAATCCTAAACCGAACCGGTTCGGTTCGGTTCGGGTTGGCCGGTTCAGGCACACCCAAACCGAAAACCAAACCGAACAGGATATTTTCCTAAATATTTTAACCGGTTCAATCCATTTTGTTTACCGGTTCGATTTTTTCGGTTAATTTTTTTTCGATTTTCTCAGTTAATTTGGTTTTCCAGTTTTTTTGCTCACCCCTAACTGTAGGATACATAATATAAGGTTTGACAATGAGAAAAAAATATACTAGTAGAAGATTTTAACAATTCTGTGATGAATCTGGCATTGCAGACCAACTTGCAACACTATACACACCACAACAGAACGGTGTTAGTGAACGAAAAAACAAGAGCATTATGGAGATGACTAGATGCATTTTGTATGAAAGGAAGATGTCAAAGAAACTATGGGCTAAGGCTGCAAACACAATAATATATTTGTTAAACATGATGTCAACCAGTGCTTTACAGAAAAGAACCCCATTTAAACTTGGTTTGGATACAAATCGGACCTGCAACATTTTAAAATTTTTGGTTGCCTTTGTTTTACCTATATGTCACAGGTTAAAAGAGACAAGTTGAATAGGAAGGATGAACCAAAAGTATTAATTAGATAAAATAGTCCATCCAAAACCTATAGAATTTTCCAACCAAAAAATGAAAGACATTTGGTAAGTAGATATGTTAACTTTATAGAAGACACATAATGGAAATGGGAGGAGCCAAAAGAGAAGCATGAATCATCGACTTGGAAAGTTGTTAATGATAATATATTGATGATAAGCTAGTCAGGGGTACAAGATCTTTATATGATGTTTATGAAAGAAGTAACATTGTTGTTTGTGAGCTTGTAGAGTTTGAAGAGGTAGTAAAGAATGATGAATGGATTAAAGTAATGAAAAAAAAAATCTTAGAATGATTGAAAAGATTGAAACCTGGGTGTGTGTGGACAAACCTGTACAGAAAGAGGGCATAAGAGTCAAGTGGGTTTATAGAACCAAACTTAATGCAGATGGTTCTACAAACATATATAAGGCTAGATTACCTATGAAGGGTTATGCTCAAGTGTTTGGAGTGGACTTCTCAGAAACATTTGCACCTTTAGCATGACATGATACAATCAGAATGCTACTTGTGCTGTTAACATAAAAGGGCTGGAAAGTTTATCAGTTAGATGTAAAATCTGCCTTTTTAAATGGTTATCTGCATATAGAGATTTTTATAGAACCAGAAAGTTTTGAAGCTAAAGGGTAAGATGAGAAAATCTACTTGTGAAAAAAGGCATTAGATGGTCTTACCGAGGGTTTTATAGATGGAATAACTCTGTCGGTATTTCATAGTAGCTTGGTGCAAATTTCACAATCACCGACGAGTTTACCTATGGAATAACTTTGTCGACATTTCTCAATAGCTTGGTGTAGATTTTCACAATCACCGACGAATTTATTGATGAACATAGTTTGTCAGAATTGAATTCACTCACCGACGGATTTATTGCAGCGGTATATTTCAAGCGGGAACTTTTTTTTTCGCACGAAATTTCCGTCTGTAAAACCATCGGCAATTGGTTTTTTTTAACCAACCTCGTTAGCGATGAAATTAGGTATTACCGATGATAGGAAAGCCGGCAAACTGTTTCCGCCGGTGAGTTCGTCCATAATTTTATTATCGACGAACTATAAATTATACACCGACAGAATATATTCATCGGTAAAACTGTGAAATCTTGTAGTATACTATGAGAGCTTATCTACCATGACTTTCACTTAATTTACTACACAATACAAACTCACACTTACAAATACTTAAGAGGGAGTGTTTCTTTCCAATATAGGACATACATCTTTTTTTTTTATTATTCATTTATAAACTACACCAAGAACGCCCTCTAATTATTTTTACCTTAATTTTCACTTTAGCCCTCGTATAATTTTCACGTTTTCATGTCCAAATAACTTAATGTCTGTCATCGTATGACCTCTGCACCATGATATGCAACATTGAAATTCATACACCATATACATTAGTTTTCTTCATTTACATGCTCGGCAGTTTTCAGATAAAAGGAAAAGGTAGACTGTTCTGTCAGGCCAGCTTTGTTGAAACAATGTAAAGATGGTTTTGGACCCAACAAGAAACACAAAGTAATCCAAAATTCAACCATGAAAATTGAGAAAAGAGAAAACAACAATCCACAAGTGTATCATGTCAGACAAAACAAGAGGGCCATGCATGAGCTCCCAGCCCAAGAAAAGGTTGGTGACCTACGTCGTTGATTATTATGTTAGCGATCCCAGAAAACAAAAGTATCAAAGCAAATAGCAGCACATGACTACCGCGGCAGAAACCTCCTCTCTTTTTCTCCTCCAAAAATAGCAGCAGGAATCAGAGAGAAAGAAGATGATGTTTCTTCACATCTCTGTCGTATATGAATCGTAATAATGTCCTTTTGTCATCTTCTTCTTCAATTCCATGCATGTGTTTCTTCGAAACAAACCAGTTGATATTCATTTATTACACAAATCAAATGTAGTTAACCCTAATTAATATAGCCTGAATCCGACTGTTTGTATGACTTCACTTCTCAATTCTCTTCCCCTTAAACTAAACCATAAATCCTCCTGTTAGCTACCCTAACCAAATCAAAAGGTCACGTGCTGCATGTAGCTTAAAAACCAAGGGAAAACATGTGTATCCAGTCTGAAGTCTTATTGTAATTACAAAATATATATAATATATATTTGAAAGGAAAGAGAGGCAGCAAAAGGAGAAGAAGATGCGGGGAATGTGCAGAACATGCCGTACAATTCATTCATGCTGCTTCACTGTCTCTCCCTCCCTTTGTCACGTGCCAATCCTTTCCTTCCACAAAGGCAAAGATAATTGAACTTCTTCCCTCTTCTCTCTTTCCATGTGCAAACCCATGTGCTCTCTCTCTCTCGCTATTCATGCTTTGCTGGTCCATATCACTTTCACATGCTCCCTTCAGAGGAAGCCACATTCCCAAATTAGTACAACATGTGATTTTTCACTCACTGATTTGCCCTCATCATTGCTCCATTACTTCTAAACTACCACCACATGTCTTTTTTTTATGAAACCTTGAGATGATCAACCTGGGATTTTGGCGACACTGTTTTTTCAACTACCTTTTTCTTCTTTGGATCATTTGGCTCTCAATTGTCAATTAATTTACTAATCTTTCTTGTCGCTTCACTTCCTATAAGCACTACTAGCTAGAGGCTAACTAATAAATTAGGGCAAAAAACCATCTAGGTGGTGGTCCAGCGGTAAAAGCTTGGGACCAAGAGGTTTGCTCCCTCTGTGGTCTCAGGTTCAATCCCTAGGTTGCTCATATGATGGCCACTGGAGGCTTACATGGTCGTTAACTTCAGGGCCCGTGGGATTAGTCGAGGTGCGCGCAAGCTGGCCCGGACACCCACGTTAATCAAAAAAAAAAAAAAAATAAATAAAAAAAAAAATAAAATAAATTAGGGCAAAGCTTCTCTCCACGTTCCATGTGTAGGAATGTGAACTCTCAACCGCACCTATAAACCTTGGAAACATATGTTCACCCAATATATTGATTTGTATTAAATTAGTTTGCATCAGCTGCCATGTCTATCCATCCAGTATTATCCATCAATCTTCAGCCTATACATCAACATTATATAAACAGTACATGCGACATCATTGGATTTCGTGTGCTAACTTTTGTTTAATTATTATTATTATTATTACGTGAATTCAGTTACTTTACAAAACTATGCTTCCAAAATTACTAAAGATAAAAATTAAGTATTGGCAACATGATAGGGAAGGGGGGGCTACACTGGAAATGAAGAATTTGAAATCTTTACATGTGCGAATACAGATAGGCAGGCTGTGGTGCCAGTGTCAAGGACTCTCTCCTTGTGGCTTGCAAGTAGTGCCCACCTTCCCGCTTTAACTTTTCAATCAAAATACGAAAATGGTGTCGTTTTCTACGTAAAACTGCAAGAACAATCTTGAAATGCATAGGAAAATCTGTAGAAGTAGGACCTGATCCCCACTGAGAGGACCCCCAATGTTCTTATCATTAGTGGTCCCTCAACGACAAATGACTATTAAATGATCTGGACAATGAATCTGTCTATGTTGTAGATTTCTTGGTTCCCGTATCCTCCTACCTGCTCACCTTCCCCATTCCTTTCCATCTTTCTTTTGCAATGCAAACGAGGGTCAAGGGATATATATAAGTATATGTACTTTAGGGTTACATGCTTAAAACATGCATGATCATTTCATGTAGATGGCATCGACTGAGCAAAAGTTGTTCGGTTATTTTCTGCGAGTAAAGAGTGAATATATAGCTCATGCTTGTAATAATGTAAAAGTTAAAGGTTACAAAATTAACTATATTGGCACCCTTTAAAAAAAATGATTTGTTTTGTCTTAGAGACTTTAACTTTGATCTCTAATAACTTAATTAAATTATCTAATTTTACTAGTATTTTATCAGAGTTAATCTTGTAAAATTAAAGATTTGCATACATGTACATTTGTAGTAGACTCCGTAAAATAATTGTGAAATATTTTTATCCATGCAAGGAAAAAGTGTTTGATTCTTGTTGAAGGGTATACATCCATATGATTGTAAATATGTTCCTAGATTAGAGATATCCTTTTCCTGGCTTACATATTTGTAATCCTAAATATTAGCCTCTCGAATATCATTTACACAGTGAAAATAATAAAATAAAATTATTTAGACAAATCTAGAGTTGTTTAGAAATTTATTATCTTAAGATCTGATCTTCTTCGTCTTTGAATAATTATTTAAAAGCTGGGTTGTTGTAAATTATAAACCGTCTAATTATTCAGCCTTCAACGATAATTCACATGAATTTCCAATAATAAATATCTTAAATCCCTATTTAGAGGAG
The DNA here is from genome assembly GCA_964019445.1 of Populus tremula. Classification (NCBI taxonomy): domain Eukaryota; kingdom Viridiplantae; phylum Streptophyta; class Magnoliopsida; order Malpighiales; family Salicaceae; genus Populus; species Populus tremula. The sequence continues at coordinate 10,388,134 of CAXHTJ010000014.1, read as the reverse complement.
AAGAATTGGTATGCCTAGAGTGTTAACTCTTATTTATGATTTATATAATTTTTTTTGTTTAACAAACAACCTTTTAATAAATAAAAGTCATAACTTTATATTTATAAGGAATTTTAAAAACATTATAAACAACAAAATATATATTTGCCCCTTAAATAATATCCATATATTATTTAGGAATTTATTGTCTTAATATCTGATCTTCTTCGTCTTTGAATCATTATTTAAAGGCTGGCTTATTGCAAACCACAAACCATCTAATTCTTATTTAGGATAGAGGAATTATTATGCCTAGAGTGCTAACTCTTTATTTGTGACTTACCTAATTTTTTGTTGTTTATTAGACAACCTTTTAAGAAATAAAAGTCATAACTTTATATTTATAGAGAATTCTAAAAGGTTATAAAAGGCGAAATATCTATTTGCCCCTTAAATAATATCCATTTATTATTTAGAAATTTATTGTTTTAAGATCTGATCTTCTTGATCATCTTTGAATAATTATTTTCACAAACTACAAGCCGTCTAATTATTCAGCCTCTACTGGTAATCCACATGAACCACCAGTAAAAAATCTCTTAAATCTCAATCTCTATTTAAGATAAGGAAATCATTCTCATGCTGATATATATATATATATATATATAGCTTCAATATTCTATCTACATCAATAAATTTTATCATAGTTAAATTTTAAAACTCAAAATAACTGTCCAATAAATTTCTAATGAATACAAGGCTATAAAAATAAACAATTCGATGCACAATCTTATAAATATATAAAAGAAAAGGGGAAGAAAAGCAAGAGAATAATAAGATAAGCAACAGGCTAATGAGTGGTACATCTGTAGTTAACCAACAAAACCAGTTGCCATGTGCAATCACTCCACTACTTAATACCACGAGGCTGACTCAAATTCTCTCCTACTATCAAGAAGGAAAACTCTATATCCTTCTCCCTCTCTCTCTCTCTCTTTCAGCCAAACAGCTCTCTCTTACCATGAGTTCAACGCTAAAAAAGTCCAAGGTTTCACTAGGAAGAACGGAAAGAAGAAGAAGAGAAGAAGAAGACCACATGGACGTTCTTGCAGAGCTCAAAGAAGCATTTGCAGTGGTGGGTTCGTGACAAGCCCCAACAAGGTATCGGACAAGATGGAGGCTCTCAAGAACCTCATTCCAGCTACCCGTAACGGAGAGGTAAAAGCTGACCAGTTGTTTCAAGAAACTGCTGATTATATTGTCCTCTTGAGGACCCAAGTTCTTGTATTGAAGGGTCTGATTGACTTTTATGGATCCAGTACCGAAAGAGACAATTAATGATTTTGTGTTCTAGTAATATCTTTAGTTTCAACATCAATGAAAAAAGAGAGGATCTCTTGGTGTTTTAGATTTATAGTGTAGTAGTACAACCATTTTATCAGGCCATATAGTAATGGTTGTGTTGTTTCCAAATTTTCTTTACTTCAAGTTATTGACATAAAATTAGAGTTTATCTTTGTTGAGTTCGCCCCCCCCCCCCTCCCTTTTTTTTTTTTTGAGGTAATGTTATTGGCGAAACTGAAAGAAGAATCCTAGTTCTTGCTTTGGGGTTTTATATTTGATATTTTCTCAGAAATACTCCATGTCTGGCTTGTGGAAAAAAAAAAAATTTATTTCTTGGGAAGAGATTTTTCCAAAAATGGCCTTCGGTGTTGTTTTTGCAAGTTAGAACGTGATTTGAAAGCGTACAGAGTTTAGGGAATGCTGCATCAACCCCTACTAGCTGGTAATAGCAAAGGCAATGCCATCTCTCTCTCTCTCTCTCTCTCTCTCTCTTCTCTCTCTGCACAATTGTTATCCTCCTTAAAGGGATTGGTGCAAAGAGAAGGGCTGCAATTCAGTATGTGTAAAGTGGTATGGGGGACGGAAGCATGGTGACACAGTCATCACATTTGCACTGCAAAGAATGGGTGGGAGCATTCTGAATATCTCGGCGAAATGGCCAGCTTTGTCTATGTCTCATGGCGTGGCGCAAGCACTGGCACACTGTGATTGTGATGATAGTGACAAGTTACTCAGCTGTCATTGGACACCCACGTGCAAAAGCCAATTTTCAAGGGGCTTTTTGCCTTCTTTAATTTTCCTTTTAATTTCTTTTTTTACCGGTGAGGGGCTTGGTTGTATGGCATGGATGAGGGTAAGATCAATTAATGATATATGGTTGCTTATGTAGATAGAAAATTAAAAAATATTAGAAAGAGTTTGATCACCGATGTCCTCAGGTTTTCTAAAGCCAATATATTTATTGGTCAATAGTTGTTATAATCCTATAAAGTAAAAGGGGGGGGTAATTTCTATATGATACATTGTTTGCCTTCATGAGTGTCTTTTTTCTCTTATTTTAAAAAATATGTTCTATGTATCATTGTTAATGTGTGATTGATGATACTTTACATCCTAAATAAGGAATGCGAGATCTAATATTAGAGGTTTGTTATTATAATTGATTTAATATTTAAAGTGACCTTTATAACATCATTTCTACCCAAATATACATCTCTTTTTAACATTTAGTCTTCTTTTTTTTCAAGTCCATGATAAAATTGAGGAAGCAACAACTCTTCTTTGCTTTTGGATATCATGTCCAATATTCTTCTAAGATTATGCAAGCAACAAGTCCTTGATTAAACAATTACTTGGCAAGGAAGAGGAGACTAAAGCTCTCGGAGAAATTCTTTACAAATTAAAGAAAGAACTACAAAAATAAACCACAAGATCTTTTACCCTTCTCCATCTTTCACTAGCAGTGTAACACCCCGTGTTTTTACATATAATGTAGACAATGCATTACATGCCATATATGAAAATGGAACCAATTTTAAATTTTTGCTGACAACCCCACTTATATGAACCAGTATTTATATTAATAAATTTAATAAAATTTAACCAGAATTTTTCTTATATAAAACCCTACTAAGAATTTTATCTTGCTAATCCTTGTATAAAAACTGCATCGCAATTTAAATTCTACATGATAACTTTAGGCATACCCTTAGCTCATTTATTCATTAATTATATCATCTCACATCATATATAATTCATAATAATTATATAACACCTCCATACATCAATTTCTTAATTTTAATATATATATATATATATGTATGTATGTATGTATGTATGTATATTAAAAGTAAATTATATATTACAAAGATAGTTAATATGCACATGCTAAGAATAAATTACAACATTTAATACATAACAAAATAAAATCATCAAACATATACAACTACAGAGTTTACAAAAGATAGTTAATATATACCTAACAAAAACTATATTATACTAATAGCTAAGTCAACGTTGTCATGAAATATATGATAGACCTGCATTAAATATAATAATTTAAAAGATATTAGTTTGTCGTAAAACATTTATGAACAATTTTTCCTCAAAAGAAGATTTAACATATCTTTATTAACTTTTATCAAACTTCCCATCATGAATACTCTAGTTAATTAAGAGTTCATAATTTCACATAATATTATTATTTGTTTCATTCAAAATCATATAATAGATCACCCACCATATAATTGTCCTGAAAACAAGTTTATACAACACTCTCCAATCAACTGAATGGCAATTTATACCATGAAATCACAAATTATTTAAATATCACTCAAATATCTAATTCAAAAGTCCATAAATCATATGTTGACTATATAATGCAAAATCTCCTGGTTGTCATTCTAAGCTAAGTACATAGTTCCAATATGTGGGCATTACTATGTAATTCAAATATTTAATAGGCTAACTAAGTTCGTAATCTCCAATTCATGGGCACAACTATGTAATTCAAACCTCTTAGTTTCCATTTTAGGATAGCTCCTCAAATTCATGGCATGATAGTATAATTTAAGACTCTATATAACCTTTGCCGGAAGTTATTTCTATATATTTCGTTCAACCATATTATATCTCTTTTCGTATTGCATTCTTAACTCTATTTTTTTTCAGTCTAACCATATTCACTGACACAATATAACAACCAAAAAGAAAAATATTACTAAAGACTCATTAATTGAAAAAGTTAGGGTGTTAGGCACCTATTTGCTCCTCTTATAGACCTCGCTCCTTCATAATCCATAGTCCCTAATATCTAGGCTATTCTAAGCTAACTAAGTACATAGTCCCCAATATATAGGCATGACTATGTAATTCAAATCTCTTAGTTGTTATTCTAGGCTAACTAAGTCTATAGTCCCCAATTCATGGGCACAACCATGTAATTCAAATCTTTTAGTTGTTATTCTAGGCTAACTAAGTCTATAGTCCCCAATTCATGGGCACAATCATGTAATTCAAATCTCTTAGTTGTTGTTCTAGGCTAACTAAGTCCATAGTTTTCAATTCATGAGCACGATTATGTAATTCAAATCTTTTTGTTGCCATTCTAGGCTAACTAAATCCATAGTCCCCAAATTCATGGGCACAACTATGTAATTCAAGTCTCTATATACCATAATTGTTTCAAGCTTAACTTATATAACCTTTCTTGAAAGTTAATTTCTATATATTCTCATTCAACCTTATTATACCTCTTTTCATTTTGCATTCTTAACTCTATTTTTCCTCAGTATAACCACATTCATCAACATAATCTTACAACCAAAAGGAAAAATATTAATAAATATTCACTAATTGAAAAAGTCAAGGTGTTAGGCATCTACCTGCTCTTTCTGCAGACTTCACTCCTCTAGCTAAGATCCAGCTCTTGGTGCTTCTCTTAATCTTTTAAAAAGGAGGGATCCTTATTAGTATTTTAAACAATTCATCACATGAATCAATATCCATGTTAATACAATTCCATATTAATTCAAACATTTTACATAATTTCACTTAAATCCTTGTTGGTTTGTAATTTAATTATACTAACTAATTCCACCATTTAAGTTAAAATATTTTCAATTGTATACAAAATTGTTCTATTCTTTTTAACTTTAACCTAACTTTCATTTATCAAATCTTACTTTTATATAGAAGACACTGGAACCATTTTTTGTCATTTAACATTTTGACCCCTTTTCTTACACGTTAACAATTTGATTAGTATGAACAACACTAATAAAACTTCAAGCTTTCCATGTACAAAAATCATCATCATATCACTATAAAATAACAAATCATACCCATACTTAATGCCTTAGTATTCCCACATATAACTTCCATTTAATCTTACATTAAACCAACATGAGTTCAACCATAAGATTACTTAATATATTACATTTAAATTTCTTTCATTCATTTAATTTCATATAACATCACAAGTATTTATCTTAAAGTCTAAATCCATCCAAATTCACAAGTTTACAACTTTTACTTAGACTTTAAAACATTTAATTTTAGTAACTCATGCAAACTCCAACACATAACAATCATTAAACATAATTTTCTCATGCAATTTTACCAAATTTATTAGAAATTTCAAATCACTTTAATCAAATAAACCATCCTTCAAAATTTTCTGCTATGGCTGACCCTAAGAGCCCTTCATCTACTGTTGATTTACTGAAATTTTTTCATGGTTTACACTAATAAACAATCATCATATACTCATTAAACAAAATCACAAGCAATTTAATATATATTTTTTCCAATTCTTTAGGGATTTCTCCCTGTTTCATAATCAAACTTCAAATAACATGAGTTACATAGTTTAGGACACCTTGCCCAAAGCTTTTGAACCTAAAATCACCTTCTTCACAACTTCCTCTCCCTATTATTTTTTTCTCCTTAATCCCTTGTTTCTCTAACTAAAACTCTCTTCAAATCCTCCAAAATATGTGGCTTTTAAGTGTTTTTCCCTTTATAATCTATCCTAATTAAACCAAACAAAAGACCTTTAGTTTTGGAAAAATTAAAGTAGGAAATATAAGGAAAAGAAGATGGATCCTTCATTTTCTTCTTTGTGGCTGGCGGCTGGTTATAAAGGAGGGGAAGATGAACTTTTTTATTTATTTAGAATTATTTCATTAATGAGTCTATATATTATTTTTTGTATTTTCTCATGACCACTAGTAATTTTGTACAACCTTCTAAAACTCCAATTTACTTGAAACTTTAACTCAAGATAAAACAACATGTTTGGAAACTGCTCAAAACATTTCAGTCTGATCTAATAATTGGATTGAGAGTTATGCTTAATAGCATCAAATTGGACATTAAAAAATATTTTTACACAAAAATCCAGATTTTCATATCATTTTATTTACTTAAATCATCAAGATTTTCTAACTAATTTATTGGAGACTTTCATCCCTATTTATCTTTTAGAAAATTTTCATTTTAATTAATAACATATTTATTTTATTCTTTTATTTATTTTTTATAGTCAAAGTTTACCACTAATAGGTAAAACTCGTACATTTTCTTCTTCTTCTTCTTCTTCTTTTATACCGATGGATCTATAATTATTTTATTAGATTAATACCTATTTGAATTCATTTAAAAAAATTCTATAATTTTCTAAAATTTAAATCTGTGGGTTTAGAAGCAGCTTCTCCATCTTTTAAACCAATACAACAACCTCAAACCAGTAGCCTCCACCATTAATAACCTTATTATGAACTAGCCTCACACAAAACTACTAAAAAACATAATAACTCTCCTTACCATTGTCATCTCCCTATAACAACCATTAACTAGGTACCATTGAACAACCATAAACTCATCAATCAATATAGGCTTCTCTCACCTAAGCAACCCAACAACAATAACAATAAATAACATAGCTATTAACAACCTTATCCACCAATATCACTCCCTCACACAAGTTAGGGTTTTAACATGCCTAACAATGCTTCACTATGAGAAGAGAATAAAAGATTTAGATATAATTAACAACTAGAGCATAAAAAATTTATGGTTGATTTGTTAGTTGGAAAATCAATTCATGAAGAGAGAGAGAGAGAAAAGAAAATAAGGATATTTGAGAATACAAAATGAGTTTCCATGTGGTTATGGGTGTTATTATGCACATGATTATTTTATTCTTTTTCTAGAGTTTTAAAGTTGGCATTGACCCAATATGAAAAGTGTAATTTTTTAAATGTGAAAGAAAAGGTGCAATTGAGAACAAACCTCATGATATTTAATGTAATTTTCCTTTTTAAGATAAAAATAGAAAAATAACTATTAAAATCTTAATTTTCTACTAAAAGATATGAGTGATGATGTCTAAAAATTCAAGTAATAAGGGCAACTGACTATATTGGTCAAGTCACTTACAAAACAAAAAGGTCCTCTCTTTCAAAAAGCTTTTGATATTTAAGTTATTGATTTGTTTGATATTAAAGCATTAAGTTATATATATATATATATATATATATTTGTTTATAAATAGAGCACATAAAAGGAACAAATGAGTTTATGATAAAAAGATGAATTCCATTTCCAATGAAATTAAAGAAGTATTTATATACATTGGTACATGTTAAAAGTATAATAGACATACTATATATGATTTTTGAGTAAGCCCCTGTACATAGTTGGGAATTAAAAAAGGTTGAAGTTCATGTCACAACATAAGTATGTGGATCTATGATAATTATTGGTAATTACTCTTTGTCTAAATCACAACATAGTTTTCGAGAACTATTATATGAACTAACATCAAACAATGGATTAATGCAAGGTATGAATCGAACTATAACGATGGACTTTCCTCTTCTTATAGTCAAATGGCTCTTACTTTTGGGATACTTAATGGCTTCTAGGAAGAGAGTTGACAAACATATTGCTTTTTAAGGTGATTTGATACGGTTCAGCCCTGTGATACGACCCAAGTAAGGTTAGATTAAACAAAAATTAAATGAAAACTAACCTTTTAAAAAAATTAAGCTTAATTACTAGCAAATTAACCATTGAAAAATGAATTGAAAGAAAAAATCAATTTTCAAAGAATACAAAAAACCTGACTTGAGTCAGGATGCCAAATTCATGGTCTGGTTGTGAGATCAGGATAAACCCATAAAACACTAAATAAATGAAAGACAAAACTGAAAAAAAAATCAATTAAAAAAAATATAAGCTAACATGGATTAACCCGACTAACCCTTAATCCGGAATAACCTCATAGAAAGGGAAGCAACAAAAATCACAAAGTTGAATGCTTAATAACCTAATGTCAAAGAATGAAAATTAAAAAAAATTAAAAAAACAACCTAGAAAAATTAATGTTAAATCGGGTTGATCTTCGAAACTCATGACTCGGGTCATGACATTAAATTACCCCATAAAAGACAAATCCAAAAAAATAACATGGCAAAATTCACAATGATCCAAAATTTTAAAAGAAACAAATAGCAATCAAAATAATGAGAAACAGATTTGTATAAAAACTAAATTAAATAAAAAAATAAAGGATGAAATTAAAAAATAAAATATATCAAGATAAGGATAAAAAAAACAAAAAAATAGTAAAACAAATGATGACCAAATATGATATATAAAAAAATTGGAGGATGAAATTAAAAAATAATTCTAATTTTATAAATTATTTTAAATAAAACAAATGATAATACAAAAAAAAAACATTGATAAAATTTAAAGGAAAAACAATTGAAGGGCTACTTTGAAAAATTATATAGGAAATTTAGAAATCAAGGGGGGATAAAAAAGAAAAGGAAAAAGAGGGGGTCATCAGCGCTAATATGGTGGTCCGTTTACCACACATATCATCATATGATGGAAAGGTTGTCAAGATGATACGAATATTGTTCTAGAAGCAACTGTTTGACTGTTAGATCATCCCTCACGCATTGCCTAAATGACGTGGCCTCAACCTAAGAACTCATGCATGTATTTGACACATCAATCATAATTTTTTAATACTATTTGTTAAAGTGTACTATAATCAACTTGTTTATTATAAAAACTATGATGAAAAGATGCAAAAGCCTTGGATGCTATTTTTTAAAAAAATTACTTTTAAGAGTAATTAAGTCATTTGACTTTTCTTTAAAAAATAAAAATAAAAAAATTTCTAGAGCTTGGTTTAAAAGATTTTGCTTTTAAAGATGATTAATTTATTTTATTATACTGAGAAAATGTAAAAAGAGCTTTCCATCTTATTAAATTTGAAAATAACTTTTAAGTCAAGTTTTTTTTATAAAGAACAAAATGGTTATTTTATTGTTCAACTCCATAGTAATTTTAATTTGGGTATATAATGAAAAACTAACCAAATGTAAGTTTTTGTAAATTTTCATCATCGGTTATGATTGGCATTGATTTGGTTTGCGGCAACAAAGGGATTTTTGGATGCTATTGTCATTGAATATCGAATATTATTTTTGACCCTTTCATCTTCAAAAGATTTTAGGTTTACTCTTGTTCAAGTTCTATTAATTTACTAAACAACCATTAGAAATAGTGATTGTGTAGGTATTAAAAATAATAATTTTATACAAATCATGCTATTTTTTAAATATTTTTCCAACCTATTTAATTCTTCAAAAACTCTTACCAAAATGAATAATTTTTCAAAACAAATCAAAAACTTAAGGGATAACTTTTAATTAAAAAAGAAAAAGAAAAGAGAGCTATGGTGGATTGAATTAGAAGAGAAAACAAAACTTTAAGGGACCTTTTTGCTTAAATAGAAACATCTATAATGTATGAGTGTGTATCATTGATTTAATTAATTAAATACACTCTCTAATGAAAGATTTATTAACAAGCAGGCAGGCAGGCAGTCAATCTTCTAGTACTCCTGTATTTTTCTTAACCTGACTTTTCTTCTTCTTCTTCTTCTTTTCTTCTTCTTTTTACAAAAAAAGCAAAAGCGAAAGCAAAGATCTCTCGTTTCTTTCTTTTCTTTCTTAATTTTTTTGTGTGGTCTCAAACCAGAAAACCCAACAAAATCGAATCAAGCGTGTTTCCAGAAAATTACTAGGTACCCTTTATTCTCATATCTTTCCTCTTCGTTTATCTCTTCGATCTCTCTTTCTCTCTATTCATGTTCTTGTGAAAATAATATGTGTGTGTGTGTGTGTGTGATGCGATTTGCTACTCATTTATTAATTTAAGGGGCTAATAATTTATGGTTCTTGATAGATTGACTTGGGTTTATGTAAGTTTTGGTTCTTATTTATAGCAGTTTTGGTGGAAGAATTTGTGGGGTTATGCATGGCCATGAGGGTAAATTACACTTTTTTGGGTCAATTTATAGAGTTTTCTCAATACCTGATTTTGGTTTTGTTTTTGAGTTTTAGGGCGTCAAAGGGTCAGTGATTGGAGCTTCGGATAGCAATTCGATCTATGATGTATTTTTTGAGAAACTGTGTGCTAAGTCTTGATATTGGTTATGACTGTGCGAAAGGGTATAGTGTTATTTAGTGACTGGTCATTCAAGTTATTATTACAGGAAAGGAGTTAAGAGTGTGGAGAAACTAAATTAGTGGTGCAAAGTGTTTTGTTTTTGGATCTGAAATTTTAGTTTGAGATCATTTTTTTTTAAGTATTATTGTGCTGCATTTTTGGTGTTCTATGACATGCGCAACAATGTGATTGTTCTAGTTGACATGAACCATTCAAAATTAGTCCTATGCATTTAATTGACCTAATTAGATTACTTGGTAAGCGAAAAGAAAGAAAGTGGTTCTGCTGTTCAGAAGGGCCTTTTGGATCACCAATGTTAACAGAAAGTGATAAATAGAGGAGGTTGAAGTACCCTTTTGGATATAATTGTTTATGACCATTGTCTGTAGCTTCTCTATTTTGTGTAGATTATCAAAATTTGTTCTCTGGCAACTTCTTGCTGGCATTTTCGAGCACATTGGTTTTAAGCTCGAATACTGTTACATAGGATGCTTTTGAATCTAAATTCAGTGTTACTTTTTCTCAGGGAAATCTTCCAGGCGCTGAAATGCTTTAAGTGATTGCTGAGGCATATCTTCTTTTATCGTTCCTTCCTGGCTGAAAATGTTATATGAAGAAATTCTGAAGGCTGTTTTCCCTTTACTGGAGGGTGCAGACCTTGCTTCTTGCATGGCAGTGTGCAAACAGTGGAGAGATATAGCACAAGATGATTACTTTTGGAAATGTGTTTGTGCCAAGAGATGGCCTTCCATTTGCAAGAGGCCAGATCCTCCAACTGTCACATACTACAAACTATACCAGACCTTTTACAAGCGACAGCATCGACCAATCCTGCTTCCTCCAAGACTTTCCTTTGACAATTTGGAATTCTTCATCGACATTTGGACTGATGATAAATTGATATTTTCTGAAGTGGTCCCAGGCCCTGTTCTGCACACTGGAATCAAAAACCCACCTCCTGGAATTTGTGATAGGCTTAGATTTCAGCTTGAAGGCCCTGATTGTAAGATGACTCTACCTGTTGAGCCGAGATTCAAATTCCCTTTAGGCGAGACTGTAAGTGTTTCAGTGCTTGTGGGGCGGAAGGATTCCAATAGGGTTGCTTGCATAATCAATAAATCTGTCTTTGATTATATAGATCGGACATCCTATAGGGCCATGGCATTTGCCTATCTTGGCCTCTCACCAGCCCACCCTTTTGTTCCAGGAATCCGGGCTTGGATTTCTTTGCTATTCATGGATGATAGAAATGATAGTGTCATTGATGTCTTTGGGATTGAAATGGATTTTTGTGATGCTGCAAAATCAAGGGACGAGGTTTTGTGGCTGCTTGACATACTTGATTGGAAGTGAAGGGTTCATCAGCCGAGCGAAGAGAAGAACTGAGCTCATTGAGAACGTTTCAAACGTCAAAGTTCCTAACCTTCAGTACCAGTATGGCTCGATTTATATCATTTTATTTAATGTTTAAATTCGTATACACTTTTCATTGGTTGTCAACTTGTGTCAATAAATATGAAAATCTGTGATGAATTCCTAAATTTTCTGTGGCAATCTATTCACTCATTTGGAATGGGAGCGTCTGCACAGAGTCCTCTACGTATCTCAGCCCAATCTAAACATTAAGTAATTCATGAATAGCATGGTGTTTTTATCCTTGATGTATTTGTTTGTAGCTTTTGGTTGAGGTGCGTAATTAAAGCTTTTGCTCTATGTTGTTATATGTGATTTAGCTATTCCTCTTGTTTAACCTGTTTTTTTAAGGCACATGTGGGAGAAGCCCTTGACTATGGGGTTATGCTTTGTTTTTGTATATCGAGTTCAGCCAACTGTGTTCCTTTCCAATTGATCACCATGAATGTGGTTAATGGATGACTCGAGAAAATGATATTATATAACCAAGGATTCATGTCTTGCTCAAGCATTGCTAGGAATGTGCTGCTGTTTTTTGCTGACGCCAAGGCAATTGACCTTGCACATTGTCATCTGTAGCCCTTCTTTCAGCAAATGTCGAAAGGGAAAGGCATAGCAGCTTTTACATTTTCTTTTGTCAAGTTCTGTGCTCCTTTTGTCCCATTGGCACATCCATCGTGTTTGTGATAAAAAAGAAAGAAAGAAGGAAGGAAAGTTGGCTGGTGAGCACTCAGGGACACTCCCCCCCTGATGGTGCTCTTCGTCAACCCCCAACCTGTTCAGAAAACCACCAGAGCAACCTGCAGGTAAAGCTGCAGAAAACTTGTTTGCAGAACCTCGAATCTGGTACCATCAGATTACCGGCTTTTATCTGGAGGTAATTCAAACAATCAAAGGAGCTACTTATTTTGTCTAAGTACGGATTTTGTTTAAAATATAATATTTTCCAATAAATTATTTAGATAATTACAAATTTCTTTATTCACCTGTGGACTTTTCATCAAGTCACCGAAAAGAATGGTGAACGAAACATTTCACTTACATTTGTTAGTTTAATACATGACTTATAACTATTATATTTATATAAATATATTTTTATTATTAATAAAGGTTGAATTTATATTTAATATTTATATAATATTAGATTAATAAATCTAAAAGTCTATGGGACAAAAATATTTTATAAAGAAAATTATAAAAAGTTATAGAGCCATAGAGGCTGATATATATTATGTTCTTTTTTTTTATGAAAAGGTGTCTGCATAAACTGAGATATAAGGGATACTTATAATTAATATGTTAGTGCATGTCATAAGACATGCATACTGAAATGATTTATATAAGAATTTTATATGTGGAGATTGCCTATGTCTATAACAAGGTTCGTGTAACAGTTGTATAAATGATCCTTAAACTTGAGATCACTAAGTTATTTTAGAAATTAAGGACTAGAATACAATTAATACATGGATTAAATATACTTGATTGAGTTAGTTTCTAAAATTATCTTGAATTAGCATATAAATATTATGCAAGTGGTGAATTGATATTTTACCAATTTATAGGGTTTTTTAGATTTTTCTATAAATAGTAAGTTATACTTTTTTTGTGATTGTCTGTTAAAAAAACAAAACTACGTAAGTCACAGAATAGAGAGCTAATACTCTAGACATAACAATCCCTCTATTCTAAATAAGGATTTAAGAGATTTATTAATAGTAGTTTGTGTGGATTACTGTTGGAGGCCAAACAATTGGATAACTTGTTGTTTGTGATAATCCAACTTTTAAAGAATTATTCAGAGCTAAAAAAGATCAGATCTTCAGGTAATAAATCCTTAAAATCCTCTAGATCTATGTAACGGGATCATAAAAATTCCTGAAAATTTTTGTTTTACAGTTTTCACTGCGTGTAAGATATTTAAAAACCCAACAATAGTAGTGGAACTTTCGTTAGACAATTAGTGTTGTTGATTGACGATAACTATGAATTAAATTTATGTGCAAATATATTTTTCCCAAAAGTATTGTTTTCTCTTAGTATTCTTTTTGGTTACTGTTCTGACCAAATCTGGCTGGAATTCACCATTGATTTTTTTTTAAATGGTTTTAGGTCATTGCAACAACCACCAATGGTGGCGCCAGTATTGCTGGCATGCCTAGTTGTGCAACGTGCATAGCCAATCACCGTTGGTAGAAGGCCATAACAACGCCAAATGTTGTTGGTGCTGCCATGGGTGCTGTGCAGGCAGCGCGAAGGTTGTTGCCCGGCGCAGCTACCAGGTGCAATGAGAAAATTGCTTCCACCGATGATGGTTGCCACCGCATGGGTAGACAATGCCAACAACAACAGTTGCTCCAGGAAGAAAATGACATGGAAAAACTAACAATTCTACCCCTACTACTTAAATTAAGATTTTAAGGGGTACAATTACATATCTACCCCTACAACTTATACATAATTACTTTTAGGTATTGGGGTTGAAATTATGATTTTAGCCCTTCATATATAAAATAATGATTTTATATTAAAATTGAAACCCTAAATTAAATTAATTATAGAATTAATTTTTCTAATTAGATTAGGATTGAATTAAAATGTTTATAACCAATATTTTTTAGTTTTGTCATGTCCTAATAGGTCTAGGATTTAATTAAAATATTTAATTAAATAATGTGTAGAAAAATAGTTTTTCTAAAGTAAAGAGAGTTTTTAAACTAAAATATTTTTATTTAATTCATCCTAAAATAGTTTAGGATATTAAATTATTAAATTTTAAAAATTAATTTTTTCAATAAAAGAATATATATTAAATAAAATTTATTAAATTTGGGAAATTATCAAATTGGATTTAATTTAATATTTATAAGTGTTAGACATATTATTTTAAATTGCATATAAAGCCAATAATTAAAATTGAATTATGCAATAATTGTATTATGCATTTAATATCTTCTTATGCATGATGGATGATGATGAACATTAAAGACCAATGTGATTGTGTTTTATGGTTGAATAGTTGTAATATTAAATAGGGCCGTGTTTTCTATATTTTTTTTATTTTTTTTTAAGCTGTAAAATTATTTTCTCATGTAATTCCTCTTTAATTTAACTCGAGGTTTTTTTTTAATTAATTATGTAAATTTATGTAATTTAAAAATATAAAAATTTAAATAGAAAAATTATTTTGTAATCCAAGATGAATAAATAATGGCAGTTACAGAATATAATTATAGTGCTCACAAAGGATAATAAACGACAAGAATCGTTTTTTTCATCCCATCTTATATGTTGAATCTTTACCAAAATCTTTGCAAAGTGTCCGTTGTATTTTGAACATTTCAAGTGTTGACATCAAGTTAATCACACATCAATAATCATTATCATATACTTACACGTAATGGTATAATCATCTTTGGCATTTCCATCATTCATAATCATCCAAAAAGCTCGTACAAAAATATTAAACTAAGTTAATTACATAATTCTTCTCATTATATCATTACTAAACAAAACTATTTACAACAAAATACATATAAAAGAGATTTAAGTGCAGTAGAGCACTAATCCTGAAAGGTTTAAGATGAACCTGAAATTTAACAATTATATTATTAACAACACATTAATTAAATTATTACTAATAATAATAATAATAATAATAATATTTTCTTAAAAGAAATAATCAATCCAATTACTCTAACAAAATTTTCCAATTATCCATTCAATAACTAATTTAAATCCAGCAATTATATTTCATTGCCAAAATCATTGGTAATTATTTCCGACCACTCTATTTTTTTTGTCTAATGATCCTAACCAAGTATTTATTTATTAAAATTTTCTAACAAAAATCCTACAAGTCTGTATTCTCTTCAGTACCAATATTCTAGCATCCTCATATAGATACTCATTAATTTGTCATTCTTGTGTTCGAAGCCAATCAATTCGATAATTTCTTTTGAACACCACATAGATTTTAGTATCCTCAAATGATTACTCATAAATCTAGCATTTTTTTTTTGGAATCCAAATCAACTCAATATTCTCTTTTGAATACCACATGAACTCTAGTATTCTACATAGATACTCATTAAATCTGGCATTCTTTTTTTGAAAGCCAAATCAATCCGATATTTTTTTTCTGAATTCCACATGAACTCTAGCATCCTCACATGGATACTCATTAAATTCAACATTACTATTTTCAAAAGCCAAATCATACTGCTATTCTTTTTTGAATAATAATTCTCTATATATAGTCATTTATGTTTCTCGCATGATCATTTCAATCAAATAATAAAAGCAAGTATTATAGTAACTACAAATACTAACATCCTAAAATATTCTTTACATATTAAGTCATTTATGTTTATAGTATGGATTTGTTTAAGGGTTTACAATTTTAACCGGGTGTTAACATTATTCTCATTTAATAAAAATTTCATCCTTGAAATTCACATCACATACCTGATTCCAAAAATAATTTAGGTTCCTTCTTCTATTTTTCAGACTCTCTCACGAGTCTCTTTAATATAAGAGCTTTTTCACAATATTTTCTCCATGAAATTTTTTTTTATTTATAAGTTTCTTCTCACTTCATTCTAAGATTCTTACTAGCTTCATTTATAGTGTCAAATCTTCTTTAATTTCCAATGGAACCTAGGGTATTATTTTGGAAAGGTATGTTTCAGCTTGTTAAAGAAGTGAGACATGGGATAAAAAAAGAGGTAAGGCCAACTTATTGACCACAAGCCCAATCCTTTTTATCACCTCAACATGCTCTATGTATCTTGATGCCAATTTCCTTTTAATTCCAATTCCTAGCAAATGCTTTCATCGAGCAACCTTTAGAAATATTTTATCTCTTTCATTAAATTTAAGGGGTCTCCACCTAGTGTTAGCAAAACTTTTATGTCTACTTGAGCTGCTTTCATTTTGTTCCATATAATTCTCTTTTTTTTTAGAAGTAACCTACACTAACTGGGGTCAAATCATCTTTTCATTCTTAACTTCTTCCCAGAATACCAATGTTCAACATCTTCTACCATACAATGCCTTATAAGAATCCATCTCCATTGTGGCTTGATGGCTATTCTTATGCATGCATGATCTTCCCAATTGGCCACCAAATTCCAGTATACATGCTATCATAACCTAATTTTTGACAATTTTATTTTAATTATTATTATTATTTTATTTACTGAAAATGATAAAAAAAAATGATGATGAAAAAATAAGTAAAATGAAATAAATGAAGAATGAATTAAAATTTGGGTTAATGGCAAAATGATTGGAAGTTTTGGGGTTTAATTAAGCTTTGGAATTAATTTAATTAATCCAATTAAGGGTTTTATTGGAGAATTGATAAGTTTTGAGACTTAATTGAGCTTGGAATTAATTTAATTTATCCAATTAAGGGTTTAATTGGAGAATTGATAAGTTTTGAGACTTAATTAAGCTTGGAATTAATTTAATTAATCCAATTAAGGGTTTAATTGGAGAATCGATAAGTTTTGAGACTTAATTGGACTTTGGATTTAATGAAATTAATGAAATTAGGGACTTAATTGAAGAATATCAAAGTTTAGAGTTTAATTGGGGTCCAAATTGCAAAACATAAAATCCAAGGACCAGCTTGAAAATGGCGCGGAAATACAAAGATCCAATTAAATTTTATCCAGGGGCTTGATTGCATGATTTCAGAACTTCAGTGACTAGATTGAAAATGGCCATTCCCATCACACAAACGGCGCCGTTTCTAGAAACCAACCATCGCCTTCTTCGTCTCCTTCCACAGGAACGGTTTCTGCAGTAATGGCTTTGAAGCCGTTTCAATTGCAGAGATGCTTGGCATTCCCTGGCTATAAATCCAGAGAAGATGAGAGAGCGCGGAAGGAGGGGGGCGAAAAAAATACCCACGGGAAAAACTGGGCAGAATAGAGAGGGGGAGAGACAAAGAAAAAGAGCCACGAACAGGGAAAAAAACTGAGGGGGAATCACAGAACCAAAAGGGGAAAAACAGAGGCTAAACCCAGACACAAAAAAACCAGTGAAACGGAGAGACAAGAAAGGGCAGAACCGAGGATAGGAGGAGGAAAAACAGAGGAAGAAGAAATTAAAAACAACAGAGAAAAACCAGAGGGAGCTCACGTTCAACCGGCAGAACGTCATGCTTTTATCACCATCTCTTTCGTCCTGAGCAGAAGAGAAACCAGAGAGAAAAGCAGAGGAACGACGCAGAAACAAGGAACAGCCCCACCATCATCTTTGTCCCTTCATCTCAGAACTGAAGGTGACAGAATCTCAAACCAGGAGCAAAGGAGACACAAACTCAACCCACAGACGAAAGCACCAGCTTTACAATCGGCTTCTTCTTCTCCGGCGTCTGCTTCCAAAACCAGAGGGAGAAGTTTAAAAAACGAAGAGAGGAGCAGCACGCCATCGCCTTCATTCTGCTCCCAGGCAAGTGTCTCCAGCTTGAAATATAATTCATCAACACTGTGCATTAGAGACTTAATTAAGAGGTGATTGTAGCAAGCGTGCGTGAATCACGCACGCTTGCGGGTGAAATTTGCCCGGTCACTGGCTTGGGCCAGTGACCGGGCCGGGCTCGCTGGGTCCAGCCCAGCCCCGCCAATGTGGGCTGAGCTGGGCCCAGCCCAAAAAAAAAAAATAGAAAAAATAAATAAAAATTTAAAAAATATGTATGCATGAATAAAAATAATGTAAATTTACTGGTTTATTCACTGACGTCAGAGTCAGGAATAAAAATACCGGTTTAAATTTATATTATTTTTATTCGTTGTATTTTTATTTTATTTAGCTAGAAAAATAAAATATGTGCATGCTTAAAAATAAATTTATTTTTTTTATTTAATTATTGGCGCTAGAGTAGGGAATTAAAAAATATTGATCTAATTTTTTTTTGTAGCTACGAATTTTTACCAACGCCAGAGTTGGAATTATTCGAGCTCGAATATTCACTGGCACCAGAGTCAGGAATATTATAAACAAATAATCATAGCATAAGCGGATAAACATTTAGCGATTTAAGACAAAATTAGCAATGCAATCTGCCTCAGGCAGAACGTTTAAGGGGTGATAATACCGTCTCTTTTACGTAACCAATCCCGAGCCATAGAATCTCTGTTGACCAGTTAGGGTTCCTAGTGAACATAATACTAGGTGGCGACTCCTCAAACAAGACATTTTCCCTTAAAGAATCAGATGCCAGATATCTGTTCTTTCGCCATAATTCAAGTGAATTATTTTTATGGGCCGCCGCGATGTCGGATGCGACACATGCTTTTAACAAATCTTGTAGAGTCTAAATTGTTCTTTTAAATTGCCTATCTACCTGAGGATGAAAAGAAGTACTCAAATTCAACTTTGTTTTCAAAGCACATTGTATGCTAGGACACAACCATAAAGTAAACCTAGGATCCTAGTCTAAAAAGATTATCTCTGGCACCTTATGTAACAATATTACTGAATAGTTTTTCTCTCTAATTGCCTTCCTCTCCAACGAGGATTACAACCTTTAAATAGGTTCAAAACCAACTTTTACAAGGAAAATAAAAATCCCTACACAAATAAGAGAGAAATAAAAACAGAAACCAAAATTAAGGTTGAAAATCCAAAATTCAATAGAAAATTAATATAACTGAATCAAATATCTTTTGAAGACCTTGCCAAAGTAATTGGCATAATCAACTAGCCACAATATAGAAAGAGACTTTTAGAATATCTTGGTAAAATTTAAACACAATCCAACAATCAAATTAAGAGTTATTGTTTGATAAGACAAAACCTCTTCTTAGACTTCAACCTTACATTTTCACCTAGTTTATAAATATGTTTTTAATGTACATATTGACTGTTTAAAATCCTTATATCACTCACATATTTGATGCATTAAGATCTATATTGTAATCAAGGGCAAAGCTATGATTATTTGTTGGGGGGCAAAAAAATATAATATTTTTTTAATTTATTGTATATGAGCTGTAAAAATAAAATAAAAACTGCATGATTTAGTTTTATTTAAAGAATGTATTGCAAAACATATAATAATCTTTATACAGGGTAAGAGATTTAGAGCAATTTCAAAATGAGTCAAAACGATGAAGTTAATTTCATTTTCATAATATATTCATCACTTTAATTTTGTTGGTCTTTGTTCCTATTAAATACAAGCATACAAAGTATAAAAGAAAAATTAGCTAAAAAGCATTATTTATGTTTAATAAACTTTGAAATAAAATAAAAAATAAAAAATAATGATTCTTACATATTTATTTTAATTGTGCTTGTTGTTTTTTCATAGAATAGAAATCATTAATTATCATATCAATTATGAATCTTTCAACAATTTCTTTTTCTATATAGACAATCAAATAATTTGCAAGAAAATCATCCTCCATCTGATTACGAAGTCTTGTTTTAACAATCTTCATCGCTGAGAAAGCTCGTTTAGACTATGTTGTCGAAACAGGAAGAGTTAAGATAAGCCAAATAAACTTGTCAATGAGTGGATAAATTGTTACTTTTTCTGTTTCAACCAGTTCTTGACATAAATCAACAATCGGTGATTCTTTAACTTTGGATGATTGGGTACATTAAGCTCATAATGTTGCAATTGATTAAATGAATTTTTTCTTGGTTAGAAAAATTTCAGGATAGAACTTGTCAACAAGTAAGCATATATCTTCAACATTGAATAATTTATAGCTATTTCTAGGATCTAAAGTTGTGCTCAATTTAAGAAGCTCGATCACTTGCTCATTAAATCTATTATTTAGCTCTTGCAATTGCTGATCAATGATAGCTGTAAATATATCAACTCGGTAATGATGCACAACTGTTACTGATTTTGTTTTATGACGAGATCGTCCCATACTAGAAAAACAAACATCCATATCAAGAACTTCAATGTCTTGATGTTTACAAAATGATGTTACTTCTTCTAAAAGGGTTTCTCAACCATCATCTCTTAACTTCTGAATTAAAGTATTTGTGGTAGTTACCAATTGCATAGCATTTAAAATCTCTTAAGATTTTTGTTACAAGGCTTGACAAAGCACATCAGTAATTCTCATAACATTCTTCATTATATGTAAGATGAATGTAAAATTAAATGACATTATCAACTTAAATGAAAAGGCTGCATCACCACGTTGAGAATAAATAGATCCATCTAAAGCAATGTTTTCAAGAACCAAGCAAGTTGCCCCATATATTTTTATCAAACTGTAAATTGATTTGAAGTGCGAACTCCATCTGTTATCTCCAGGTCGTTGCAAATCACCTACTTGATTAACTCTTTTACCAATATCTAATAGATGTTCAATTGTAGCTGCTTAAAAAGCCCATAATTCACCATTATGCTTGCAAGAAGCACTAACAATGTTAATAATAAAAATCAACTTCTGAAAGAAAGTATGAACATCATATATTTCTCTAGCTGCAACAATAAGAGCCAATTGTAATTGATTAGCTAAGCAATGTACATAATATGCATAAGAGCAATCATTAATGAATAAAGCTCGCAAACCATTCCACTCTCCACATATATTACTAGCACCATCATATCCTTGGCCTCTAATATTTTGAACATCAAGATTGTGATGAGATAAAACAAAGGAAATCTCTTTCTTAAGAGTTGAAGCAGTTGTATATTTGACATGAACTATATCCAAAAATTATTCTTGTATAAATCCACTTCTATCAACAAACCTAATAACAAGGGCCATTTGCTCTCTTCTAGATTTATCTCAAGTTTCATCAATAATTAAACAAAATCTTGCATCACCAATCTCATGACGAATTGAAGACTAAACATTTCTAGCAAAGACATGCAAAATTTCTTTTTGAATTTGACGTGATGTGTATTTAGCATTCTATGGAGCATTACCCAAAACAAGAGCTCCTACTTGCTCATTGTAAGATGCTAAAAGTTCCATCACTTCAAGAAAATTCCTTAATTTTTTTATTCTGGACGTTCATCATGCCCTCTGAAAGCACATGCTTGAAATGTAAACCAACAAACAATATATGTTGAAGCTTTAATACGCAATTGATTATTTAGAATTTCTTAAGTAGTTTGTCTCTTAACTACCTTCTCAATATGACATGACTTATTATTCAAATTTTCCAAGCACTTGGTAACAAATTTATGAGCTGAATTTGGACCTTTTCCTATATGAGTCAAAAAAGCACACCGCTCCCCATCATTAACTTTCTTCCAACAATTAAATCCTTTAACAGTAAATGTGTCTGATCCTGGCTTTCCAGATGTTTACTTGAAAATAATAGCAAGGGAAACAAAATGCAGTATTTTTCTCTGAATATTCAAGCCATGGATAACTTTTGAACCAATGAGACTGAAATCGACGAGGATTTTTTACCAGTCAGCGGATATTCAGACATCAAAGGTTGATATAGCCCCAAATTAATGTATGCCCTTCGAATTTCATTTTGTTGATTAACCAGGTATTCCCAAATTTGATGATGATTGTATGAATATCTTATTAAATAAGCAATGTCAATTCTAGTAGAAAGTGGTTCACTAATCAATGTAGGTTCTTCGTAAATTGAAGTAAATTGGGTTGCTTAACCATAACTTCAACATTACACATTGGAGTTGGTTTACCACTAGGCTATGAGTTATCAATATTTTTTTTTCTCAAAAAAAAAATCAATTCTTTTTATTTTGTTCATGGTTCAACCTAAAATCAAAATATATATCGTGAGAAAAAATTGTGATTTTGGTGGCTCTGCTAAAAACAAAACATAAAAAAAAAAATCCAAGCATAATCAAAACAAACCGATAAAATATATCAAATTAAGTAGAAAAAAAATCACTATAAGAAGAATTCAAAAAACTTTTGGTAAAACTAGTAGATCTGAAAAAAAAAAAAGAAGTAAAAATAACAGAATTATATATATAAAATAACATCAAATTATTAACAAACATCTCAAAACAAAACACAAATAAATTTTAAATTTGAGTTATCAATAACCAATTACCTTGTTTTGTTGGATGAAAGATGAATTAATTAATGGGTTTACCGTCTGCTTTAGCTTTTCTACTTGCTATTTGTATTCTTATATTTATTTTTTAACTTTTATGTAAGTCTTATAACTTTGTGATTCTATATTCTTTAGCAAATATATTTATTATAGGAAGGGCCCACCTATTTAAAATATATATAATAAAAAAAAACATTCCATCTTCCCACTTTTAAATTATAAAACAAATTAAAATGTTTTACAGCCCGAGCTCTTGTTTGCATAATTTTGAATCATTTAATATACTAATATTAAAAATAAATTTTAATATATATATATATTTTAAAAAATAACTACTATTAAAATCTCAAACAAATCAAAGGGCTGGAAAAATAAAATATGAGAAGGGACTGGCCCATACGCTACCCTTAGGTCAAAAATCCTGGATAGGAAAATTCACTTTTCCGCCGCTCTTCCTTTTGTCTATTTGGAGCCGCATGCAATTCGTCCCTTGAAAATGAGAATACCGTGCTGATTTTTAGATCAAAACGATGCTCTTTTTATTTTCCCTTTTCCTCGTAGAATCCATATTAACAGTGAAAACATCTTTCTGGATTGCAGCATCAGGATTAAGTTTTAGAAATTGGACTTCATTCAGCTGCCAGTCTCTCTCTCTTTCTCTCTAGATATATATATATATATATGCATGCTACAACCCCCACCATCCACAAATCATACTGTCATCTATTAACTAGCTAGTCTCTTAATTCTAATTACAATTACAATACAATCATTGTCCCTGTCTCTATACGCTTTTGTACACCTCAAAATGTCTAGTGGCGAACAAGTTTTGGATGTGCCTGCTGTCTTTTCTGCTGGCTATAAGTTTTGCCCCATGGATAGTGATGTTGTTGTATTTTATTTGAAGAGGAAAATTCTAGGTGAACAACTTCCTAACATTATTCCTACCACTGATGTTTACGCATCAAGCCCAGATAAACTCCCTTTGGGTAAATTAATTTTCCTTATTTTTTTAAAAAAACTTGTTTGTCTTATGAGTAATTGGTTTGAACCACCCCCCCCCCCTGCTGTTTATGCACCCTACATGTTTGATAGTAGATATATACAAGGCTTCAACATAATGTTGAAGGCAAAAATGGTTGTAGACTAGCCACGACTGCTAAAATGGTCACCTCCATTTTTTATGTCTCTATAATCAAGTTCTTGTTCAGAATTTAACTTTTGTAATTGATCTCTAGGTTTATTTCAAATCGGGCAGCGCAACGAGTGGTTTTTCTTTTCCACCAAGAGTAAAGACGACGACATTATGGTAATAGATGGTGGTTACTATGAGATCGATCCTGACGGTGCAGCTCCGATCACATGGGAGGGTAAAATTGTTGGTCATTTGAAGACACTGTTTTTCTATCAAGGAAGTCCTCCTAATGGAACTGAAACTGAATGGATGGTAGAGGAATTTAGAGTTAATCCCGAGTTTGTTCCAGTTGACAAAGCTGACCATACCACTCAAGAGAAGGTAATTTGACAATTCACTTGCTTCATGTTTGGCAATGTCTTGCATTCGGGGAGAGACTTAATTAAATCTGAAAATTTTTGTTTGTTTATTTTTTCAATTATTTAGAAATTACATTTTGTCTAATAGTAGTGATTTGTGTTGTTTATGATTATATTATAGATTACAAACCTTGTTGTATGCAAAATTTATCGAATGCGGCCACCACCTTCACCCTAAATGGCGTTGTCAGGTCAGTTCAGAAGTGCAAGAGAAATTTTTTAGTTCCAGTCCAGCAAGCAGGTTCAAGGGATAAGCTTCTTCATGCTATTAGTGTAGCAACAAGGAGTGTTTTTTAATCTTTTCTTTTTCTTTTTGCACTCAGACCTTATATTAAGTTACATATACTTTTCATGAAGTTTAAAATTCCAAATGGTACAGTGGGTTTAAGAGTTGGAGGGAGGCCATCTTCTGTTCAAAACTAATCCGTTTTGGAATTTATATATATGTGTGTGTGTGTGTGTGTGGATTTTCTAAGATGGAATTACCACTCGATGCTTGCCTCAAAGCATCAGGAAGGTATGCACTGCTCTTAGTGCTCGCTTTGAGAATGGTAACTTCCAGAGTAGCTGGGCTATTTCGTCTATGATGCCTGGGCGATGCTGTGCATATGAATAGAATATCTGTACCACAATTAACAAAAATACAGTAAGAGATCTCAAAACCATATGATCCATATGTGTACAAGAATGCATGCCAAACAAGAGATCTCAAAACCATATATCCATGACCAGTTTTGAGAATTCATTTTAAAGGTATGGGTAAGGGAGAGAACCTCTTGACCAAGAAGAATTTGGTATTGAAATTGAAATATTTGATAATTATAGTTATTTTGTGGATTGGAACCAATCACCAATTTATGATGATTTTTTTAATAATGATGTTATAAACAATGATTTTAATGGTAGTGATGATATCATTAATAATATTTTAGTTGATAAGTTAAAAGTTGAGTGCAAAGAAAATATAAAAGGTGCTTGACAAAAAAATTACTAATTTAAATTATATTGATCCATTTAATTAATTATAAATTTACTATTATCACAAATATAGATTTATTAAAAAGTTTCATGGTAAAATACATTTTAATAAATGAAATTTGAGGTTTGTAATTAATTGTTATTGATGCCAGTAAAAGAAAAATTATTTGTCAATTCATGTTTTTTATTAAAAAAAAAATTAATATGAAGGGATTTTAGTTATATAAAATTGTTATACATATAAAGTAAAAAGAAAAGAAATTGAAAAGACTTCATTGGACATCAACTTGAGCTCGAGGGGGACGGATACAGGAGATGCTTTGCTTGACATCGAATTTAGAATAATAAATCAGAAGAGAAGAATGAGTTGCGTACTTACACCTAGATTCCAATGAAAGTTATTTAACTATTAGGGATTATTTAACTCCATTATCTTCCCTGTAAGAGCTACAAAATCATGGGAGCTTGACATTTTAATTTAGAGCTGAAAACTCACGAATGGAAGTTCATATCAGCTTGGCTCAGTACATCAATGGGCTATGGCTGTAGGTTTAATGCTGTTCTTGCACATGTTTTGTAGATAAAGGATACCATGTATGAGAATATATCAACATGACCATTTGAGGTCAAAACCATAGTATTTACTGTCAGATATAGGTTCCGATAGCTTCTTGAAAGTGGGTTTGGTTATGAAATCTCGATGCATTTTGCAGCAAAAAAGATGTTTAGGGACGCGGTACAAACCACATTCTTATAAAATTTTAAAAAATTTTTATTAAAATTTAATGCAGTTTATATATTTTGGATCATTTTGATATGCTGATGTCAAAATTAATTTTTAAAAAATAAAAAAAAATCATTAACATACATTTCAGCATAAAAAGTTATTTGAAAAGCAACGACTACTACACTTTTAAACATGCTAAAAAACCCACTAACTACTAGATCAGCACTTTTTTTTTTTTTCATGAGTCCCCACTCTCCCACCCAACACTCACCTACCCCTTTCATCTTTTCCCTTTCCCTTTTCCCAAGGGATTTTAATTTATTTTAATTTTAGTAAAAACAAATCTCTCGTATTTGTTACCATGCGTGTCGTTTTCATGCATAGAAAATTTTCATCAAACAAACATATTAGAATTGCTTTTATTTTTTGCTTTATAAGATTTTCATAGCACAAAAATTTTTTAGTCTTAAAAGAAAAAAACTTACCAACAATAAATTATTTTCATATACGTCATTGTATTGTAAAAGAAGCGCTTGAATTAAAAAATAGCACCTTAATTAAAAGATTTTTACATAATAATATTATTTAAAGATTTTGATAAAATATTATATTTTTATCTTATTATACTTAGTAAATACAATATATAAATATCATTTTTCAAGATAACTATAAAAATTTAATTGATATTGCCACAAAATTTGAATCAACATTAATAAAATTAAATGTTTCTCCTGACAACCTAATGTATTTGGGCTTGTTGATGATTGTTTTTATTCGATTTTTTAATTTTTATTTAGGTGAAACATAAATTTTTAAAAAAAATTATAAGATTCAATTGAGCTATTGACATGACTGATTTAATAATCTATGACATAACATGCAATTTAGTTAAAATATTTTACTTGTAATTTTATGATTTTAGTTAAAACATTTTACTTATGATTTTATAATTTTACCGTTTAAGTTTATATTTTATTTTTCATTGCATGTTGAAAAGGTGTTTTTAACATCGTTGACCAGTGAAAATGGGGTCCTTCAAAGGGAATTTACGGAGCCTATTTCCCATCACATGGACTTGAATGGCACAATTCAATCAAAGCCAGCTGATTAGTCTGATTATAGTTATTTGAGATCATTTGATCTGAATGGAACAGTTCATCAAAATTTTGATTGAAAAAATAATACCCATATCATTAGCCTCCCATATCAAGGATAGACTAATCAAATTCGAGAAACAATCATTACCAAAATTTATTGTTATTGTTCATTTCCTTTTAAAAAACCCATAAATTAAATTTAGTTCTTCGTTTCGATTTTCCCATCATTTAACCTTTCCTTTCCCCCTTTTCTTTTCATCATCAATAAGAAACAATTTTTTATAGTTCAATAGTTAGTTAAAATAATTATTAACTAGAGGAGATATGGGTACCGAGTACCTACACGATGACTTTGCAAATCCAAAGCTTTGTTTTGCCTCATCCTTACTTATTTTATCTCTATTTTCCTTGTTCTTTGCTTGTTCTCTCTCTTTTCCTTTATTTCTTTTTTCTCTTCTCTCTCTCCTTTTCTTTTCTTTCTCTATATTCATTCCATTGTTTTCTTTTCTTTGTTGCTCTCTTTACTTAGGGTTGGGTGGTTTTGATATGTCAAGATCAAGATCATTGAGCATTGGGCATGCATCTGAGTGCATGATCTTATCCAGGCCAAATATGAAAAGAAAATTGACGGAATATATGGCCAAATGTGAAGTGTGCCAACAGGTAAATATGGAGCACCAGAAGCCAACAGGGCTTCTACAAAGTTATATATGAATGAAGTGGCGAGACTACATGGAGTACCCGTACCAATAGTTTTGGATCAATACCCCAGGTTTACCTTTTGATTATGGGAAAATGTTTTGAATTTGAGTACGGCTTATCATCCTCAGACTGATGGACAATTATCACCTACTCCTGGTAGAATTCACAAATAACAATAGCTATTAGGATACAATAGGAATGGCTCCCTATAAAGCTTTATATAATAGAAGATGTTGAACTCCCATATGCTGAGAATAAGTGGGGGATGGGAAACTGTTGGGGCTAAAGTTGATACAGGTTACCTCAAAAAAGATAAAGACCATAAAGGGTGGGATGAAAGCGGCTCAAGATAGACAAAAAAGCTATACAGGTAATAGCAAAAAATCTCTTGAATTAAATGTTAGGGATAATGTATTTTTAAAGGTCGCCCCGTGGAAACATATGTTAAGATTTAACATGTAAGAAAAATTAACACCAAGATACATCAGACATTTTGAAATCACCTAGAGGGTTAGACATGTGGCTTATAAATTGGCTTTGCCTTCATATATGGCCAAGATCTATGACATGTTTCATGTCTCCTTGCTAAGAAAGGCTAAAATGGAGTCATCTTGGGTTCTGCCATAAATTCCCCTAGGAATTGATGAAGATTTGACATTTGAGGTGAGGCTAGTGAAAATTTTAAACATAGTGAGAAGGAACTTAAAAGCAAAAGGATTTTGATAATAAAAATATTATGGAGAAGCTTCCAAATCAAAGAGGTAACTTGGAAAAAAGAATTAGAAATGAAGAAGAAATACCCCAAATTGTTGAGGCTTAAATTTCAAAGATAAAATTTTCTTTTAGAAGGGGAGAATGTAAAAACCCGGTTAAAAACCTATTATGAGCAAAATAAAATCTTTATTAATCCGAAAATAACATATAGGTTAAATTGAATAAAAGAACTTTAGATAACAAAGAGAGAGATGAAATTAAATTAGGGAAAGAGTGTCATGGTACAATAAATATAAGAGGGAAAAGTAATGGGGCAAAAAGAAAAACAATGAGAAAGAACAAGGGTTAACATGTAATTAGTAAAACTTTGACTATAAATGCCCATTTTTCTTCTCCTTGGCTGACGATTTTCTACACAAAGAAAGGGTAAGGGTTGTTGATTTTTTTCTACTTATTTTCTTGTTAAATTCACCCAGAAAAAGTGTAATTTGAGTGATTAAACATAGTTAGGTAAATAATAGAGGTGATTATGTTAAATTCACCCAAGTACTCCTCTTTTTATCTTTCCATTTTTCATGGTGTACTGAATCATTCTTTTCACCAGACGCAAGCTTTGCAAAATATGCATGAATATCTTCTGGATGGTGAAAGCCAAATGGAAACAGATAAGAATCGTAATAATGCAGCTCTTCATCCTGTAGAAGGGAGCAACAGTGTACCTGTTGCTGCTGGTGCAGGTGATGCTAACATTTGTGGTGGGAGAACCTAAACTTGGTGTTCTTGTCCCTGTAAAAGCTTTAGACAAGGATGCATATTCCTGGCCTCATTTTAGTAAAAAAAAGAACAAAGAAAAAACCCACAAAGAAAGACTTGTAAGAAATTCAGAAAGAGATAGGCATATAACTGATTCATAACACTAGATGGTAATTTTCTTGGCCTGACCACTGACAGGCTCCTGATTGAGGAGGAGAGGTTGAATTTCAAATGTAAGTGAAATTTGGAGTTGTTACTGCTTGTATGAGTTCTATATTTCTTGATTTGTTATCATTGTAGATTGTGGAGGTAGAACTACGCCAGGGTCTCCTCCATTCTATAACCTGTGTTCCATACCTTATAGCACTGGAGACAGATCATCAAGAGTTAATGATGAATTTGAATGACAAGTATGTTCCTGGAAACAAACTTGTTTTCTTTCCTTCTTTTTAATTTAGATGTTCAACTTACCAAATATAATTTCAGGTATCCTGCCTTTTTTGAAAGCTGCTTGGGGGATGGCCTTCAGCTGTCATTTATATTCATGCAATCTAGTGGTAGTGTTTCTCCTGAAAATCCAAACCAAAAACTCCAATCTAAGACTGCTGGGAATTTGAAGGGAGAATCTGAAGGTGGCTCCCTATCTCAAACTTATTCGTGGAAACCGAGATTCAAGGAACAAATTTATGTCTTCAATTGTGCGAAAATTTGAGAATCCAAACTGGAGCAATTCAGTGATTCCATTTTTGATGTGAGTTGTCTGCAGTGCTGATCCTAGATTTCTTTTCCTAAAGTATGGTATGATATTTCAGAAATTGTTTTCTTTTTAACAGGTACTGCTCAGAAATACTTGCTTTGCTGCCATTACTTTACTCGATGAACCCCTGTATTTGATTTATGCTATAAATCGAATTATTCTAGTAAGAGCAGGGGCACTTGAAGCAAATATGAAGGGGTTGATCTTGCATTTGTCCCAAAAAATACTCGAATGGACAGTGACAATGTTATCAAAAACGTGTTTTGACTCGTAAAATTAATCAAAACATATAAAATATATAAAATCAGGTTAGAAATTCAAAAACTAATAAAATCAGTCAAACTCATACAAAATCGGTACAACTCGTTAAAATCATTAAAAGCAAATCGATTTCCTAATTTCACAATAAAAATTACAAAAATTACTGACCGCTAAGTCAGCACTCCTCTTTTCTCATGAGTCCCCCCTCCCCCACCTAACACTCCACCTGTCCCTTTTTCTTTTTTCAAGGGGTTTTAATTTGTTTTAATTTGTTTTAATTTTGGAAAAAGAAAAAGTCTCATATATTTGTTGTTTTACTTGTCATTTTCATGCATAAGAAATTTTCATTAAACAAAGATATTATAATTACTTTTATTTTTTGCTTTGCGTGATTTTCATAGCACAAAAAGTATTTTACTTTTAAAGGAAAAAAGATTTACCAACAATAAATTATTTTCATATATGTCGTTGTGAGCGAGGCGCTTGAATTAAAAAATAGCACCTTAATTAAAAGATTTTTATATAATAATATTATATAAAAATATTTTGATAAAATATTATATTTTTATCTTATCATGCTTAGTAAATACAACATATAAATATCATTTTTAAAGATAACTATAAAAATTTAATTAATGTTGCAACATATTTTGAATCGACATCAATAAAAATAAATGTTTGGCCTAACGGCCCAATATATTTGAGCTTGTTGATGAGAACTTTTATTCTATTTTTTAAAATTTTTATTTAGATGAAACATAAATTTATTAAAATATATATATAAGATCCAATTAAGCTATTGATATGACTGATTTAATGATTTGTGACATAATTAGTTAAAATATTTTATTTGTAATTTTATAATTTTATAATTTGAGTTTATATTATATATTCGTGTGTGTTGTGTTAAAAAAAATATTTTTAACACGAAAATAGGAGTCCTTCAAAGGGAATTTATGAAGCCTATTTCCCATCACATGGACTTGAATGGCACAATACAACCAAAACCAGCTGGTCAGTCTGATTACAGTCATTTGAGATCATTTCATCTGAATGGAACAGTTCAAGAACAGCCTGCTGATCATCCGGTTCTGAACTTTAGCGCCTCAAGATATCCAAAGATGGAGTATATGAGCTCTGGTGAATCCCTAGGCATCTCCAAAGATGATGTGGAGAAAATTCAGGTCCTTCTGAATGCACATGAATTTTCCTTAAAGTTAAATAATATTTTTTGCTGGGGATAGAAGGATACAGGATCTTCATATTTTCTACGAGTGTAGATCATTAGAGGACGTTATTTCACTGCCTTTTTGTTGACTATTTGTTCCCTCAACACGTGTCCATTGTTTGGGGGTCTTATGACACGAGCTCTTAGCGGACTTCCACCGTGACTTCTATGGGATTGTGGAATAGCACGTGCCATTTTTTAATGCTATGCTGTTCATTTGTCTCTGGAAGCTTTTTGTCTTTGAACAAATACAAGATGGAAATCTTTATACAAGGTGAGAATCCTTAACTTCACATACCCAGTAGTGCTTCTGACTCATCTTTCTTGGTCATTATACAGGTTGACTGCCTTGCAGCAGCTTTTGAAGCTCAAGAGGCACCTGAAAATTGTGTATATATAGCCTAAATGATTCCCGGTGCCAGGTAAAAATTGCATACATTTGGTTTCTCTCGTTACTTTGCTCTACTGCATGGTGTGTCTGCCTTGATCTTGTATCCCTAATTGTACATGACATATCTGCCAGGCTTTTTCTCCAACTGAACCCCCAAAGCCAGGAGAGCCTCTCTCGAGGCAAAACATTCCCTTTGACATCATCAATCAAGCTTGCACCGGTGTGCCATCCACGCGTCAAGATTTGGTTCAGAGATATCAGGTAACTTGAACAACAATGACATGGTCACATAGCTTCAGTTTTAGTCTCTGAGTTTGTTGTTGCACAGGAATTCAAAGGTGCCTTAACAACAATGATAGGTCACATGGCTTGAATTTTGGTCTCTAAATGGTTTGTTGTTGCACAGGAATTCAAAGGTGCCTTAAAGGAGGATACAGTTGATGATCATTACTCAGCGTACACAGCAAACATCAAGCGGAAAAGACCGACCCCAAGAAAGTTGAAATCTGGACTTATGATGGGAGATGATGAAGATGACTAAAGGAGGATACAGTGAAGTCATTTTGTTGCATCTTCCCTCGCGCTAACATCCATCACTATGCCTTTCTTTGTACGTGAAATGACGTTTTCTTCCCTGTGCTCGATTAATTTTGATCTCAAACTTTTTCCTTCTTAACAGTTCTGCCCATGCTATCCCTAGCATGCTTGCAGCGACGTTAGTTACTGCATTTGAATTTTCGTTTTGGCTTTAAAAAACACTTGGAACTCCTTGTGTTTGGAATGTTTGGTCGAGGGAGCTCAGCGTCCTTGCTGTTCAGGTAAAAAGGGTTCAACCGGGTTCAACCAATTCTTGAAGCTAAGAACCGTTTATTTGTTGGAAAGTAATTTTTTCATGTTTTGTTATCTCATGAAAAATAAGCTGGAAAATAATTTATTAATATTTTATTTTTATCAAGTTTATTAAAATAATAAAAAATAAATCTTACAAATTAAAAAGTTAAATGAGAATGAAATTGAAAATATATATATAATTTCATAAATTATCTCAAATAAAATAAATAATAATCAAAATAATAAAGATCAAATCTAAAACGTAAAAAAAAAAATAGAGAAATTAAAATAATAATAATTAACATTTCATAAATTATTTCAAATAAAATAAGTAACAATCAAAAGAACGAGGATCAAATTTGATAAATAAAAATTTTTAATTAAAAAATGATAAGGATTGCAAATAAAAATTATAAAAATAAGGACTGAAGTTAATATAAAAATTAAATTTTAAAACATGAAATTGAAAAATAAATATTTAAACAAAATATAGATACAATCAAAAGTTTGAGGATCAAATTTGATATAATCAGTAAATAATATGATATTTCTAAATTTTTCACAACTTCCGGAAAGTGTTTTCCATCTAAATTTTTCAAGAAAACACTTTTTCTGGAAATCAGGCCAAATTTTCTTTTGACTAGAAAATGTTTTCCGTTGATCAACTTTTATAATGACAAACAAACATTAAAAAGTTTGGAAGGTGATTTTTTAAAAATTACTTTTTAAAAAACAAACACAGCCTAAGATTTTCAACTTAAGATGAGGAGAGCAACAGTTTTTGCAGCCATGGGTGAAAAAGTAGACTATCATTTTAGTTTGATTCTGATTTACTCGAGTATACCACTTATTGCCCCGTTAGCACTTAGCATCACAGAGGAGAGATGACAGGTAAGTCACTGCAGGTTCAAAAAAAGATTTAAAAAAAAAAAACACAGGTTTCCAACTGATGCTATTGAATACTGTGTTTGAAAACTGCTCAAACCCTTGCATTGATTGTATCACCTAAGGCTTGGTCCACACATCCAATACAATACTGAAGGGTATAGAAGAGAGGCTTTCCTGAACCAAGATGAGACAATTATTCCTTTAAAGTTACAGAGAACAATAAAAAATAAAAAGACTTTTCAAGTTACTTCTCCAAAAACAGTGCCCGCTACAAAGTTTGAAGCTCCTTGCAACTTATTCATGGCGCAATGACAAAAAGAGGCTGCATGGAAGGAACAAAAAAAAAAAGAGCGATTGGAATTATACGAGTCTACAATAAGTTGGACGAGAGGGGTAGGGAGAAAAAGAGATTACCGTGTCCACACTAACTGGTTTCCCATCCTCTGCCACGATCTCGGTTATGGTTCCAGATTGATCAGCCTATAAAACCACAAGATAGAATAAGAAGCAAAATTAAATGATAAATATCAACTACCCAGTGCTTGGAACAAAAGCACTGCAAATGACAGAGAATACTAAAAAGTAAAAAGCTTAAAGAGACTTGGGGCAAAAAGAGGTGATACATACTTCAATTTCATTCATTAGCTTCATGGCCTCAATGATGCAAACGACTTGACCTTTCTGCACTTTATCCCCCACCTGTAGGATGAAAGCACACAGAGATGGGAAAAGGGTTTATCTTGTCATAGAACTTTAAGAACATTAGAATCTTCGCCTATGCACTTGGGAAATCTTGCAAGGATTCTCTCTTGGAGCTGGACTTACCTTCACAAATGGGGGTTCGCCTGGAGCTGGACTCCGATAAAAGGTTCCAGCCATGGGGCATTTCAGTGGTGGATGAGACGATGAACTTGCCTTTGCAGGGGGAGGCAGGGCAGGAGCTGAAGAGGGACTTGCAGGAGCCGGGGCAGGAGCAGCTATTGGTGGAGCAGGAAACATTGCATGCGGGTAAGGAGGTTGCATTGGAAGAACAGGAGCTGCTGGTTCTGATTGCTGCAAAGCCTCCTTTTTCCTTATTATGAGTTCACAACCTGATTGCTTCAATTGCAGCTCTGTGATATCTCTTGAATCCACAAGTCTGCTCACGAGGATTATAATAACTCAAACAATGAAATAGCGTTGCCAAGCACAAAACAGCCATACATATGCACACTTGGATATTACAAAATTTAAGTCTTCGACTCACTTGACAAGTTCTGATACTTGGGTCATAAATGCTGAAATGGATGGCACATCAGGAATTTTACTTTCTGTGGGTTCATCCTTTCCCTCGGATGATGCCGTTTTGGATTCAGAGTCCCCCACCAGTACAGAATTTGAAGTTTTCTCAACCATAACCTTCGATTAAGGAGCAGGTTTTGTAAATAGATAATGATACAACCTCCAGTAAACATACAATTTTAACTTCTCGAGTACAACTTACCTCATTCAGCTGCGCCTGTGCCTTCATAACAGCTTGCTGCTTCCTGTTAGGCCACTGCACAGGATAACCGAATCCTTGAACATTCAATAACAACAACAGCAAATTTTTACGGAGACATTAGTCTCCTGCAAATTAAACAGATTGCACTTTAGTCTTCGTGCAATCGTCGTATCACATCAATGAAAATTCAATCGCAAGAAAAGATCTTGACAAGTCAAGCAAGAGAAAAGTTCAATTCGCGTTGATAGAATCAGATACTTGTCATTCAAAATTCTGACATATAAGGTGTATTGGTTCTATAACACCCCCTTTTCAGTTTGCTTTAAATTACCAAAGTAACCGAGATAAAAAGTCAAAAGATTCAAGGTTTACAAGCTACATGCTTTCATTTAATAAATCAAAAACACAGGATAGGAATCTATAACTGAAACTTCAATTTTTTAAAAAGAAAAAAAACAGCCTAAATCACTGTTTTATTACACTATGATCACAGTCAACTATCAGGCCATATAAAAGGCAAACAAATTCAACACATTAATCGCAAAACAAATTCCTTGAGGCCAAATAAACTTTCCAGCATATGAATATAAAATATCAAAGATTCAAGCTTTTTACACAAACACATGGATGAAACATAGAACCATTCATGTCTTGCTCGAAAACATAGTGAAAGGCGGCAAATCACCGGAAGAAGAACTGACCTCAAAACCAGAGAATGTGGATCCCAAAGAGAGAGGCGGGTTCTGATTGGAAATGGGTGCTCGGGGAAAAGAGACCATGGGCTTTGGTTGTGAATTTTGAGCATTGGATCCAACACCGGCGGCAACCAAAATAGTCTTGGGGCATGGAACAGAGATTGAAGCCATGCTCTCTCTTCTCAGAGCAAAACCCAACAAGTATTGATGTAGAAAGTTAATGAGTTTTCTCTTCTACTGACAGAAAGATTGATGAAGGGTGGAGTTTTGTAGGGAAATGTGGCGATGAGATCGAAGAGAGTGTGCGTGTGTGCGTTGTGGGAAATCTGAGAGACCAAAATAAGAAGGGGTTTTGAGTAATTTTCACAATTGAATCTTTGATTCATTTTATTTTTTATTTATTTATTCTGTTTAAATAGGTTTTTATTTTGCACATTAGTCGAATGAAATAGACACTCACACCTAAAATAATATTTAGAAACAACATCATTAAAGTAAAAATAAAAAACCAAACATTCATGTAAACAAAATTAGAAACTAAATACTAAATTGTAAGAATCACATAAATCCAAGCACTCAAGAGCAAGGCACAAAAGAAAAGAAAAATGCACAAAATTTACGTGTTTCGATACTTACAAGGGAGGGGGAGAGCCATTCACACACGTACATGGTTTTAGGTCTTGGGTATAGCCCACCCAACGGCACATGGAAGTGGCAACAAAGAGAGTGTTTCCCTCCAACAACTGTGCTGTGCACACGACTACCCAATCGGAATAAAGAGTCAATAATAATGTATGATTTCTGATATGGATTTTGTTTGTGGGCTCCTCTCTGTGAATTCCTCCTCTCCCTTCCCTTCTCTCTCTCATAATTTCGAGTCTTTGATGATGAAGAATCAACCTCATTGACGAACGAATCCATGGAATATCTCGATTACTGCAATATCACACAAAATCCAAAGAAACAAAGCAGTGTTCTCAGATGGAGCTATGAGTAGTAAGCAAGCCATTAAATGATAAAATCTTGGAATTAAATTGCTTTTATATCTAAGACTTGCTATGCTATGGTCATGGAAACTACACAGAGGAGGATGAATTTGAGGATGTGGGTCCTGCTTATCTTGATTACTTGAAGAAGCATGTGATGCAATGCTATCATAAAGAAGATGAGGAGGAGATTTCTGGCGATGCTAGAAATAGATCTGCTACTAAAACTAAGTTGAATAGAGGGATTTTGGAGGAGGATTTGAAGATTGAATTGCTTAGAAGGCTCAAGAGTACTACTCAAGCTGATGGTGATCTAGGGTTTAGCCCAGGAAGAGTTCGGTGGTCTCAGGTGGTGGTTTTTCACTTGGAGAGAAAGCTCAGCATTTGGTATTTTTCTTACACAGTGGGATAGTGCTTGCAGATATTGAAACCAAGGGCATTTTCATGTCTGCAAACGGGATAAAGAATGTTGTGTAGACATCTGGAGGAATAAATCTTAGAGAGTTCACATGGTGGCATCCGAGGAAAACAATGGTGATGATGAGATGGCTAATGGAAAACTTGAAATTTCATGCCAAGCAACCGGATATCAGATAGAAACTTTTCTAATATTCGATCGGTTTCTCTTACTTTAAATGAAACATGAGTAGAGTAATTGTTCGATGAAATGCCTGAAAGAGATGTCACCCAGGAGAGAGTGGTAGTTTTGTAATTTTACATTACAAGGTTTTTTTTTTTGTTCATTAAATAGAATATAAACACTCTGATTTTTTTGTTGTTTTTTTTTTCTCAATAGAGTAAGGATATAACATTTTATGAGATTATAAACTATATAAAATGTAAATTGTAATTTATGAAAAAAATAGAATAAAAGTGAAAAAACTAACTAAACTAAAGAAGGTTTTTTATAATTAGTCCTTTAAAAACAATTAGATACTCTTTGTGAGGTGGTTTACTGTGAGTTTGCATGGTGCTTTACTTCTTTTTTTATTTTATTTTTTTTTAATTATCAATTTATTTTTTATTTCATTAATTATTTAGATTTGGGGTTAATAATTTATTTTCATTTTCTTTTTACGTGGTTAATATGAACTCGGAAAAATATTCTAGCATCGGGCAGGAGCTCGATTTCATGAAAAATAATTTAATTCTATTGTTTGCAAGAAATTGAAAATAAGAGAAAACTTAAACAAAAAAAAATGGTAGGCCTTTTAATTTTTTAAAAATATATATTGTCAACTCTAGTCCTTTTTATTTTCTTTGTTGCCTTCTATCATTGATTTTTTTTTTTTAATTTGATTCTTTGATTTTGTGTTAATTAGGATTTGGATTGATAATTTGTTTCGATCTACATTTTATATATGTTTATCTTGATCTCAAAAAAATTCCTACAATTGAGTTGGTGCTAGATTTCATTAAAAAATAAAAAATAAAAAATTTTATTATTTGAGAAATATTAGAGCGGTCATCATTGTTAATAAGTAACCTCGCAACTCGTCTTCCAATTTGTCTGAGTATACCCCAAACTCTCAATGGGGTTTGCAAGAAAATTTCAATTCAATTAATTTAGTTTATTATAATAAAAAGAGTGGAATAAATTATTAGAGTAAAAAGTACAAGTAGTTATTAGATTGGTGACCCACTACACCACAAGCCGAACTATAATTTTTTCTAACATAAAAAAAGATATTTAAGTGTTAGTAGTGTATTTTAAAAAAAATAGATCCACGACTCAAATCATAGACCAAACTGGTCTAATAAACTTGTTTTATTTAATTATATGATAAAAAAGACAACGAAAATAAATGAATTGAATTAAACAAAACAATGATCATGATGACTTGCATTAGGGGTGAGCATTTTCGGTTCGGTTCGGTTTTGAACTAAAAAAAACAACCAAACCGGTTCTTTTTTAAAAATAAAAAAAAACCAAAACCGAGTCAAACCGACCGGTTTCGGTCCGGTCCAGTTCGGTTTTTTATTTCAAAAAACCGAAAAAACCTATATGCAAACGAATTAAAAGCCAAAAATCAACACCATTCATTTCATTCCAAATCCAAAACTCTGCTATAAATCAAAACCCTTAACCAGAATACATCAAACGGTTATAATTTTTCTCATGCCTTGATCATAACAATGGATATTGAAATGGAAGGATCCAAGGGCTCCCACGCATCTTTCAAAAGAAGAACATCTAGCATATGATGTCCTCTCACTCTCCCAAGTGGTCCCCTCAAAAAGTCTTGCAACTTGTATAATTAGTAAACAAGAAGATAGCCAGGAAATGGAAAGTAGCAGAGAAGAAAAGCAGGAAGCAACGAGGACATGGCCATGTATATCAATGGAAAAACAAATTAAAGAGGTGAGAGGGGGCTGCTGGGAGGTAGAGGTAGAGGGAGAGAGGGCTGCTGGGAGGGAGGGAGAGAGGGCTGCTGGGAGGGAGGGGAAGAGGGAGAGGGAGAGGGGGCTGCTGGGAAGGAGATGGAGAGAAGAGTGAAAGGGGGTTGTGGCTAGGGTTGGAGAGAAAGAGTGAGAATGGGGGATAATTTTTTTATTTATAGTGCTTTTTTTTAACCGGTTCGGTTCGGTCCGGTTTAACCGGTTCCTGCATTACAAAACCGAACTGAACCGGGATTTTTCCTAACTATTCTAATCGGTTTAATCGGTTTTTTTTTTTTGGTTCGGTTTTTTCTCGGTTTTCTCGGTTTTCTGGTTTTTTTGCACACCCCTAACTTGCATACAAAAAAGCACTTGCCGAAAGAGAAAAATTTTGAAGCTCAATTCTATCTCATCAATGTCAAAGAGTGAAATTAAAAATATATATATCAAAAGCAGGGCAAAAAAAACAACCCAAATCAACCTGAGTTGGCATATCAAACCCGCATCCCAGGTCGTGAAGTTAGGATAATTCCATAAAAAAAAATTACGATGATTAATTCTCAATAAAACAATATGAAAGGATGAAATAAAAAAAAAAATAAACACTAACAAAGCCGAATAAGTCCACCAAACCCCTTGACCCGTATTATGTTAGTGGAATAACCTAATAAAAAGCGCAGTGAGAAAAACTATAAAACTCAATTCTCAACTCAACTCAATATTGAAAGACGAAAATAAAAAAATATTCAATCCAAAAAAAAAAAACTTGATTCAAACTAGGCAAACCCGCAATCTATATCATAAGATTGTGATAACTTCATAGAAAGAAAAGCAAAGAGAGTCATAAAGCTCGATTTCCAACAAACTCACTCTTAAATGATGAAATTAAAAAAAAATCATTGTAAAAAAAAAACATAAAAAGACCAATGTTAACTAAGGTTAACTTTTCAAACCCGTGAATTGGGTCTGAAAACAGGATCACCCCGTTAAAATAAACTCATTGTTGAAAAATAAAGTTGAAAAAAAAATCAGTGTACAAAAAAACAAAAAAAATATCGATGTCAACTCATGTTAACCTTTCAAACTTATGACTCGATCATGAGAAATGGATCACCCTACTGAAAAAAATCATGAAACTCAATTCCTAACAAACCAATGTTAAAGGATGAAATTAAATAAAAAATCAATTTTAAAAAAGGACTTAAAACCAAAATTAGCAATAAAAAAAAATTAATATAAAAACAAGATTATAAGACACCTTTTAATTTTGACAGACCAATATGAATCATGAATAAATGATAGAAAAAAGAGAAAGGAGAATAAAAAAAAGGTTGGTAGAGCCCCCTGACACTCTTTTCAACATGCCCTTACTCATTGATAAGAGCTCCCCATATGTCTTCCAACATAACCATGAATATCGATGTTCCGCCACCATAGGAAGCCACATGCGTTGCTAAAGGGCAACAACTTGCCCCACATGGTAGTGTATGCATTACACATGTCATTCAAGTTGTTATGCTTGTTCATTTCAATCCCTTGAAGTTTTTTTTTAAAATTTAAATTTAACCCCTCGAGCCTTAATTGTTTTAGATCGTTAAAATTAAAGTTTATATTTCAAATCTAAGCATCAAACGCATTTTAAATTTAACCCCTCAAGACTTAATTGTTTTAGATCGATAAAATTAAATTTTATTTTTCAAATCTGATTATCAAACGCGTATTATAATTTTTCCTTGCCATTGTTGGATTCTCATATCTAGGCAAAAAATAAAATAAAATTATCAAGCTAAATCCTAAATAAACTTAATGTGAAAGGATCAAGTTAAAATAGAAAAATCGAGGAACAAAAAAAAGGTTTGAATCTCTCCCCTGCTTGTGCATTTTAGTCCTTGATCTTTGCAGGAAAAAAAAGATTAATACTTATCTAGTGTTTGAATTCCTCTTAGCTTTATTTGTTATAATTCAATCTAATTTCATTTAATTTTATTAAATCAAGCATCAATCCAGAGTGATTTTATTTCTTGACACTACGAGTAGCCAATACCAAGACAAATAAAACAAACACTGAATCTCAATCTTAAATTAATCTAATATAAAAGGATTGAATCAAGAGAGAGAGGAAAAAACTAAGTGGCTGGAAAAAATAGACTAAATAAAAAGGAAAGATTGTGTGATTCCATAATGTTGTTTCTCCCGATGCATAAAAAGAAATCATCTCTTTTAGTTTTTTTTCCCCTTAAAACCAATGAAAAATAAATAGAGTATGATAATTGAATTGCCTTGTATATCATTATCCAACCATCCTTTTATAATTTTATTAAAACTCCCTGAACATTAAAGTAGGAAAAAAAACCAACAGTTGGGCAATTATCAAAATATCTTCTCATATTACTTTCATCTTGGGTTTGGATTTAAGTGCCAGGTTATGTATAATGATTTAAAAAAAAAAAAATAGAGCAATCCTTTAAAAAAAATTGGCAAAATAATAAAGTTTGAAATTTTTTTTAGCAAAATAACACAATTTAGTACATTTATATATTAAAAAATGCAACATGCTAATATGTCTTAGAATGTGCAAGGAAATTAAATGAGTTGGCACAGATTAAGATGAGGAGAGAAGAATAAAAAGATTTTAAAGGTAAATTTTGATTATGACATTAGTAGTGTCAAAAAAATATTTTAATAAGATAAATTTAATAATAGTAAAAAACAAGCCAACAATTACCAAAGTACGATACAATCTCCGCTCAAAAGCAAGTAAATCACTCACTATATATGGCTCACTCTTATTATTATTTGTAACCTTTCATAATTTTGGTATATTTTCACAATTATTTTTTTCTCATTTTTCTCGTTGTAAGGTGTAACAATTTCTTTGAAATAACTCATTTATTAATCGAGAATTGCTTATTTCACATAAACTTTTTCTACTACTTGTGTTGTTAATAAAAGAAAATACCATATGGTCGGACAATAACACTTGGAAACGACGTCCTTTACTTGGTTTTGTGTGTTAGTTTTCCTTTCCCCTCTGGATAACTGTGATTTGGATGGGAGAACGAAAGCAAAACACAGAAGAAAAAAACAAAAACCCGTAACCATTGATGGATCAGATACATTCTTCATATGTGAAATTTATTAATGCAAGTCAAAATACATACAGAGAAGATTCTATCAACGCTGGGGATGTAATTGCAAATCAATTCTCTTAAAAGGAAAAAAGCCCAAATATCAGACTCGGACCACTTTTTTTTGTCCAAAAGGCACATGCTGCAAAACACAGATGAAATCCAGACAGCTCTTTCAAGCAGTGACCAGCGAGTGAAGCTTTTATGGTGTAAAAACCAGAAGTAGCCAAAAGTTTCAGCAAAAACGATTCAATCATTAAAAAAAAACAAAAGCAGCAAAAACCATGTACAGATCCAACATATCCGAGGAAACTCTCTGTTCATTCTTTCCAGGGTACACATTCCTCAGCACGGGGGAGCAGGATCTCGACAAAATTTATCTATGAAAACAGCACACTGGTGGGCAAGCTAACCAGTTGGAACCAGAAAAACAAAGCCATGTTCTTTTCCCATGCAAGCAAGGTTAGATGCAAGCTCAAGTATCAACCAAAAAAGACTTAAAATTAGAAATCCCTTTTAACAGCCTGGACATATACTGGAGACTGCATTCTTATTATGGTAACAATGATACCATTACAGACGCAAGAACCTAAAAAAATAATTGGCCTTTGGCAGCCATATCGGTTGTGTAAAAGCAACAAAATGTTTGGGCAACTGCCCAAAACAAAAGGATGCAGCAATAAACAACGGCATGACAATCTAGTAGCGGTTCAAGTAAGTCCTGCGTCTGAACCAGTTGTAGTCACGCAACCCTTGGATGGGACCCATGGCAGCAATTGCAATATCCTGCAAAAACAAAACATTATGTAGCACATAAATCCAAAACTTCCAGCCAGTTCAGTTCAGAAAGCACAAGCCCTGTTGTCTTGTTATATATATATATATATATAAAGGCTTGCAGAATAAAAGAGATGTGTTTTTGAAATGTAATTTCTTTTACTATTAAAATCTGTACGGGTTTCTGTGTCTTCCATTAGAATACAGCCATATTTTATTTACAAGGTTCTTTAACAGGAAAAAACATCTCTCATCTTCAGGATTGTCTTTTTGTGCGCACTCATTCACTCATTGTTTGCGCAACACTTTCCCATTTTAACAAATTGATTCATTTTAAAAGTTTTTATAGAAAGAGGAAATAGATAAATGGAAATAAAACTTGAGGTAGAAATTTGTTTTCTGCAACTATCAGAGCCTCTGGCTACAAAAAAATTCTTGCAATTAGATACTAATTGATGCTGCTTCTTTTCTTTTTCTTTTTTTATGATTGATGTTAAAGCAGGATCTAATACTCTGTAGCTCATACCTGGTCATGAATAAATCGGTTGGCAACTCGTTTTATAGTGCTTGGACCGACAGCATCAATCCTTGCAAACAGTTCAGCAAATGGGATTCTTCGACCATAAGTAAGTAGCTGCAACCATATGCAGCCAAAGATAAGGAAAAATTTAGTAATTAAAGCAGATTACAATTCTGCCTTTTGAGCAATGATCCTACAACTGTTAATCATACAAGAATAATAATCTAAAGCCAGACAATGGAAGCTTTGGCAAGTAACTAACTACTATTTTGTTTTAACATAAATTTCAAGCAACTCACAGAACTAGGATCTAGTGAAGGTTCTAGAACTGGTAACTAGTAATATATCACATAATAACCTTTAAAAATGATATCATTGAGCTCCTCAAATATCAATACC
The DNA here is from genome assembly GCA_964019445.1 of Populus tremula. Lineage (NCBI taxonomy): Eukaryota > Viridiplantae > Streptophyta > Magnoliopsida > Malpighiales > Salicaceae > Populus > Populus tremula. The sequence goes on along the minus strand of CAXHTJ010000014.1, from coordinate 10,344,086 downwards.
TTTAAAGGATTTTCAAACACACATTTCTTAGTGACATAGTAGCTTGTAGTTTGATAGGACTAAAAAACTAACAATAAAGTGGTGCATATAAAATAACAGAAATGGATATAAATAAATAAAAATATCAGTTCGTTTAAGTATTCAAGTAACAGAAAATAATTCCATGGACAACATATTCAAATGTGATTATTATTTCGTTTCTGTCGACTTACTAGGCAACACTGATTCAAATAATTAAAAACTTTCACACCAACTAAAATGCCATCCACTGAAGGATCAGATTGAATCATCAAGATGTATAACCTATTTAAATTGTAACAAACCACAGTCCAGCTGAGTCAACATTGACAGCACAACAAGTACTCTTTTAGATTGTCTCAGCATCCAACCATGCTTATAACTACATAAATTATGACTTGGGCCATGTAATTTGGGAAACCATTAGAAAAAAATAGTGAGGTATTACATATCTTCAAGCAAAAATATTCATAGCATGGCTACAAGGACTTGTTCAACCTGTCCTAACATTTATTAACAGATTTTTTTTTATGAGGTCAAGTCATACCTGGCGCCCAATATCTTCAGCTACAGGACTGGTTCCATCAATGTGAAGTAGCAAGGAAGATTTCAACTGCAACCAAACAAAAGAGTACATAGCTAGATAAGCAAAGATGACTAGATTGTATAGAAAGCAGATGGTTCCAGGATCTTTAAAACACACACATCACCTACCACACAAGAACTAAAGATAAGAATACGAGGATATAAACACACAAGACATGGAATAGTTTTACCCTTTTCATTTTTTTTAAATACAAAGAAGATTATACCATGGAATAGCTTTTTAGCTTCATATGAGAGTTAAAATTGAATTAGTTGTCAGTCATGTCTAGTCAGATCAAACATGTGTAGATAATAAACCCCAACATCAATAAGCATGATGGAATTGTCTAAATTTTAAGTAGAAGTGTCAATCAAGTGCTAATCTATTTTAATAGTTTGGTCTTTTTCATGATGTCACTATTAAAATAGATTAGCACTTGATTGACACTTCTGCTTAAAATTTAGACAATTCCATCATTCTTATTGATGTTGGGGTTTATTATCTACACATGTTTAAGCTACTTCTTTACAAACAATTCAAAGTGACGTCATGAAAAAGACCAAACATTTATAACTCAAGCTATCTTACAAATTATATAATCTATAGTGCAGAAAATATTAGTGAATGTTATTCAAGATAATAAATATCCAAAAAGGATAAAAGATAATACGAGATAGATTAAGATGCATGGGATTTTTGTAAGTTAAAATCTGCAGGGCTTCATCTGCATATCAGGAAAAAAAAACAGATTGGGCAGTCTGACGACATGTCATTCCAAAAAAAAAAAAACCAGAAAAATTGTAATGCATTGCATGTGGTCGGTCAGCAAGCATTGCTACATGTTCTGAGTTACAACTCAATTTTTTAAAAAACAATATTGTCCAGATGCCAGTAACTGACATGTAATACCCACTTCTACAGTAAAGCATGAACATTAGTAAGTACCTGGTTACAAGCACGAGTGACCTCAGCTTCTGAAACTCGATAGCATAACTTAGTTGTCTCATGCATGATCGCCCAGGCTAAATCATCCAAGGAATCTGGCTGGAAGCATCAAATAATAAATTTCATTGAAAGAAAAGAAAAAATCTTCAAAGAGAATCCAATGAAAAGGCAAAATGACTTCAATTATCGTCTTATATATTATAGCAGGGACTTGATACACTTCAGCATCCCATGCTTTCAAAGATGAAACAACAACATATCTTTAATGAGAAAGAGAGTCAGTCAAGTTTTCTATTGCAGGCTATGTGAAAACATTATTCAAATTGTAAAATTCACTTCAATATTTCTTACAATCTTTCCACTCCTTGCTTTGGTATGCTAAAACTCTAATTTTCCAAATAGTAAGAAGGAAAAGAAAAAATGTCTACCATACCTTAGCAACAGCATAAACACCAAAAAGACCAGTGTCCTTGTAGTTTGTGTTGAACGCCATCACACTTTCTGCTATTTCATCAATGGCAACCCTTTGAACTAGTTCAGAGCTGTCCAATGATTGAAATTTAATCAATGTGCATGCTAACAAGACAAAAGCGTGTTGCACAAATGCTCAACCAGTTAATGTTTGAACTTTATCAGGTGTGGAAAACCATAGACGAGAATAATCATTGAAACATTAAGGGTCAATCATAGAGCCCTATTTCATAGTGTTTGAAATTTCAGTTTTTAAGCTCGATAGCCTGTAGCTCCACCAACACAGGCATGATATCTGTGACTACAGCCACTTTACTACTTTCCTCTCTGGGAATGTTTGGTTAATAAAATTCCTAATGTGTTAAATGAAAGCTTCCTGTTAAAAAAAATCTCAAAGGTGAATAGTAAGCAACATGGTAAATTACAGAGAAGGAGAGGTTACCCCATGTGCTTTCCACCTCCAGCACTCTTGTTCCAAGAACCCAACATAGCCTGCATGACCATCAAAGCAATGGAATCTGGATCTGTCCAAGATGCTCCTTGAAAAGCAACCGCAAATTGTGCCAGAGGAATATCATCATCAATTATCCTAACCTGATTTTCACAACAATAAGTGAAGACAATAGTTTAGAGAAAAGAAACTTCGTAGAAGGATGGCGTGGATTTCAAGTTATATTTCCCCACCTCAGAGCCAGTGAAAAATGCAGGGTCTTTGGCAACTAACTGTGCAGCAGTGGTTTGATCAGATGATAACTTAGTAAACAACTTCTTTACTTCTCCAACAAATTCCTCATGCTTCACAGCCCCTGAGGCGACAATCACCTGAAATGAAAGTCACACAAACATGCATGATGAAAATTCAACAACAAACCTTCAATCTTATTTGCGGGCAGAAAGGAAAATGGAACAAGCCCACCAACTACAGGCATTACCATTCTAGGAGCTGTGTAGTGTGTTTGTATATAGTTCCGAATGTCATCTCTGGATATTGTTTCAATATTTTTAGCAGGTCCCAGAATAGTTCGAGCTAAAGGAGAGTATTGGAAAGCAGTTGCATGCAAATGATCAAAAATTACTTCCTCAGTTTGCCCCTCAACCTACAAATTTCCAGACAAAAATCTATAACTGTTAGAAGCAGGAAGTAAAAGAGAGTCAATCAGGCATTATCCATACAAAATGATGAAACTAAACAAACTGAATGCCAGCAGTAACATATACAAGAAATGAAAACGACACTGGCATTTATCACATGGAAATTATCCTCCCTTTCACAGCTTTGAAAAGCAATGGAGCATTTTGTTTGGTACACAGCAATATAGCATAGCAAAAAAACTCTGTGTGCTTAAAAACAAAGATCCATTTCAGCAAGTATAAAACTCTTATCGCAAGGACATTTAAACCTAATACTACAAAGGCACCAACTTTCATAACAGTTAAACCGACAAGCACAGAACTTTATAAGCACATAAAGAACAAAAACCCACAACTTCATGACAAAATTTTACAAAAATTGAACACAAAACACCACAAACCCATTCCCTATTCGACTCAAAACAACTTGATAAAAAAAAAAAAAAGCACAAATTTACCTCCTTCATTTCCATAGTAATAACGTCCCTCTCCCTAGACATCCGCTCCTCGTCGAAAGTAGAATTCTGCAAAATATCAGCCAAAATATCCAAGGCTTTATTGACATCTTTATCCATAACCTTAGCATAATATGTAGTCTGTTCTCTACTCGTGTACGCATTCAAATGACCTCCCATATTCTCAATCTCCTCTTCTAACTCCCTCACACCCCTCTTCTCCGTCCCCTTAAATATCATATGTTCCAAAAAATGAGCAGTCCCATTTGTCTCATCGGACTCAAATCTCGACCCGGCATCAATCCAAACCCCGACCGTTGCGGTCTTCGAAGCGAGATTCGACTCTGTAGCGACACGGAGACCATTAGGGAGGGTAGTGATGCGGGTCTCGGGTGCAGAGAGGATATGGGTATGGGTTTTGAGAGTTGGGTGGGGTGACCCGTATTTGAGGAATCTTGGGTCCGGGTTTTCGAGGATTTTGAGTTTTGATTTGACAGATTCGGCTAATCGGTCGTAGATCATGGCGGTTGGTGGGGGTGGGGTTGGTGAGGTCAAGGGACTGGCGGTGGAGACGGCGGCATCGGAAAAGGACCTGGATGCGGTGGTGGAAAGGGGTCTGTGGGAGCGGCGAGACAGGGTTAGAAGGCGCTTCCAAGCCATGATTTTTTGTTTGGGTGTTTAGGGTTTGTCGAATTTGACAGTGGAGAGTGGAGACCTAAGAAAGTCTATGATAGTGTGTATTAAAACACCGAGGACTGGAGGCTTCTGGTTTGCATTCCGACGACGTGTCATTCCATTATCATTTACAGATAGCAATGGGAGTGCTAGCTTTTGAACATGTATTGTATTGCTATTGAAGGGTTTGAGAACGCGGTGGAAATTGCGTTCCATCTAATTTAAAAAAAAAAATTATTAAAATTTAATATGATTTATATTTTTTAGATCGTTTTGATATAATGATATCAAAAATAATTTTAAAAAATAAAACAATATCATTAACATGTATTTCGACACGAAAAATTATTTGAAAAGCAACCGCTATTTTACAATAACTGACTTTTAATGTTTCTCAAAGTAAATTAGCCCGTAACAATAAAAGTCTTGCAATTTAATCCAATTACTAATCATCAATTGAGAAATAATATTTATTTTAGATGAAAAGAAATTCTTAATTTTCAACATGTTGGACTAATAATATTGTCTTATCCTTTTCTTTTCTTTTTCACTTCAATATTAGTAATTGTGAAGAATAATTTTGTTACAATATCAGAAATAGGAATTCCAATTCAATTGAGCTTTGAAAACGTGATTATACATGTGTTTTGAAAAAAATTAATTTTTTTATTAAAAATTATTTTTTTTATATATTTTAAATCGTTTTGATATTCTGATTTTAAAAATAATTTAAAAAATAAATATCATTTTAATATATTTTAACATGAAAAAACATTTTAAAAAATACTCACAACCATACTCTCAAACAAACATTACAAAGAGCTCAAAAATTTGTTAAAACAAGCTACCTGCAAACTTATTGTCATTATTCACTTTTCCTCTTCCACCAACAAAAATTAACATTAGTTTCTAAGGGTATTAAACTCTTTTTTCATGACTAATTTATTATTATTAAATTGTATTAAGATTTAAAAAAAAATTATGATTGCTTTGTTAAATAATAAAATTTTAAAAATATTAATTAAAAAAATAATTCAATTTAACTCGGGTTAACCTATCAAATTTTCAACTACATCATAAAACCAGAATAACTTCATACAAAATAAATTAAAACAATATTAATATTAATAACTTCATACAAAATAAATTAAAAAAAAATCAATAAAAAAAAATCAAGTCATTTAATTAGCCAAACTTATAACACAAGTTACTAGACAAAAAACCTAATAAAAAACAAACCAAAAAAACCATAAAATTTAATTCTTAATTAAATTCAATATTAAAAAATAAATTAAAAAAACAAACTCAAATCAACCCAACAAAACTATTGTTAAATGATATAATTAAAAAAAAAAAAACACTAAGAAAAAAAATACTATTTTAATAAATATTATATATAATAAAAGGTACAATTAAATCCTCTCTAAATTAAATCTATAATAAATTTAATATTTATAGATATAATTAAAATTGAAAAATACCAAAACAATTGGTTGAAAAAACTTAAATTATAGTCATGACTCCAATCAAAAAGTCTAATTTTAATAAATAAATAAAATAACAAAAACAAACTCAAAACAACCCATAAGACTAGAATAATCTCATAAATAATAAATTAAAAAAATATATAAAAATATAATGTTAAGAGATAATTAAAATCGAATAAAAAACAATTAAAGATTAAAAACATATTATTATAGTAAATAATATTATATAAAAAAAGATACATTAACATCTACTCTAATAAAAACAAAGACAAATCACAGTTGCTCAATTTATCATTTCTACCAAGAACTTTATCCCTCTTAAATTTGGGAAAATTATATTCAATTTCTTGATCCATAAGCTTTTCATAACCCACAATTTGGACCAATATGCTGAATTTTCTTTTTTAAATTATGATAGAAATTTCTTTTCAAAATATTTTCTAAAAAAAAACATAAAGCTAAAAATGCACAGTCCAACCACAGAAGCAAACTCTGCAATTATTCTCCAACATTCCACTGAAATTGTGCAATGCTTGTGACTAAACACAAAAATAATCGAGGGCCACAAAAGGTTGATAAACCACAGCAATTATCAAGTATTTTCTAAAAAAAAACATAAAGCTAAAAATGCACAGTCCAACCACAGAAGCAAACTCTGCAATTATTCTCCAACATTCCACTGAAATTGTGCAATGCTTGTGACTAAACACAAAAATAATCGAGGGCCACAAAAGGTTGATAAACCACAGCAATTATCAAGTAACACACGAAACATCTAGGAGCGAAACTTGCAGAAGTACCTGCCATAGTCCCGAGCAAATGGACAATTGAAAACAGTTACTGGTAAGGTGCAATTTTTGTAATAATATGGTCATATTATTCAAAACAGCACCCAATAAGAAAAATGTAAGATAAAAGATCTAGCAAGATAAAAGTGCATAATCATAAAAATGCAACAGAACAAAAACCACGTCCAAATAAAAAACATTCAACAGTTGGATCCAAAAATTTCATAACATATAATCTTGTTGCTGCAGTCATATCTCTCCACAGGACTGAAAATTGAAATCTAAAAGTACGAAAGCAGAAACATAGCTCAACACTGATTCTTCAAGGGGCCACCACAATGCGACCAGCAACTTGGTCAAGATCCCGTTGACCGCTTGATGTGATTCTCCTCCCACTATTACATAAGCAAAAATAAACACATCAGAATATAGGAACTCCTTTTTGTATCAGAAGTATTATAATTATCAATCTAGTTCAATTGTGAAATGATAAAGTGAGCAACAAAGCAGGATTTCATTGCAGAGCATATTGAAATTTGAACTATGCTAAAGAAACTATAGTTTGAAAACATGATAACATAAGACATTAAGAAAATAATTCACCCCTTAGGATCAACATCGATGATGTTCATGTTCTGCAATTGTTGAAGAATGTGACGTGCAACAGAACCACTGCTCTTGCAGAAATGAGGTGGACGACTTCCATTCCTTTGGCTCCCACCATAAATCCTACGGAAAGCACCCACACCAAGGCCTCCCCTCAAGTAAATCTTCCTTGCCATGGAGGCTGAAATCAAAGATTAAACATTGCATATATAAAGAAAATATAATAACAGTGCATCACAAACGCTAAACCAAAACGAGTATGAGCTTGCACCCGTGTGTGCGCGAGTGAGGGAGCGAGAGACCTACCGGCTCTAATATAGTACCAGTCAGGATCATATGGGGCAAGCTCCTTAAATTTAGCAGTCTTCACAATATCAGTCCATGGAGGCAACTCTACCTGTTTGTGGACATAGAAGAAAAGGTTTAGAACTTCTGACCCAACATCAGAATGATGGTTACTTATAACACTAGCATTACCAGGTTCAGCAATCCAGTAAAGCAAGATAGTATCACAGTCAAAAACAAATAAAACTTTCATTTTTTAGTGCAGAAAAGACCACAGATAAAGAGAAAAAATAAATCTGTTAAAACAGGCATCACACACCCATCTCCAAATATTAAAAGTACTACACCAAATATAAGACACTGAAAACTGTACAACAAACCATGATCATGGTCGCAGCACATGTATTAAACCTAATTATACATTATGAAATAACTCTCACAAACAGCACAGAGAAAAAAACCATCGAAGAAACAGGTACAAAAGTACAGGTAACTTCTCTAGTTTTCCCTATTCTGTAACTTCCTCTTCTCCTCCTCACAAGTGCCAAATTAAAAAATCAAATTCCACAATCCTATTAACCTCAACAACTTCAGTAGTGCATACTTTCCAAAGTCCATACTTTCAAGATAGTATCACAGTCAAAAACAAATAAAACTTTCATTTTTTAGTGCAGAAAAGACCACAGATAAAGAGAAAAAATAAATCTGTTAAAACAGGCATCACACACCCATCTCCAAATATTAAAAGTACTACACCAAATATAAGACACTGAAAACTGTACAACAAACCATGATCATGGTCGCAGCACATGTATTAAACCTAATTATACATTATGAAATAACTCTCACAAACAGCACAGAGAAAAAAACCATCGAAGAAACAGGTACAAAAGTACAGGTAACTTCTCTAGTTTTCCCTATTCTGTAACTTCCTCTTCTCCTCCTCACAAGTGCCAAATTAAAAAATCAAATTCCACAATCCTATTAACCTCAACAACTTCAGTAGTGCATACTTTCCAAAGTCCATACTTTCAATCCAAACACGGGCCAGTTCTTACTCCCTAGCAAACACATAGCAGACACCGGCACTCAAAACTTCCACAGGACCAACAAACCATAAATTCCTAAGCGCCATATATTTAACACAAAGCTTATGATTATGCATATATCAGAATAAAAACAAAACGAAATGAAAACCAAAAAAAAAAAAACTTTGGAAACCTTAAGGTATTTTAACGTAAACCCAAATCATCACTCACTAAAACAACAGATCCAGGATGCAAGAATCCGAAAACTATGCTTATAGATTTGTGTGTGTAAAAGAAAATAATTACCTTGCCAGATCGTTTAAGGTGAGCAGAGTAAGCCTTGACGAACTCATGAGGAGAAACGTCCTTCACAGTTTTAGCTGTCGCCATTGTTTTTCTGCTAAAAGAGAGCTCTTTTGATTCAAGCGAAAGCTGCGACCTGCTGTGAAGCTATCTCTCTCTCTCGTAGGGTTTCTGAAGAGATAATATTGGTATTTATATAGCAGCGGCTGATCTCATTAGGGTTTCGTTTCTTTGGGTTTTTTTCTTTTTGACCCGATTGGTTTTCAATTTCACGGATAGGGTCACTTGAGATCTGGGCTATGGTGGGCCGAATGAATGTTAATATCAATTGTGGATCGGACTTAATTGTAGCCCAATAGTTAAAATAAGAGTCTCTCATTATTATTTTTATTTTTATTTTTTTTATTAAAAAAGAGAGAGAGAACACCTTTTTAACATTTTAAACACCATGCTTAATTTAGGTTTAAGTTGTTCTTTGAGAGAGAAAAAAGACCTATAAATTTTGATATGGTTATGGATATTTTATAATTCAATTTAATAAAGTTATTTTATCAAAAAAGGATTAAGATGTCACCATAAATAAGGATTAAAATGTCACCATAAATAATGCAAGTTCAATGTAATGTTTTTATTAATCGATTTAAAATTTATTTATTTTTGTGTTTTAAAAATATTTTTATAAAAATATATTTTTTTAATATTTTTATTTGTTTCAAAAAAAAATTTATATATCTTTAGATATTTTAATATATTGATATTAAAAATTTTTTAAAAACAAATTACTTTCATGCAACAAATATAATTTTCAAAAACGGTTGTTCCGTGTAATTTCTAGTTCAATGTCATAATATCCAATAATAATATATGGAAGAGTGCTTTCTCTTCGTGACTAACCATGTTCAGATCTCAAGCTAGCTTTAACATGTATGAAGAGGTGGACTTACTCCATCAGATTGAAACAAAAAATTAGACGAATGCGTGTTACAAGTATGGTTGATTTTTAAAATATTTTTTATTTAAATAATAATTTTTTATTTTTAAAAAATTATTTTTAAAATTAGCATATTAAAATAATTTTAAAATATCAAAAAATAAAAATTTAAAATAAAAATATATATTTTTAAAACACAAAAACAAACATATAATACTAAAAACCTAGGCTCCAAATGTTCAATGTTCAGCATTATATCATGATGGAAGTATTATTAATTAAGAAATATTTTGTAGGAACGCCACTGTTTACTAAGTAATAAATCATTGTGGAATAGTAATAGTTATTTGTCTTCTTGTTTTTAAGTTTTTGTTATTATTACACCTTTATAAATCCAAATTAATTACCAATTAAAACATATTTATTCAAAAAAAATAAGATTCAAAGATGAAAAAAAAAGAATGAAAAGATATGTTTTTTTTCTAAACTTGAAGTTAAATGTAAACTTTAATCCTCCAACTTTTAAAATTATAAACTTTTAGTCTTTAATAATTTATAAAATTTAAATTTTAGTTCAAAAAAATTTTTTCCTTATTTTTTTATCCTGTTTAAGAGAGGAGAGAAAAAAATAGCCACATCCAGTGATAGAAAAATAAACTTTCAGTTGAAATCGATTCAAGCCATAAAAATAGATTGTTTTGGTGTCAATGAGTTTTTTTTTATATGAGAAGTTTATACAAGGTGTTCCCTTCTAAACTTACCTGAAATGATAAGAAAATTTATTCCAATAAAACTATGGATTTAAAGGTTAATTTCTGAATTATTAAAGGTTATGAATGTCTTTTACAAAGGTATCTAGAATGACTTTTTTTTCAAGTCAAAATATAATTTAAAACGAGATAACATGCCCGCACGCTGGCGTAAGCTTATAAAACAAATGCACTTGATAGTATTATAATTGTGAACCAGCGTTAGATAAGTAATAGAAACTAAAGGTATAATTGAACAAATATTTCATGATGAAAAAAAAAGTTGTGTTGGTGATAAAAAAAAACTTAAAGACGAAATAAAATGATTTGTAGCAATCTACAATGTTTTGTGAGGAAAGATATAGTATTTTCGCCATATGATTTAGCTTTTTTGTTAATAAAAAGCAAACAAAATTACAAAGATAAATTTTCTACCAACTTAATATTAAAAAAACCAACAAAGATAATTTTGGAAAGAAAAAAACCCATGAGGAAAAACATTGTAGTAATTGACAATGTTTTGTGAAGAAAACTATAGTGTTTTTCCCAATAAAATAAAATAAAAAACCATTTAGAGAAATATTGTAGCAATTCACAATGTTTTGTGAGAAAAACTACAACACTTTCCTCGTATGATTTAGCTTTATTGTAATTATAATTCTTAACCAACTCAATATTAAAAAAAAAATCGACAAAGATAATTTTGGAAAAAATCACATGGGAAAACACTGTAACAATTCACAGTGTTTTAAAAAAAAATTACAAAGCTAAATTTTTAATCAGCTCAATATTAAAAAAAAAATCGATAGAGACAATTTTAGAAAAAATAACAACAAAACAAACACCAAAAAAAAGGGGGGGAAATCATGTTGGAAACACTATAGCAATTCACAGTGTTTTGCGATGAAAGCTACAGTGCTTCCCTACATGATTTAGCCTTATTTGTAATGACTTGTAATTGTAATTCTAAAATAACTCAATATTAAAAAAAAAAAATTGACAAAGATAATTTGGAAAAAAAACAATGCGGAGAGACACTATAGCAATTCACAATGTTTTGTAAGGAAAGCTACAATGTTTTCCCCCACATGATTAAGTTTTATTACAAAGTTAAATTCTAATCAACTCAATATTAAAAAAAAAATCAATGAAGATAATTTTGGAAAAAAATATTACAAAAAAAAGAAAACACAAAAGAAACTAGAAAAAAACCATGTGAGGAAAAATTGTATCAATCCATAGTGTTTTGCGAGGAAAAACTTGTATTTACTTGTAATTAAAATTCTTAACCAGTTTAATATTTAAAAAATAAAATTGACAAAGACAATTTTAGAAAAAAAAACATAACAAAAACAAAAAAAAAATCATGTGGAAAAAAATATTATAGCAATCTACAGTAATTTTCGAGGAAAGTTACCGTGTTTTCCTCACATATTGTAACTGTAATTTTTAACTAGTTTAATATTAAAAAATAAAATAAAAAAAGATAATTTCGAAGAAAATCATAAAAAAAAACCATGAAGAGAAACACTGTAGCAAGCAACAATGTTTAAAAAAAAATTAAAAAACTAAATTCTCAATCAGCTCAATATTAAAAAAATTACAAAACTAAATTCTCAATCAACTCAATATTAAAAAAAAATTAACAAATATAATTTTACAAAATAAAAAAATAAAATAGAAAAACTATGTGGAAAAATACGGCAACAATCCACAGTATTTTAAAGAAAAAAATTACAAAGTAAAATTTTTAATCAGGTCAATATTTAAAATGTAAAATCAACAAAAATAATTTTTTTAAAAAAATAAAAAATAAATGCAAAAAAAGAAAAAGAAAAAATAGGAAAGTTGAAAAAAAAAGTAATTTTGGAAAAAAAAAGAATAAAGAAAAAAGTTGGAAAAAATGAAAAAAAGAAAAAGAAAAGGAATGTACTATGGACTACTGTTGTAATCCATAGTACATTGTGTGTGGGGGAACAACGATTCCCCACACCATTTAGATATTGTTAAAGAAAAAAACAGAAAAAAAATTGGGTGGAAAAAAAATACTATAGCAATCTACAGTAATTTTCGAGGAAAGTTACAGTGTTTTCCTCACATATTGTAACTCTAATTTTTAATCAGTTCAATATTAAAAAATAAAATAAAAAAAGATAATTTTGAAGAAAATCATTAAAAAAACCATGCAGAGAAACATTGTAGCAATCAACAATGTTTTAAAAAAAAAATTACAAAACTAAATTCTCAATTAGCTCAATATTAAAAAAAAATCAACAAATATAATTTTAAAAAAAAAAAAAAAAATTGAAAAACTATGTGGGTAAATACGGTAGCAATCCACGGTATTTTAAAGAAAAAAATTACAAAGCGAAACGTTTAATCAGGTCAATATTTAAAAGGTAAAATCAATAAAAAAAAAATTGAAAAAATAAAAAATAAATGCAAAAAGAAAAAGAATAAAGAAAAAAGTTGGAAAAAATGCAAAAACAAAAAAGGAATATACTGTGGATTACTGTTGTAATCCACAGTACATGATGTGTGGGGGAATAGTGATACCCCCCACACCATTTAGATATTGTTAAACTAGTTACATGACCCGCGCGATGCCGCGGGTTATTTTTTTTTTGTATGAATATATATATATATATATATATATATATATATAAGATAAGATTTAAAAGTGTTAAGTTTTTTTGCGAATCTATACCAAAAAATTTTGGGTGTGGCTACAACGCCTGACCCAAAAGTAATATTTATAATATTAATAATAACATTAAACTTACATGACCCAAGTTTAAATGGGTCTGGCTGCAATACCAGACTTAATAGTCTTGGATGTGGGTCTAACTGTAAAGTCGTGTCATAAAACTGTGACAGGAAGAAGAAAAAACTAATGAAGAAAGAGAAAAAAAATCTGAATTAACCGGGTTAACCCTTCAAACCATGTTAACCCGTCAAACCTTGGATTCGTGTTGTGAAAGTTTGATAACTAAATAAAAAAAAAAAATTGACGGGTTACCCAGAATTAACTGGGCTAACCCGTCAAATCAGGTTAACCCGTCAAACTCGGGATCCATGTCATGAAAGTTTGATAAGTAAATAGAAAAAAAAATTAAACATTAACAAACTAAAAATTGACGGGTTAACCCAAAATTAATTTTTAAAAAACAAACAAAAGGCATCAGTTTATATAAAAACAACAAAAAAGAAAAAAAAAAAAACTAAAGGCATCAGCCAATAATTAAATAAAAAAATTAATATTGATGAACAAAATTAAATAAATAAAAAAAAAACTTATAAGAAGAAAAAAACTAATGAAGAAAAAGAAAATCTAAATTAACTGGGTTAACCCGTCAAACCTGAGATCCGTGTCATGAAAGTCTCATAACTAAATAGAAAAAAAATTAATATCAACAAATTAAATAAAAAAATTAATTAAAAAGAAAAAAAAGAAGGTATCAACCTTTTCATCGTGGACTGCATTGTGCAGTCCATCGTGAAAGACATAAAAAGAAAAAAAGAAGCAAAAAAAAAAAACTAAAGGCATCAACCTTTTCATTGTGGATTGCATACAATATCAAAAGATGAAATCCGAAGAAAAAAACTAATAATGAAAAAGAAAAAAAATCTGAATCAATTGGGTTAACTCGTCAAACCTGAGATTTGTGTCATGAAAGTGTGATAACTAAATAGAAAAAAGATTTAATATTAATAAACTAAATTTTTAAAAAGATTAATTAAAAAGAAAAAAGCAAAGAGAAAAAAACCCACAGGAAGGAAAAAAAAAACTAATGAAGAAAAAGGAAAAAATTTGAATCAACTGAGTTAAGCCGTCAAACCTGTGATCCGTGTCATGAAAGTCTGATAACTAAATAGAAAGAAAGTTAATACCAACAAACTAAAATAATTTAAAAAAAAACAATGAAAGAAGACAAAAAAAAAAACAAATGCATCAGCTTTTTCATTGTGGACTGCACTGTGCAATCCACAGTAAAAAGCTTAAAAAGGAAAAAAAAACATACGTCACGGGTTAATTTTTTTCTTTCATAAAAAATATATAAAAAATGGCTAAGATTTAAGAGTGTTAAGTTTTTATACAAAGATATACCCAAGAGCCTTGGGTCTAGCAGCAACGATTGACCCGGGAGTAATATTTATAATATTAATAATAATATTAAACTTACATTACTTAAGTTTAAGTGAGTCTGACTGCAACACCGGACCCAAAAGCCTTGGATGCGGGTTTGGCTGCAAGGTTGTGTCATAAAAATGTGATAATTAAATAGGTTAATTAAAAAGAAAAAAATAAAGAAAAAAACCAACAAGAAAAAAAAACTAATGAAGAAAAATAAAAAAAATCTAAATTAATTGGGTTAACCCTTGAAACCAGGTTAACCCGTCAAATCTGGGATTTGCGTCATGAAAGTTTGATAACTAAATAGAAAAAAAAAATTGACGCTGGAATAACCCGTCAAGCCGGGATACGTGTCATGAAAGTCTAATAATTAAATAGAAAAAAAAATTAACATTAACAAATTAAAATAAACAAAAAAAATAATTAAAAATAAAAAAGCAAAAATAAAATTCCAGGTTCACTCGTCAAACCAGGTTAACCTATCAAATCTGGGATTCGTGTTATAAAAATCTGATAACTAAATAAAAAAAATTAACATTAACAACTAAATTTAAAAAATCATTAAAGGAAAAAAACACAAAGAAAAAAGAAAAAAAACCTTAAAGCATAAAAAAAAAAAAAAAAAAAAAAAAGAAAGAAGAAGAAGAAGACTGGTACTAATATGAAATAGAACAATCTAATTTCCCGGTGACCTTCCATCTCCGGAATCAAGGTGCAGACATGAAAATAAATTGGGAAATGGAAATATTAAAGGAAAAGGCAAATAAGAATTGAGAACTTCATGTCTTTTTTATTATTTTTTTCACGAGTTTCACTGCACTAGTACACACACAAGAAGCCAGAGACAGCTCTCAAAACCGCAACTAAAATTGGTTGCCTTATATATTATACAGATTTGGGAAGAGATGAAAGAAAAATGGAGAAAAAGAACCAGGGTCAACATTATTTTATTAAATACCAATTGACAAGGAATGAATGAATGAATATGCCTAACCACCACCTATTATATCTTCTTTGTTGCTCTGTTGATCATAACTGTAGATGCTGACATCGTTCCAGGATTGACAGGACTTGATCTTCTTGTGTCTGCGGAGCTTTGCTTCGTTCGCCATTGTTGGATGCTTCATTGACCTTAACAAATCCAAACACGACAGAAAATACGTCATTATCGACTTGAAATCACAACAATTCGGTAAGCTGCACTGGAAAATGTCTCGAAAGGGGCAGGTATCCACGTAACAATGATATATATACTTTATGTGTTCCTAGGACTGGCTGACACAACAGAGCAAACAAAGGAGACGCAGAAAAGCAGCCTTTACCATTTTGCAACAACACTATTAAGCACCACAATCTACAAATCAAACAAAGGAGGTATAGTACAAGCCGTACAATCTAAGCTTATGATCCAAGAGCAAAATGCCAAATATAGATCTAAAAGTAAAATATACAAGCAAGAAATTGAATAGAAGTGCCAAACTCTGTGAATGCGCTGTGAAACAAAGCGCGATGGTTTCAAGAATTATAAGCAGAACGCTTTAAAAGGCCACAAACAGGATGTATTTCCTATAAACTAGACAAATCCTTCAGAGAAATAACAAATTCAAGTCTGTGGCATCGATGTTGAAAGTATTGCATACAATAACACAGGAGCAATGACAAAGGGCTGGGAAGGCAGTTGAGGCAATGGCCATCCTAGCTCCAAAAACTTTAAACGAGCTTCATTAGGAAATGAAGTGCTTGCGAGAGACGTGCATGTGCATAAGTAAAGTGGATGGTAAACCTTACCTTCTGGGAATGAATGGCCGGTCGAAATAGGGCATAGGCTGCGCTTTTGGAACGAGCTCCTTTCTCAATCTGCGTACCTCTTCCTCTTCTGCCAACTACAAGAGCCAACAGTGAATGTGAAGATTTTAATCAAAATGAAACAACATAACCTCAAAATCATGCCTTTTCTTTCTATATATACCTTTTGTTGCCTCTCTCTTTCCATCTTGTATTGCTCAACCAAGCTCAGCTTCTCAGATACCTGATTGCATTTTAGTACAGAGAAATGATGAAGCTACTTCCAAATAAGGCTTGGTGCTGTAATAGTTTAATTTAGCTAGAATCAACAGGTAACATTAAATGGCATGATTACTCGCACATTGAAGCATAAACACTTATCAACCATGAGAGGAGAATAAATTGAGCAGTGGACATTTAAAATCATCACTAAAACCTCGTATGCTGCTAATCACTAGTAAGAAAATTACCTGATGGTCAAAGTCAGCACGCTCCACAGCTCGAATATCACTACGAAGCTTCAGGTCAATGGGCCTGGTGTTTTCTTTCACCGGAGGTTTGATTAGGCACTGCAGAAAATGCCACTGTGAGTAATAAATGATCACGAATGTTTGATTGAAGTCTCAATTCCTAAACAGGCATTTAAATTTAGACAGAACAACCCAATGTCGTTGAACTTGTGAACACAGATATTTTTCTAATCCTTAATTGCATAATCCTTATGACCACAAACATGTCAACTCATCTCAGTTCTATACACTATTTATATTTTTTTTCAAATCATAAGTGTAGAACACGCTATTGATTATACAGCACACGGAACTGTTCTTCAAGTTTATAAAGCATCTTGCAGTAATCATTGCCAACTTAAATCAGAGAAAGGACTAACCTCTGGTTCATCTGTTGTCCAAGGAAGGCCTTGTGCGATAGGAATCCGCAGCTTCTCCTCTTCCGTCATTATTTCTTGTATCTTCTTTGTGAATTCCTCTTCCTTCAGTCTTCCCCTTTGCTATAATGAGAACCAATCAGCAAAATTTAGAATATGATTCATTACAAAACAATGTCAACACTCCATGATCGGCTCTCATGATGCAAAGAAAAAAGTTACTCACTTCTGTCCTAAGCTTAAATGGCTTTTGGCTTGTGATTTTAATTTGCTTCTTCTTCAATCTCCTCCCCCCGGTTGTTGCACCTGACTCGGCACTCTAAAAATTCAAACAAGGTCACAGAAATCATCAGCTGAAACATCATACGCATACATAGATCAAATAAGAAACTAAAAGGAGGCAAAGAAAATCTCACATTTCTTCGGCTTCTCCTGCCTCCATTAGATGACGTGCTAGAATTACTGGCATTTCAAAATATAGAAAGTCAAGACCTAATTAGAACCTAAACTAAAAACGAAACCATTTATCAAATATGTGGGGGTCAATAAAATCGATTCAGCGATCATCACTAACCTGCCTTGACTGCCATCCCATGAAGAGGAAATAGAAATCCTTGTATCCAGACCGAGATTCTCAGAAGTCAAAAATAAACCAGATGGACAGAATGAAGAAGAAGAGACGTTTGTCTCAGATACCTCAGCATGCTGAAATCCTGGCAGTGAAAATGAAGAAGAGAACTCAGTATCAGGCAACACTTTAGGAAGCTGCAATCCAGGCAAAGCCCATTGCATTGCCTTCTTTCTATTCTCCTTTATCTCCTCCTCTTCAGTCTTATCTGATTCTTTCGGATTTGGTAGGGTAGAAAGCTTCTCGAAGGCCTCAACCAAATGCTTCACCTTCCCATTGTCAGGTGCACTGTCTCTTGCTTCTTCAAGTAATTTATTTCTCCTTCTCTTGATTTTAGAACTACCCATTTGTCCCGATTTCTCAATTTCGCAGGAATATTGAGCATCTGATCCTTCCCTATCCTCAATATCACGATTTTGATCCATTAAATGGTCTTCTATCTCCTCCTCTGAAACTTCTCTCCCAACTTTATAATCGAAGGCCTTTTCTTTATCTGTTTCACCTTTCTCTTCAACTTCATTCTTGTTCTTGAAGAACTCCTCCTGTGAAGCCCTTAATGTCTCATAGGCCAAACACAAACACTTCTTTACACTGCCCCCATATCTCTCTTTGCACTTACAATCCACAGTTGTTGAATTTGAATTCAAAGTCTCCTTCTTCGAATTCTTTTTTGCCACTACAAACCTTCTTTCCCTAATCTTTTTTCTGGGTGAATACATGGTTGGATTGGGATTCAAAGTCGGGTTCTTGGAGGCAGATTTTTGGGATTTTGTTGAAGGAGAATTTGTGGGTTTTGAACAAGGGCTTAAATGGGAAAGGTTTGGATTCGAATTCTCAGATAATTTTGATTGAAACCCATGACGGTCTTTTACCGGAGTGGCCGATTTTGGATTCTTAGTATTCAATTCCATGAAGAATCACTACAAAATACCAAAATCAATAAAGGGTTTCTTAGTTGTGAGGGGTATAGATTGAGAGAGAGAGAGAGAGAGAGAGAGAGAGATGGGTTTGTTTCTTTGATCTTTCTTATGTGAGAGAGCAAGGAATGAGGGCATAGATGACGTTGAAGAGAGGAGGAAGAAACGTTAAGGTTTTTGACGCTCTTTGTAACGGCTAGTTTTTTTTTTTTTTTTTGGGTTGTAGTTGTATTATTAATTTGAATTTTGTTTTGGGTTTTTTACCGTTAAATTGTGTGTACAGGCCTACAGGGGATGAGCACGGTGGTGGTGGAATATTATTGTTACGTAATAGAAGCTATCAACATAATGAAAATAAAAATATATTTAGTTAAATAAATAAAGATAAAAATATAAATTAATTTATTTTTAATATAATTTTAAATTAAATTTATATACTTTTAAAACATGAGATATATAAAAAACTTATCTCCAGAAATTATAAAAGGAATCAACATAATAAAAATAGAAATGTTTTTAGTTAAATAAATATAGACAAAAATATAAAATGAATTTGTCTCTATAATAATTTGAAAGTGAATTTATATGTTTTCATAATAGAAGGTATATAGGAAAGATATCCCTAGAAATAATATTTATTATTTTTTAGTATATAGGAAACATATCCCTAGGAATAATATTTATTATTTTTTATTCTTAAAATATCATTATAAAAAACTCTTAATTCTAAAATTATTTAACTAAGACAAGTAATGATAAAAATAATTATTATCATGGTTTTAAAACTCAAATCAGGGATCGATCTAAAGCAAAGCTCGGGTCACAGGTCTGATTGACCCGAGTCAACATAAAAATAAAAATGATTATAATCATAATTTTGAAACCTAATTCAATGATCGACATAGAGCAAAGCTCATGTCACATGAAAGAACAAACTTCAGGTGACCCGAGTTAAAATAAAATAAAAATAATTATTATTATAATTTTAAAATTTGATTTGATGGTCAATCAAAGGCAAGACTCGGGTCATAGATCAGGAGAGTCAACTCAGGCTAACCCTGACCTGAGTCCATGTAATGATAAAAAGTTTTTATTATTATATTTTTAAAACCCAACTTAGAGGTCGATTAGGATAAGGCATGAGTCATAGGTCAAAAGGGTCAATACGGATTGACCTAGGTAAACATATAAATAAAAATGGTTGTTATTATAATTTAAAAAACTCGATTTTGGAGTTGACCCAATATAAGGTTCAGGTCACGAGTTGGGAGAGTCGTCCCAGTTGATCTAAGATTTTTTTAAAAAATAATCAAATAAACTTTGTTTTAACTATTTTTTTATTAAAAAAAATCAATGGGTTTTTGACTCGTATTTCTCTTGGGTTGACTTGGGTTTTTGATTGAGTTATGTCAAATCAATTATTCCTCTATTTTTTCTTAAACTTGAAGCAATCCAGGTATTGGGTCAAACCGTTGGTTAATACTGATTTTATAACTAGGGTTATTGTAGTATTATTAATTTCAATATTCAATATAAACTACAGTAAAAAAAACAATATTAAATTATTTTTTAAAATATACAAGTTTAACAACACATACTAGACCTTTTCATATATATATTTTTTTGTTCATTATAACTAAGCAGGATATAAAGGTAGTCACTTTATCTTGTACTTCACTATTAAATATAATTTTATTTTATTTTATTTTTTATTTTGTCTTCTCTATCTTCATTCCCTCCATCTTTTTTTATTATAAGACAATAACCAAACGCTATATTATACAAAAATTCCTATGTATTTGGTAATTAAAAATTTTAACCATTTTTAAATCCAATTCCTTTTATTTTCAAATCCAATAAGAAGAAATATATAGAATGGGATCAATGAAAAAGAAACTCGGGAGTAATAGTGGTGGTGCCAGGGGGGCTGGCTGGGCCCAACCCCTGAAAGGAAATATGTTTTTCGAGCTCCCTTAATAATATTTATAGGTTTAGCCCAAAAAGTAGGGGGAAAAAAAGAGATTTTGGCTCTCTCCGGAATAATGTTTCTAATTTTACCCCTTTAATTTCATTTTCTGGCTCTGCCATACGGAGTATAAATGTATAATAAAAGAAGTTGTCTTCTCTCTTTTCTTGATAAAGGAAGGAAGGAAGGAAGGTTACGTGCCTAATCATTGAAAGATTTCGGCTGTTTTTTTTTTCTGTACAAGATTTGGGATGCCTTTGCTAAATGCTTAACGAACTGAGTTTTGTACCCAATTATTATTATTATTATTATTAAAGGGTATCATCAATCTCAAAAACAAAAACAAAAACAAAAACAAAGAAAAATAAGGGTACCATTGGTACATTGTCCGTACATCAAGACAAAATCCTTCATTAATACTCGAATCAATTACACTCATAATAAAATTATTTTTCCAATAATACCATAGATGATAACAAGCAAAGCATGCATTCTTACCGATTACATAAACCTTCATATGTGTTTGTAACAAATCTCTTTCTCATCACTAGGTAACCTGTATTCTTGAGACTTTCTCCTGAAATTATTATTTCATAAAGGTTTTATTTATTTAATTAAAAGTGATTTACATAAAAATAATTTTTCAGAAACAACTTTCTTATATTTTTATTTACTATTATAAAAATTAATCAATAAAAACTATTTTATAGTAAAAAAACATAGTTTTGTTTTTAGGAATTCGTTTTTTTTAATTTTAGACCGAATATACTTTTCAAAAGTTCAAATAAATTTTTTTAAAAAACTTGTTATTTGTTGATTATATTAAATCTGGTTCTCAATCTTTTTCATTGCTATATTTTTTAAATCCTTTTTATTTATTTATTTATTTATTTCAATTCTATCCCTTATAATTTAATTTAATTTGATTTTTATATCAATTTCAGTCCTCACTATTGAGATTGTTATTTGTTTTTCTCTTATTTTTTTAATTGAATTTTTTATATATATATCAGACTTGGTCCCTATTGTTTTTTATTGCTATTTGTTTATTTAAAATAATTTATGAATTATTTTTCAATTTCATACTCCAACTTTTTTATCTATCAATTTTGGTTCTAATTCTTTTAATAAATTTTTTTAAAAATTAAAAATTAAAAATTTATTTTCTAACTTAATTTTCATGGCATAATCAAACATTAAAAAATATTTTTCATGATACTATAAAACATCAAAAAATAATCTATTTTTTAGAAATTTACTTTTCATGAAAACCACTTTCTAAAAGGAAACTATTTTTCGGCAAATAAATAGGGCCTTAGTATAGACTAGATTATTTGGTTTTCAGAAAAGTATTTTTTTTATTTTAGGTGGAATATACTTTCCAGAAGTTGCAAAAAAATATAAAAAAAATCTTGTTAGTTGTTGATTATATCAAATTTAGTTCCTAATATTTTGATTTCTATATATTTTATTTTGAATCTTTATTTATTTATTTTTATTTTCAATTTTTTCACATATAATTTGATTTTATATCAATTTCCATCTTTATTTTTTATTATTATTTATTTTTCTCTTATCATTTTTTTTAATTGAATTATTTTTATCTATCAAATTCGGTTCCCATTCTTTTTATTGCTATTAATTTACTTGAAATAATTTATGATTTTTTTTTTCAATTTCATACTCCAACTTTTTTTTCATATATCAATTTTGATCTCAATTCTTTTAATAAATATAGAAAAAATTAAAAATTAAAAAGTTGCTTTCCATTTTATTTTTCATGATACTGCCAAATATAAAAAAAATAATCTATTTTTCAAGAATCTAATTTCCATCAAAACCACTTTCCAAAATAAAATTATTTTCCAGCAAATAAACTGAGTCTTGATGTAGACTAGATTATTTTGTTTCAAAAAAAGTGTTTTTCTTTTATTTTGGGTGGAATATATTTTCCAGAAGTTGTAAAAAAAAACTTGTTATTGTTGATTATATCAAATTTGGTCCCCCTAATCTTTTGATTTCTATATATTTTGTTTTAAATTATTCTTTATTTATTTTTATTTTCAATTTTGTTCCTTATAATTGATTTTTATATCAATTTTTATTTTTATACTTCTGATTGTTATTTGTTTTTCTCTTATCATTTTCATAATTGATTTTTTTTCCTATCAGATTTGATCCCTATTCTTTTTATTGCTATTTTTTTTATTTGAAATAATTTATGATTTTTTTTCAATTTCATACTCCAACTTTTTTATCTATCAATTTTGGTCCCAATTATTTTAATAAATTAAAAAAAATAAAAAGTCATTATCCACCTTACTTTTTATGGTATAACAAAACATTGAAAAATATTTTTCAAATTATTTTTCATGGCACTGTCAAACATCATATAATAATCTACTTTTCAGGAATATACTTTCCACATAAACCACTATTTTAAAAAAACTATTTTCAGCAAATAAATAGGGCCTTAGAGTAGACTAGATTATTTGGTTTTCAGGAAAGTGTTTTTCTTTTATTTTATATGGAATATACTTTCCAGAAGTTGCAAAATAATAATAAAAAAATCTTTTTATTTATTGATTATATCAAAAAAAAATTCTCAATATTTTGATTTCTATATATTTTGTTTTGAATTTTTTTTATTTTTTTTATTTTTTTTGTCCCTTATAATTTGATTTTTATATCAGTTTTAGTTCTTACTCTTTTGATTTCTATATGTTTTTCTCTTGTCATTTTTATAATTAATTTTTTTCTTTCATATTTGGTCCCCATTTTTTATTTTTATTTTGAAATAATTTATGATTTTGTTTTTTAATTTCATACTCAAACCTTTTCATCTATCAATTTTGGTCTCAATTCTTTTAATACAATTAAAAAAATTAAAAAATTAAAAAGTTATTTTCATCTTACTTTTCATGGCATAACAAAATACTGAAAAGTATTTTTCAAATTATTTTTCATGACACTGTCAAATATTAAGAAATAATCTACATTTTAGAAATATATTTTCTACGGAAACTACTTTCCAAAAGTATATTATTTTTCAGCATTCAAACAGGGCATTAATGTAGACTATATTATTTGGTTTCTAGAAAAATGTTTTTCTTTGATTTTTGGTAAAATATAATTTTCAAAAGTTGCAAAAAATTTAAAAATTAAAAATTATTTTGTTATTTATTGATTATATCAAATTTTATCTCCAATCTTTTGATTGCCTATATATTTTATTTTGAATCTTTTTTTTTTCAATTTTGTCCCTTATAATTTGATTTTTATATCAATTTTTGTCCTCATTTTTCTTATTGTTATTTGTTTCTATCTTATCATCTTCTTAATTATTATTTTTTATCTATCAGATTCCGCCTCCATTCGTTTTATTGCTATTTATTTATTTGAAATAATTTATGATTTGTTTTTTTAATTTCATACTCCAACTCTCTCATCTATTAATTTTGATCTTAATTCTTTTAATATATTTGGAAAAATTAAATCAATGAAACTATATTTTATTTTGCCAAACCAACCTAAGTGCTAGAATTGTTTCTTGACATCGCAAGATTCTCATATCTATAAAAAATAAACCATCAAATCTAATCTAAAAAGAAACTCTATTAAAGGATCAATTTAAAATAAAAATAAAAAGTAAGCAATCAAAAACAAAATTCAAAGGACTAGGGAATGAGGGGCTAAATATTTTCCCACGTCTGCTTAATTTAGTCCCTGATCTAGCTAGAAAAAACAGAGAGAGAAATCATTATGAAACATTATTATAATATACAGTAATTTCTCTCATGTTTATTGAATTAATGTTTGGGCATTATTATGAGTCATAACCATATCATTTCACTTCAGGTTTTCATGGTGTCACTTGATTTGATATATCTTCAAGCGCACTCTACATTTCCTGAGAGCTTAAGCAATGATCCTTGATTTTGAAGGATTCCCGTAACACCACCAGAAATTGTACTAATATTCTAGCTTTTACCAATTACTTTTTATATAACCAGTGCACATGATAATTATTAGTTCTCTCTCCCCTTTTAATTTACAAGTCAAGTAATTATTACAACATAAACTAGCAATTCACATTCATCAAAGTTTTTTTTTAAAAAAATTTCATCCTTAATCTTTTTTTTTTCAATTGTGTCATAACCCATACTTTGACCCCTCTCAAATATCCTAATAAAAAAGGAAAAAAAAATTCAATGAAAAAAAGAAAATATTTCAAAAACAAATAAAATATAAAAAGAAGAAAATGCAATTAGGGTTGAAATTGTGAAGATAAATTGAGAAAAGCAATTAAATAGGCTAAATAATTGAAAATTAAAAGGCCAAGGACTAAGTTGAAAAATGTGCAAATATTAATGGACTATTTTAATGAAATTAGGGATGGAATTTGGAGAAAATGGTTGAAAATTGAAAAGCCAAGGACTAAATTAAAAAATACACTAATCTGAAGGGACCATTTTAAATCGAATTAGAGAACATATTGAATGAAATTCTATAAAAAAGATGCAATTGAATAAGAAAATTTTTTTAAAATAAAAATCCAGGGACTGAACTAAAAAAGGTGACAAACTTGTAGGACCTTTTAAAAAGCCAAAAAATTCCTTTAAGTCAAAATAACATTGTTTTAACAAAAAAAAAAAGACTAAATTAAATAGTGTTTTTTTTTACAAACAAGCATCATCTCATTCTAGTCTAAAACAAAAGGCAAATGTGTTGAAACAATTTTATTTAAGTGCATGGATTGTAGATTGTCATTTCTCCTTATATGGATCTATCGGAACTTGTTTTTTATTTTATATGATCTTGACTGGATCTTTGATCATCATTTTCTCTCTCTTTCGCCACCTAAAAATGTCAAACAACACACCATTCTTCTTTCTTGCATTTATACTCCATATTCAACAAAAAAAAAAATGCTTTGTCCTTCTAAAATCATTGAGAAACAAGTGCAAAAAAACCAAGCCAAGCATGTTTACCTAAAATGTATAACCATGGTGGAGGGTTAAGATTAACCAAATTGAATCAATGGCCACGATCACTCCACCAAGAAAGGTTTCAGGAGTTTCATCTTTGCCTATAAATATGGAGACAAACAAGAAGTAAGGAGAATCATGCTAGAGAGAGAGAGAGAAAAAAAGAGAGTTTATACTATGAGAAATGTGGGTTTGAGCTAAAAATTAATATAATAGAAAGAGGTAAAAGAAAGAGAAGATAAAATAAAAGGAAAAGGAAACTTGAATAGAAAAACCTGAAGAAGAGTATGGGTTTTTGAGCTAGAAATATGTTTTCAGTCAACCAATAGAAGAAGAAGAAGAATAAGAAGCCTAAAAACCTTAGCACCCCTAACCAGTCAGTCATTATCTCTGCTACCAGCTCTAAGATAAGTCAAACCCTTTTCCTTCCATTTTTCTTCTTCTTGTGAGTTTGCATGAAAGTACTTAAATGCATTTTAGTGAACTTATACTTAAAAATGTTTTTGATAAAGTTTTGATTTTTAACATCTAGGGCAATATGTCTACTACTAGTTTTGAGAGACCATCATAGGCCTAGCATGCCTTTTTTTCTTTTTAACTTTAAAATGAGTTAAATAATGCATCAATGAGTTTATATTAAGCTTATGTCATGTGATTGAGAGTCGGATTTTAATTGTTAGGTTAACGTCTCTTTTATTTATTGGAACTGACGTAAGCCTTGAGTGACATTTTAAACAAAAAATAAGTTCAATAATAAGTCCATGAGTCCTTTTCAAGTAGGGATCAACATGGGTCAAGCGTGGTTTTCTATTTAAGCTTTTGGTTTTAAAAATAAAATAATAATAAAAAGGTTAAGAAATATAATAATAACAAAAAAAAAGTAATGAAGACTTGGTGAGATAAGCAAATCTAGTTTACACCTTTCTGTCAACTTCATAAATATCATTCAAACCTCAATAGCTTAAAATCTTTCAAAAAGTATAGATGAAATGCTTGTTCAAACAATAAAGATATGAAGTCTCTTTAACAACTATCCAAGGAAAAGTAAGTCAACTATAAAGATTGCTAAAGAAACTCTATAGAGCTGAGACTATAATCTTAATAGAAATTGATACCCAAATCATCAAGTGAACTATACCTCAAAGGGTAATAAAAATATAACATAGTCAATGGCTAAGTATGTATGTTTTTTATATATGAATTAACTTATTCAAAGTAATAATATTTTTATTTTCTCTAGGCGATACCTAAAGACTTCTCCCCAAACTCACCAAGGATGGGATTGACTTTGTTTTTCTAGTGCGATTGCACAACTCATTAGTAAGGATTGACATGGTTTTCCCAAGAAAATAGCCTCAAACTGACCAAGGATAGGATTGACTCAATCTTTTTAGCGCGATTGCATTACTCATCTTAGTAGGGATTGATACAGTCTCCTCAAAGTGATAGCGCAAAACTTAGTCTCCTTAATTCGATTGCACAACTTACCTTGGCAGAGATTAAACTCAAGATCGCTAGTGTGATTGCACAATTCACCAATGATGGGATTGATCCAGTATCCCTAGTACGATTGCATAATTCACCTTTATATGGATTAACATGATTTTCTTAGGGAAATAGCCACTAACTCATAAAGGATGAGATTGACTTAGTCTTCTTAATGTGATTGCACAACTTACCTTGATAGATATTAAACATGGTATCTATAGTGTGATTGTAAAATTCTCAAAAGATAAGGTTGACTCAATACGTATCTTTTTATTGCATAACTCACCTTGATAGGGATTGATACGGTCTCCGTAAGGCAGTAGCCCTAAACTTGAATATTTTTCTAAGTATGAGCGTTAAACTTATATAAATTATCAAAACAATTTCCTATAGACCTTGGACCCTGCATGAAACTTTTTACTATAGGTGTTAGACTTATACAAGCTATACAAATCAACATAGAAATGAAAAATAAAAATAAAATTTATAAAATAAAAGGCATTAAATGGATAAACCCTATATAACCAGGGTTCTTTACATAACTAAAAGGAGATGGGGGTGGAGTCTTAGACATCTAGGATAGGCTCTTTGGCTAGATATTCCTCATGTTAGGTAATAACAACCTTAGGGAACACATCTACAAAATCAGGCATCAAGATTGGATGAAAGACAACATTCCTCTTGACAATAAAGATCTTACCCCCAACCATCTTGGACAAAGTTGAACACCTTAATACAAATTCTTGGAACTCTTTAGAAGAATTTCTCAAAGCCTCCATCCATGTCTAAGAACTCTAGGCTTCTTTCCTGACAGTGATAAGCTCAACCCTTAAACCTTCTTGGGCGGCCTTTGCCTCATAGATCTCTTGTTTCAAGATATCTACTTGATTATAAGTGCCATGAAGTTGTTTTTTAGTGGAGCTCAACTGAAGAATTACAACTTGCATTTGTTCCTTTAGTGATGTATAAGCTACCTTGAGGCTTCTTAGTTCTCCATAACAGTTTTCTTCTTAACTATTAGAGGTAACTTGGTTTACCCTATGTTTAGTAATGGCCTCTCTTATTTGGTTTCTCTCGGCCCAACACCTATTGAAATGGGTGCATATCATGAAAATATGCTAAAAACAAGAATGTTAAGAACAATGGTCATAAAACCAAACTATAAGGTTATATGAGAAATTTCTTTACATTAAAGGCTATTTTTTCAGTTATGGCTAAATGGTAGTTATAGCTCTCATAAAACATTAGTGAGATGTTTTAAGGAATTATAGGAATCTTGTTCAGCTACCTTACAATCTCAAGGCCTGAATTTATACCAGTAATAGCCTCGATGGCCTTCATTTATTGCTCAATTAGGGTGGGGAAACTGAAAGGAGCTTGACTAAAAGCAAGGTTAGCAAAAACATCATCAAACCTATGTTCGACTTCCTTAGGAATAGCTCATATAGAGCCCCTTACAACTATAGCCTCTGCAACAAGTTGTCAAACCCAACCTCTTTAGACCTATCATCACGTGAAGCCTAAATGAATATAGAACTGATGACCTTTTGAGGCCTTATATTAGACCACAAGAGTCCGTTTGTTTTTTCTTGTAATCCTTAACATAAAATTTTAAGGTCAAGGATACTAATATCTTAAAACCCCTAGGTTATAAAAGTGTTCTAAGGACCACCACTTATCCCTCATTAATTATATTTATCCCTTTTTAATGCATGTGTCAATGCTATTTTTCCTTAATATTATAAAGGCATGACACTTCAACCCTTTCTCTATACAAAAAGACAAGATTCATAGACTGTAATAACACTATGAATTTTTCAACCAAATAAATTCCAAGATCTCCATTTTTTATTGCATATTTATTTTTAAAGTTTTTTTCTCTAAAATATCATTGTATTTTCTCTTATAAAGATACTTACTTAAACATCAAAGAATCTCCAAAATCACCAAAGAAGACCTTTTCAAGGTATCAACTACTAGTCATCATGATCAATGAGAATGGATCAGATTGTTAAAATTAAAAGATTAGTTGATTATCCAAAATATAAATAATATTTTTAAATTACTTGGATTTTTTGGGATATCACAAATATCTATTCAACATTTTGTTTTTTATATGGAAAAAGGTCTTAGAAAAGGTATATGCACACCCTTTTCTTTTAAAAAAAAAATTCCTAAAGTAAAGAAGTTGCAATAAAAGTGAGGCATTAAAGGTAATACAAGTTATAACAAACAAATTTAATTAGCCACCTTAAAATGATACAAATTAATTTTTTAACAAACAAAAAAAGGGAAGGATGCCAAGCAACATCTTGGAAGGTTCATTGAATTTTTAGTTCACGTATGCCTTTCATAGATCTGCCTCTCAAATTGCAACCACTGTCCAAGACGCGTTGAACGTTTTCCTTAAGGCGTAAATCAATTCCAAACCTTTCATCTTAATCAATTCAAATTTTCTAACTTTCTACGAAGTTTGGTGACGGGTCAAGGGAGCATGGAGATCTAAAAATTATAATAGATCTAATCAAGAGTCAAGCGGAAGAAGCAGGGACTGACATACTCATTTCTCACAAATAGAGGACTAAAGTATAATTTGCTCAACAAAACAAAAATGGTTGAATAGAGAAAATATAATAATAATAATAATATCAGAGTGGCAGACGGAGGAATGGCGGTGTGTATTTAAACACAACCCCGCCCTCTTCGCTCTCATTCCATTCAGTTAAACTTCAGACAGCCACAGATAAAACTGGTCTGTCTCTCTACTTTTCCTCCACCGAGGTACCCTCTCTCTCTCTCTCTGACATTAATTTCTCTTTGTAGTCAAATTCTTTTAGATCTAATGATGTTTTTTTCGCTCATTTTAACCCTTGATCCGTGATTTCAAAATCAAGCTCAATGCTCCGAATCTTCTTTCAAGTCTTTCTAGCTTTGAATTACATGCGGTAGATCTGCTAGTATTCTGTTTGGATCTTAGTATTCTCAGCTGTGGTACTTCATCCAAAGTCTAGATCTAGTCAAATATATTTGCGTTTGGAGAATTGGTATGGAATCGAGGGTGGGTTTTATGAGCTTTTGTTAGTTATCTACTTGCATATGAATGAATTAAGAGATATGAATATGTTGTTTGGCTTTGGCTTTGATTCTTCATTGTGTGTGGATGTGGTTTGCACATGCTTTATTTGTTTCATCTGCAACGGCAGGTTAGCTTGCATGGAAGATCTGAAAGTGAACGGTTTTGATCTGTTTCTTTTCCCTTCATATATGTGTTGAATTTCCCTTCTTTCAGGTTGTGAACGTAGACAAGGAAAATGGTGAAGATCTGTTGCATTGGAGCAGGGTATGTCGGTGGGCCTACAATGGCTGTCATCGCACTCAAGTGCCCGTCAATTGAAGTGGTGGTTGTTGACATCTGGGAACCTAGGATTGCAGCCTGGAACAGTGACCAGCTCCCCATCTATGAGCCAGGCCTGTATGATGTGGTGAAGGAGTGCCGAGGCAGGAATCTCTTCTTCAGCAAAGACGTGGAGAAGCATATCGCTGAGGCTGATATAGTTTTTGTTTCGGTCAACACCCCTACCAAAACTCAAGGTCTTGGAGCTGGCAAAGCTGCAGATCTGACGTACTGGGAGAGCGCAGCACGCACAATTGCTGACGTGTCCAAATCTGACAAAATCGTTGTTGAGAAATCAACAGTCCCAGTTAAAACTGCCGAGGCAATTGAAAAGATCTTGACCCACAACAGTAAGGGGATCAAATTCCAGATCCTCTCAAACCCCGAGTTCCTTGCAGAAGGAACTGCAATCGGTGATCTGTTTCAACCTGATCGTGTCCTCATTGGAGGGAGGGAAACCCCCGAAGGCCAGAAGGCAATCCAAGCATTGAAGGATGTCTATGCTCATTGGGTTCCTGAAGACCGCATCCTAACCACCAACCTTTGGTCTGCAGAGCTGTCCAAGCTTGCTGCCAATGCCTTTTTGGCCCAAAGGATTTCCTCCGTTAATGCCATGTCAGCACTCTGTGAGGCAACTGGGGCTGATGTTGCCGAGGTGTCCTATGCTGTTGGAAAGGATTCAAGGATTGGTCCCAAGTTCTTGAATGCTAGTGTTGGTTTTGGTGGATCCTGCTTCCAGAAGGATATTCTGAATCTTGTTTACATCTGCGAGTGCAATGGCCTTCCAGAGGTGGCAGAGTACTGGAAACAAGTCATCAAGATCAATGATTACCAGAAGAGCCGATTTGTGAACCGTGTTGTTTCATCCATGTTTAACACAGTCTCTCAAAAGAAGATTGCCATTTTAGGGTTCGCTTTCAAGAAGGACACTGGCGACACTAGGGAGACCCCTGCCATTGACGTGTGCCAGGGACTGTTGGGAGACAAGGCTCTCTTGAGCATATATGATCCACAGGTCCAGAAAGAACATATTCAGAGGGATCTTATCATGAAAAAGTTTGATTGGGATCATCCTCTCCATCTCCAGCCGAAGAGTGCCAGCTCTGCTGTTGAGCAAGTGACTGTTACTTCTGATGCCTATGAGGCAACAAAGGAAGCCCATGGTGTTTGCATCTTGACAGAGTGGGATGAATTCAAGACTCTTGATTACAACAAGATATATGACAACATGCAGAAACCAGCTTTTGTGTTTGATGGAAGGAATGTTGTCAATGCAGATAAGCTGAGGGAGATTGGTTTCATTGTGTACTCCATTGGTAAGCCACTGGATGCATGGCTCAAGGACATGCCTGCCATCGCATAAAGGGAGATGCTGATGGGTGGTTAGCTCATGCTATGGGCCAACCAAATATAGTTCGAGGCAGTGAATCTGATTCTTTACGGGTTTTTTTTTTTTATTATTATTCTTGTCATTGTTTCTTGCTTTCATCTAGTTATGGGACAGTTTGCCATGGTGAAGGTAAGAGGCTTTACATTTTGCCTTGCATTGCGTTTCCCCACATCACTGTCATTTGGCACTCGTTTAGAATACTTGATTTGATGTTTACTTGGTTTAAAGTACTGTCATAAATGAGAGCTGAATTCCAGAAACCATTTTTCCCTTGCGCTTTCTAAATGTCAATCGAGGCTGTGTTTTTTGTTTTTTTTTTTTCAAAAAATTGTTTTGAAACTTCATTAAATTTTAAAAAATAAAAAATATGTTATTTTAAATATATTTTTAATTATTCTCATCAGTGATTATTCTCTTGAAAGCTGCTCTTAGCATCGAAACGTTCGTAGCATTGATTATTCTCTTTGAGAGCTTTTGGCCTCTCTTTTTTTCCCGAGATGCTGTTGTATGTGCTTTTGAACCACATTACTAGGTGGTTTATTGTGCAAAATAGAGAACACTGTTCATGATCATTCATGTATTGAACTTTATTCCTTTCAATTTTATTTTCACAGGTTATATTAATATAGTTTTATGCATTGAAACTTGTATTGGCTTTGCGTGCTACTAAAATGTCAAAATATTCAAACATTAAATTAAACATCGATATTATAAAATAAAATTTTATATCTTAGTTAACAAAAAATAAAAAACAAGAATCAAAATTAACATAAAATAGCTTTTTGCAAAAAATTTAAAAAACAAGAATCAAAATTAACATAAAATAGCTTTTTGCATTTTCACTTTTTAAAAGATGTAAAAAAATTCAATTTGATACATGAAGTTTCAATTTATATATATTTAATCCTTATTGCTTTATGTTTTTATGTTTTGATTCTAAACTTTATTTTCATTATTTTTCAATCCTATGATGAGAGAGAAGAGAGTCATTCGAAAAAGAAAGAGAATGGAGAGAAATGACTTAGCTAGAAAGAAAAAAAAAGTTAATATCTGTGTCAACATATTCATCTTTCAGAGAGAATGTCAATATGGATGGTTTTGCTATTTAAATACGTCAAAAAAAATATATTGAGACATACATATTTTTATTTAATTTTCTTTTTTATTTTTAAACAAATTAGATAATATTTTAGAGTTGAAAATGAGTTTATTAAGATTTTTAGAATATTTTTAGGTGTAAACAAGTTCAAATTCTGAGTTTTAGAGTATAAAAAAAATCTTATAGTGAGTGGGCACATCATCAGCTTAGAAAAACATGTCATCTATTATATATTTAAATAAAATTAAGAACAAACTCGTCTCGAGACAATTGTTGAGGAACAAAGGTACAAGTCAGAGTTTGTCCTACTTTAAGCAAGCTGAGCATGAAGCGTGACTAAGTAAGCATTAGTGATTTGGACTTAAGCCCCAATAATATTTGGAATAGTTGGAAGTCCTTTTCTACCATGGAAGGTAAAAGAAAGATGTATGGCTCGAAAATGGATATAGAACGTGTTTGTTTACGCGGTTGTTTATGTTTTTAAAGCAAATCACATAAAACAATTGCTTGATAACAAATAAAATACTATTTATTATTTATGGAACCCATCATTATTTGCATTTAAAATATAGTGTTCTTGAAAGCAGAAAGATGCTGCTTCTCCTCTTGCGTGGAGAGTGAATCACTCTCCACTTTTCACGTGAACATTGGAGAATGTCTCCACTGTTCCGGCCGAACCGAGACCGGTTCAAAGATAAATGTATTGAACCGGGTCCGACATAGTAAATTAAAAAAATTAAATTATTTTTTTTATTTTTAATTGTGTTTTATTCAAAAAACTAGTGTTTAACATTATTCAATGACACTATATAAATTAGATAGAGATCGCATGATAACATAATATTCGTAGAATTTGATCGAAATCCCAATTTTATTCTTGATGATATTTTACTTAATATTGTTGCGTGCTTAAAAAACCAAGAAAACTATACTCCTTGTTGGATGTATTTGATACATGATGGAATTGTAGATAGTTTAATGGAACAATAAAAAATATTTTATAAAAAATATTATTTCTTTCATGATATAATAGCAGTAGTTAAATCTATAATATTTAAATTAAAAACCATCAATATATATATATATATATATATTATTTTATAACCTTAATATAAAAAATATTTTTAATTAAACACATTAAACTATTTTTTGTTCAATCTCAATTTCAACCACAATTTTAACCAAATATATATAAATACCTAATTAATTTCAATTAAAAATATTTTTATAAAATAACTTTTTCAAATTACAACTATAAAAATTACTACAATACAAAATATAATTGGTACCATAAGTGAATCATTATGCCATCCATTGAGGAATAAATTCATGGGGAAAAGATATAGAGATAAAGGTCATTAGAGGAAGAATATGGGATTAGATGTTGGTCAAATCATGAAGCTCGAACAAATTCCTTTACAGGAGGAGATCTAGGTTTTACTAAGGTTTTAAGAGGTTTTTTTTTAATAAGAGTAGAGTTATTTTTTTTTTTTCAGGTATTCTATAAGGATCAACTAGGGAAATGTATATGATTGAGATGTAGAATCTTCACGTAGATGATGGATTTCGTCATAATTCAACTTTACAAACATCAAAATCGAAAAAATCAATCCCTCTCTCCCTTGGGCTAACGGAAACCATTTTACCATTACTAACCAAACACCCCTTACCACGTCATCCAAAAAAAGATAAGATAATTTCCACGTGCTAAATTAACACTCTACTTTACCTCCCCATCAACACTGTTCCACGTGTCAAAAGACTACTTTTCCTGAACTTCTTTATATCATAATCATCATACAAGCCGTTTTCCCGATCTGTCCTTCGAGATCCTTGAATCCTCACGTGGTAATTTCTGTAAATCCTGTACCGATTCTTTCCTCATTTAGTATTTTCCTTTTTCTAAGCGTGAAACCCTCGAAGGCCCTCTCCTCGGATCACCTAACACACCCTAAATTTCCTATAAACCGTGCCTAACTTTATCAATTTTCGATCTTAAATCTGCGATCAATTCAATCTCCGTATTCTCCATTTCTCTTCCTCTGTTATTAAATTCGATCACTTATTCATTCTATTTTTTTACCTCTCCATCGATCGAACCTTTTTATACCCCTTGCCGTGTTCTAGATTCATTTCTAGGGTTAGGGTTTCTTGGACTCTCTTTGATTCTTTGATTTCGAAGGTGGGTTTTGTTCGATCTTTAAATTTAAGCTTGTATATTTGTATTTCTTGTCCTAAATTTATCTGGGTCACTTCAATTTTTCGGGTTTTTTTTTTTTGAAACTTTGCGCCTCTCAGAACATCTTAATTTCTATCGATTTTTTGTTCGATTCAACTTAGTTCTTATCTGTCCCTTGTTTGGATTTTTTACGTTTGTAAATTTATGCTATTCCGATATTAGAAAATTAGGGATCTATAATTTTTTATTTGTGAATTAGGATTTTTGGAAATTTTGATTTGTTTTTCAAATTCATCAATCACGTGACATTATCTACTGCTCAAAGACCAATTTTTACGGTAAGATCAAGCTTCTCAAGCTTTTTCAATGTTGAATTGCTTTTTAAGTAATAAATTTAATCATAAACGGTTTTGTTGTTCTGTTATTTTTTTTCTAATAAAATAAAAGAAAAGGAAAGACGGCAAGGTACCCAACATAATTAATTAATTATATAAGGAATTTATGGGGTGTGAGAAAAAAATGGCGTATTAATATTTAGAAATGAAGTTTGTATAGTGAACTCTTAATGGCTACATATTTAGAGTATAGGTTGACCATTTTTATTAGTACTGTGGATACTAAAATTCCCAAATGCATAAAAGTATCCAACTGCTACTGCTATCCCTTTGGTTGACCATTTTTATTAGTATTTTGGATACCAAAATTCCCAAATGCACAAAATTCTTCGACTGCTAGTGCTGTCCCTTTCTTAATTTAGGATTTTTTCCACTCAGCCCCTTCTTGTCTGTTATGTCATAGGAATCTTACCTTTCTACCCTGAACTTTTCAGAAATGTAATAGAAAGTAGTAAGAAAATTAACCCTTCTAGGCTGCTTATGTCATAATCAGGGGATTCTCGTGGCTAAGAAACCATTTTGCTGCATGGTAGTTTATTGAAAGCACTTGTTTCTTTGAATCTTTGCTTTTGTTTCTACGTGTTGCTAATATGATAAAAGATAATTCTGACATGCAGCCAAAATTAAAATGATTCAGAAACGTGCTTTTGCTGATGATAATTCATATGAGGTTGCTTGTAAGCACCCCAGGCAAATGGAGCATATTGATCAGTTTGCTCCTATATTTCCACTTGACAATGCTCACCAGAAGCATCTAGTTTCAGGTAATGGACTGTTGGTAGTGTCTGTCACTTATGAGTATTCTTTGTACTTGGAACCTTCTTACAATGCGGACTGTGGAGTAAATTACTTTTGAGTCGCTTTCCCTATTCATCTAGCCTGCCCAATCTGATGACTTGATACTGAAAAGGACCTTATGGATGAAATTCTTGCTTTTATAGGATGCAGATTTTGGATAATCAATCATTATACCATTGATTTTGTAAGAGTCTATTGGTGGATTTTTCATGATGACTGCTGTTGTATGCTTGCTATGGTTCTGATAATTCTGGGCAACAAATTCATTCTGGACCTTATCTGTCATTTGTTTTGCATATTAGAAGTCTACAAATTTACAAACTCGCTGGAAGATGCTTACATTCTAGTTTTACAGATCATATAGGGATTAAAAAACTCATTTTTGTGTTTTTAAAATCACTTTCATGTGTTCCCATAATCACATGCCATATTTTAATTCTTTCATGGAGTTTCCTAGTTTATATATCTGACCTGCTTTCAACATGATGATGAAGGTGATGACACTTACAGAGAGTGTCAAGATGTAGGGAGGTCTGCAAGTGACTTGGTCACTGAATATTCAAATGGAACCAGCAAGGAGTTTGAAACTGGTGACAATGGTTGTTTTCCGCAGTTTTTGTGGATCAGCAATGGGATTCTTGAAGCAGATAATTTATCATTCTTCCCAGAATATTTTGACGATGGCCACCAGCTCAGGCCTTTACTTGAGCCTGATGAGGCCTGCTCATCTCTTGATTATCCTTTTCGGAAGTCGGTCTCAATTGGACCAGAGCATCAAGCTAATGTTCCAGAGTGGGGCTCACAGGGTTCAAGCTCCTCCCTGAACCAGCTAGATGAGTCTAATCTTCAAGTTGCACAGGCACAGTCATCTAGCCCAGGTGTTATAATTGATGGTTGTTATGAGGAGAATCTGATGGGCACTTGTGTCCTTCCCATGCCTGAACTGGAAGTACCTGCAAATTATTGTTATGAAGCCACCAAAGGTGACTGTGGGTGCCCCGATGCAGGTTCTATCAGATGCATAAAACAACATGTCTCAGAAGCTAGGCTGAAACTTAGGGAAAACCTTGGGGAAGAGATATTTGAGGGATTGGGGTTCTGTGATATGGGAGAAGTGGTTGCAAATAAATGGACCGTCGAGGAAGAGCAAATCTTCCGTGAGGTTGTCTTATCTAATCCTGTATCGTTAGGCAAAAACTTTTGGGACAATCTGTCGGTGACATTTCCTTCCCGAACAAAAAAGGACCTTGTCAATTATTATTTCAATGTATTCATGCTCCGGAAACGTGCTGAGCAGAACAGGTTTGACCCACTAAATATTGATAGTGATGATGATGAATGGCAAGGAATTGAGGGTGAAACAATAGAGAACGATGAGGATTCTGCAGTGGAATCCCTGGCTGGTCAAGATTCCTCTGCTTATTGTCAAGAGGACCATGCAGAGAATTGCAATGAATATGTTGAGGATGAGGATGCAGTTGTTGCTTCTCAAGATGGTGTTGATAATGTTGTCCATAAAGTTTCAACTGATGAGGAGTACGAGGGGGATGTAGATGATTTTCCAGGAGCACAAGTTGGGATTTACCACGGTGATCGTGCTGGTGATCTTGAACATAAATATTTCAGTCAAATTTCTGGGAACAATGCAGATGATTTCGATGTTCAAGATGATTCATGCACATCATATGAGCATCATCAAGACAGCATTGATTGTTGTGGTCCACTCGATATAGGAGCTGATGGGAGACACTCTAGTTAAGTGTGATAATTTCACAGTAAATATTCTTGATGGTTTGAGAGGAAGATTTCAGGGATCTGTTTGGTTTCCCTGCTGTTGTCTGCAAGACTGGATATTATTATGGAAAGTCAAGGAATTAATATGATTATTCATGGAAGCTTGGAGAAGCTGATGCCTGGTATTCAATGTTGATTACTTGGAAGCAGTGGTTGTACTGTACATCTTTCCAAATTGAAGTTGGCTGTTGCAGGCATCAGTTTTAAAGGATCTGGTAGTGCCAGAGGTTCCTCGGCAGGCCTTTCAAGGTTCGCTTGGCCTAATTAAGAACAATTTCAGATTGACAGTAATGGCAATACTACTGCAAAATCCTGTTTTGCTTGCAAAATTTTGAGGATGTAGGTGGAAAGCATTTTGCAAGACGCAAG
Organism: Populus tremula; assembly: GCA_964019445.1. Taxonomy (NCBI): domain Eukaryota; kingdom Viridiplantae; phylum Streptophyta; class Magnoliopsida; order Malpighiales; family Salicaceae; genus Populus; species Populus tremula. The sequence continues at coordinate 10,305,417 of CAXHTJ010000014.1, read as the reverse complement.
TTGTTTATAAAAGGTGATTAATTTTTCATGGTTGGGCCAAAGGGACGCTCGGTAATTTGCATAGCTGTGGGTGCGCAATTTGCTTAGCATGACTTGAATCCTGTTTCTTTTTATCTCAGCTGGATCAGTGTCATGGTAACAATCTTGCTGTTTGATCACCCCAATGTTTGGAAGACCCTGGGTTCACCATCTGAAAAGAATGGTGTAAAAAAAAAAGGCTTTTCATCTCTCCTGCTGGTTCCCCCGCCTCTTGACATGATAATTACTTGCTTCCAATATTCCTAGCGATGGTTTTTGTGTCATTAGTGTGTCTGCCAGTGTTAATTGTGTTTCTAGGCCCCCCATTAATTTTGTAGATGGTTTAGCATAGCTTTGAATGAGAGAACTCCATACCATTGTAACGATATTTGTGATGACAATAAGAATCAGTACTATTCCTTTTCCCCCCCGACCAGCAGCTAAAATCTCCCTCCTTTGTCTGTGGGTGTGCCCGCTCATGTGTGTTTCTGTTTATTTTGTCGTCGCTCAAAATAATTCGCCACCAGAAGCTGTGAATGATTGTGCAAATGCAATTTCTTCAAATTGGAAGTTATAATGCTAGTTGTCCTGCAACTTGGTCTTGATGAAATAGCGTGCTGTTTTCACAGCATCTATGGCTCTCATGTGATGATTTAGTTGTTTGGTATTTTGGTTGTGATTTAAAAAAAAAATTGTTTAATAATTTTTTTTTTATATGATTTATTTTAAAATTTGATGTGTTTGATGAAAATTGTTGTTGAAATTGTAATTGAAAAAAATATTTTTTGTTTGGTTAATATGTTTTTTGTTCAAGGTTTGATTATATATATATATAATGGCAGAATATTGTTATTTTATAATTATGATTATATAATGAAACGAATAATCCTTGTACATTAATAAAAGTTTTTTTATTCCATTAAACTATTTACAATTCTATTACGTATAAAATTCATACATGAAAGCCTCTGCAATCCTTGAATAGCCGAGCGAGGTATAATATCAGGTAAAAAGTCATTTGAAATGAAATTGAGATTGCGATCATACTCGAAAAAAACCTCATCTTCTTGCGATGTCATTCTACTATAGTTATGTAGTGCTATTGATGAAGATTTTTATGCAAATAGAGAATGACAGAAACTACTACTCATTAACATAAACAGATCAAGCAAAGCACAAATAAAATAACTTTTCCCTTGATTAATCACACAACTACTGGGATTAATTTTTTTTTCTTATAAAAAAAATGGTTGTAAAGAACTTTACTTTTATTAGATTCAACAATAATTAGCATGGATGAATCACATTGTTTCTAGTAAACAAATAAAAAATCAAGCAGTAGCAATGTAACTAGTAGATGACCAACTAGGAAACCGATTTCAACGTAGAACAACATATACTGTAAACATATTTTATGATGCAACACATAAATTAAATTTAGAGCTAAATAAAAAAAAAAGATGGGGATAAGGTAGGAACGAACTTAAGGTTCTCTTTCTCATGTGAGTTTTCCCAGCACAGTTCTGATGTTTTTTTTTTTTTGCAAACCGAAACAATAGAGACCTCTCAGCACAATTTATATTGGTGAAGGTGACAGATCTTCGTTTGAAAAAAAAAAGGACAAAGGGAAACATGGCAAATGACAATTGCTTGAAAGTATAACACCTTTTTTGTTGTTGTTTAGAAGGAGACGAGAGAAGGAAACAAAGGGGAATAAGGATGGACACTTTCTCTGGCGTCTTTGTGAAATAAGGGCAGGATTTTTATAGATTTGAACAATGGAGCCTCTCAGGTTGTTTTGAAAATTTTTGCAATGGTTCATTGTCTTTTGGCAAGAAAAGAGAGAAGAAAACAGAGGAAAATGATGAAATTTGAGAAATGATAGGATTTTTCCAGATCAATGGAGACGAGCTCTTGGGATGGGAAAGTTTTGCGATGTTAATTAATTCTACAGTGTTGGTGAGAGAGAGGAGAACACAACCATGAGAGCTTTTCACAAATTGAGGTTTATCTTTAATTTCGAGTTGGATCCACGTGTAATAAAAGTGTTGTTAATATTTAACCAAACACTTTACAACAATGTTTGCTTGCAACCACAGCCACAACGCCAAACACTACTTCATGTGCCTCACCTGTAACTCAATGATGGAATAAGTCAAATTAGTAATATTTAGAATGAATGAAAAATAAATAAGTTGAATTCTTGTAATTAGTTAAGTTGAAACTGATATTATATTTTTGTATTCATTAGGTTAAAAGAAAAATACCTCTAATTAGTTTATTTTAATCTTTATAATTTAATTATGTTTTATATTTTGATGATGAAGTACATTTAATGTAAAAAATGATTGGATGATGGAAAAGAATGTAAATTATGTTGTGATTTGGTGAAGGTTTAGGATGGTTGTATAGTGACTTGGGATTGATTGTGTGAATTTGTGGTAATGTGGATAACTTGGTATGCTATAAAAATCCTGTTTTTTCTATGTACCAATGATTAATGAAAAGATCTTAACGTGTTCTTAAAGCAGGGGGTGTTCTTAAAGTAGGGAATGTTTCATCACCTCACTCGTATATGATAATTGCAGCCACTTTCCAGCAGAAATGCACAGGAACCCTAAACTTGTTGTTTGGTCAAGTTCTTAGTGGATTGTTCCGATACCGACGACGGTAACCGGTGCATGGCGGAGCTGTGTGTTTCCAGTTTATATTTATTGATTGCATGGGTAGATTAACCACAAAAAAGAAGAAAAGGCAACGTAAATCTGACGTCGAATACTTGTGGATGGGGGCAAAAGGCAATCGAGGATGGAGATTTGAGCTCGATAAAAACGTTTGTAGAGCTGCAGTTCTTGCACCTTACTCCAATGGGGATGGAAACCCAGCACCCATTGCAGTAGCTAGAAGCATAGCAGCAAAAGATGCTAAATCTGTGGTCTCACAAAATAGAAAGCGAGGAATTTGAGATGGACCACACAACACATGAGCAGCATTTGCCACAGAGGAGTATTGACCAAGCATTGGATCTTCGAAGTTGCTTGCTAAAACACGCATAATTCCTTTATTATTTATATTCCTACATCATGAAATTTCTGTCTATATACTTTCTGGTTCTTGAGATTGTTTTAATCATCATATTTTATATTAAATACAATTTAATCATTAATTAAGTTCTTACAAATCAAAACGTACATTTTGTCAAAACTCTTAGAATATTCTATGATATTCTAGTAAACAAAAATTCAACTAAATCACAATAACAATCACAAAGATGATAAATTAACCCAATCTAACAAATATCTATCAAAAAGTTAGGTACTAACTTATTAGTTTAAGGTAGAATTTTCCCTCTTTTTTAAATATCATCTCTATTTTTTTAGGCTAAAACAAGGAAATAATCCATCAACCAATTTAAATTGTTTGACTAAGTTTACAATTTGACATGTAGGGAAAACTAATTGAATAAATTTTATATATCACATAAACCCTTCATCAAATATAAAATAAGCTTTTTATATAGTATCTTGTTGACATTGAAAGATATTACAAATATTGCCAGAGCAACAATTTAAAAAGCAAATTAAACAAAATATTATGAAGTAAATATTTTATATTTATATTTAATCAATTAATTTATTTTAATTCAAAAACAAAACTTCTTTAAAAATCTAAATTTAACAAAGAACGACAAATAAAAAAATTCGAGATAACTTGTTTAATTTTTAAGATTAATGAAAAATCCTATATGAAGCAAAAAATAAAAATAAAAAATGGAGCCCAATCTCCTATTAAATGAATGCTGAAAAATCATGAGTTTTTTTTTTATTATTAAAAACAACACAAGAAAACTAGGACAAATATCCTAAACTTGAGTTAATCTTCAAAATTTGCAATCCGTGAAATCTTAGACACAAGCTCAATTAAGAAACTCAATTCTTATTTAATTTAATGTTGAAGGATGAAATTAAAAAAAAATCAATTCAAAAAACTTGCTTAGCAAAACTGGAAAAATCTTATAAACTTGAGTTAATCTCCCAAACTTTTAACCTTTGAAGTCCTAGACTCGGGCTCAATTAAGAAGCTCAACTCCTATTAATTTAATATTACAAGATGAAAGTAAATAAAAAATATCAATTTAAATTTTTTTCTAAAGTAAAAACAAATAGCAATAAAAAAAATAATAGTCAAATCTAATAGGAAAAATAAACTGAAGGAGGATGCAATTGTAACAAATTTCAATTAAAAAAACTATCTAAAATAAAATAGTTAGCAATAAAAAATAGGGATCAAATCAGACAAATAAAAAAAAATTAAAGGGAGATGAAATTGAAAAAAATTCTAATTTTATAGATTATTTCAAATAAAAAATAGTAATCAAAATAAAAAATTAAATATACAAAAAAAAATAAATAAAAAGTTGGTTTGAAAATTTAGAATATCATGCTCGACAATCAAGGAAGAGAACGAAAAGAAGAAGAAAGGCCCGTTGCTACTAAATCAAAGTTCCGTTAATTGTATGTGCTGACCAAGGATGGAGGGACAATTGAGACTTGAAATAATTCTAATGTCATCCAAAAAGCAATCATTTGGAAGCCACACCCCCGTTACACGTTGCTTAAAGAGTGCATGTGTCCAATACATGCAACTACTTTTGTTTTTTAAATAATATTTTATATTTATTAAAATACTAAAATTTTCTGTTAACTTGATTATAATTAAAAAACCAAGATGTAAACAAGATAAAGCTCTTAAATGTCAGTTCAATTTTTTTGTTTATTTTTAAAGGTAATTTAATCATTTTATTATATTTAAAAATATTAAAGACCAAATATTTCTTGTCAATCTAACAATAATTAATGAGTCATGAGAAAAAAATGACCACATTACTTTTAATAAAAAGTTGGTGGGCTAGTGGTAAGAGCTTGGGACCAAGATATTTGCTTCTCTGTGGTCTCAGGTTCGAGTCCTGGGTTGCTCATATGATGACCACTAGAGGCTTACATGGTCGTTAATTTCAGGGCCCGTGGAATTAGTCGAGGTACGCGCAAGCTAACCCGGACACCCACGTTAAACAAAAAAAAAAAGTTGATTAATTTTTCTTAGAACAACAAATATTATTTTTACTGTTTTAATCCAATATTTTTTTTTTAAATTGCATAGTGAATTTAAATAATCTGGGCCTTGCTTATTATATCAAGAGATTAAGACTTCGGTTCATGCATAAAAAATAACCCAACTTTTGGATCTGATCCATGTTGGCCACCCTCTTAACATAGTTTTTCTTTTTATAATCATTCGTGCTACCTCATAAGCTCCAGATCTCCAAAGTTAATATTTTTCATATCAATTGTTGCCAAATTCTTCTTCTTCTTTTTTTTTTTTTTTTTTAATACATTAAAAATAAGAAAAGACAGGATACACACACACACACACTAAGCATTTGATTGATAGCTTAATCCACCTTCCAAGTTGGGAAAGAAAGCTCATTGGAGTGGAGAATTTTGCAGAACAAGACAACGCCACCAAGAAAGGTTGAGTATGTTGTTTCATGATATATCTTTATTTATAAGACCAGGCTATGCTTCACCATTCACAGGACTAACCCAGGGTTTAGCTAGTGCCGTGCAAAAACTAGTGTTTTTTTTATTTCTTTTAATAAAAATTTAGATTGATCCAGGTGAATCCACTTGTTACAAATAATTAAGTGAGTTTTATCCAAGAATAGAGAGATGGCAAGAGGACTATTAAATCAAATAATCAATACTACTAATAATAACTTAATATGGGTTCAAAAGGAACCTAGCTTAAGGTAGCTCTAACAAATTACTTTAATCACAAGCAATCACATACTCAAATGCCAAATCATTTCGCGGCCAAAATTGTACTTGATCAAATGCAAGCGAGTACAAAACCCATCACTAGAGAGGAGAGGAGGGGAGGGGGGGTCTGGCCTGCAAAGCAGATTCACGAAACCCATCACTTTCACTTCAAATGTCTCTTGCATTGCATTTACTTGCAAACAAAGCAGTACTCTATAAGAGAGGCAGAGCAATTGAACAGGGGCAGGGGATCACTCTTTGTATAGGGTTTTTTACTTAGCTTGATTACATCGCAAGAACCCACATGGTCTCCTCCTTTTTCCTTTCAAAAGACCAAGACTTTACAAAACTTGGCTCAAATTTAGGTTCCTTTTGATCTGGGTTTTCATTGGGTCCTCTGTTTTCTTCAACTTTCTGGTGTGTTAGTTTCCTGGATAGTCAAAGAACCATCTTTTGCCATTTTCTTGAGAAAGTTGAGGTTTTGCTTGGTTTCTGATCTGGAGTTTCTTTTGTTTGAACAAATGAAGACGAATCAAGAAAAGATGCATGTGTGCAAGTTATGCAACAAGAGTTTCTTGACTGGGAATATGTTGGGTGGTCACATGAGTATTCATGGAACTAGAAAATCTATTAAAGGAAATGTCAAGTTTGAAAGCAGCAACGTGGGTCCTGATAGTTGTGGCCTAAGAGAGCAGCCCAAGAAATCTTGGAAATCCTCAGACTTCAATCACGATGATAGTGTTTCAATGCAAGAAACAGTGAAATGTAGATTTTGTGGCAAAGAATTTGGTTCAGAAAAATCCCTTCATGGTCACATGAGGCATCACCCTGCTAAAGAAAGAAAAAGAGTTCACTGCGAAGAATGTGGAAGAGGGTTTCTGTCGTTAAAATCTTTAAGTAATCACAAGAGACTGCATCGTGAGAAGTTTAGGATCTCAAGTGAACCAAGGGCTAGTTCTAGGCCTAATCTGGTTTCTATGGCTTTATCTGCTACGGAGGCTGTGAATCTTGTGAGAAGAAAGCGATCTAGTAGAATGAGGTACAAGATTACTCCTAATTCTTCTTTTTCTAGCTTGAATGAATCTGTTTCTGGTTTTGATATTGACCAAGAAGTTGAAGAGGCGGCTCTTACTTTGGTTATGATGTCTAGGAGTGGATGTAATGGGTTTGATTCATTGTGTCGAAATAAGCGAATTGAGAGAGATGAGGATTGCCATGTTTTTTATGGTAATGAACTAGTCAAGCCAAAGAAACCCAGAGAGGATAATTTAGGCTCCTGTGATTTGGATTCTATGACTAGTATATATGGATGTGGTGGTGAAGGTGATACTGAGACGGGGCGTGATGAGGAAAATCAAGTTAGATCGGAAGGTCCGAGAGAGAGTATTTTCAAGGATACTGAATCCAAGAGCCCTCAATTGGATGATGAATCTGGAGTTGAATTTTGTGGTATTGATACAGAGAGGGGAGATCATGATGAAATGCTTACCAATTGCTCTGAAGCTGAATCAAGTCAGGATCTGATGAGTGAAGTTGGATTGGATTGTGCTGGTTTGGGATTTGAGAAATCTATTCCAAGCAATCAAGCAAGGTTTGATGCTTATGATTCTGAAATGGGAAAGGAATCTCGGTATCAGATGGTAGTAACCACTTCAAGTTCTGATATCATGCAAGGTCCTAGCAAGAAAGGTGATTTCACGTGCAGAATCTGCAACAGGAAATTCAACACTTATCAGTCACTTGGGGGTCACCAAACATTCCATAGAAAGTGTCCCGTAGAGGTGAAGGTTGATAGCTGCGAAAAGGATACCCAGACTAATTTTTCTGCTGAAACTGAGGCTACAGGCAAACTTGAATGTTTTCAGGAATTAGCAAAGCAGGAAAGTGATGAAGTTATTGTAAAAGATTGCGAGTCAAAGGAGGGTAAGGAGCACAAATGCTCAGTCTGCTTTAAAGTTTTTCTATCTGGCCAAGCTTTGGGAGGTCACAAAAGGGCTCATTTTCTTAGAGCCAGAGAAGAACAGAATACTGCAATGAAACTAGAAGCTTCCGGTATCTGTGATGCTCTCAATATCAATGTCCCTTACACAGTTGCTGCAGAGGCCAGTAATGATGTCCGGTGTGAGTCATGGTGTGTCCGGTGTGAGTCATGGTGGCCTGCAAATTCTCACAATCATGAGCCGCTGGTGGGTCATATAGCCAACTAAGATGAGCATGAAGCTGGAATTTCCTTCTCAAGAGTTTCCAGAATGTAGATACAGGATGGTGGGTTTCATTTCCGGTTCAAGGATAGTATACAGAGGTAGATTCTATTTTCTATTGTCGCTTATAAGTCTCAACTACACTCATCTGGTTTGATTCTTTGCCATACAATTTCATCTATGAACTGGAGAGGCTTCATTGTTGAGAATCTGAAGCTCACAGGCCAATTTACATGAAATTTTGATACTGTAGTTGGTCTTCTTCTTCTTCTTCTTCTTTTTTTTTTGCATTGTTGTATTCTTTCCAGTATGTCAAATGGAACAGATGAACAAAAACATTATTGTTGATCTAGACTGAGTTGCCAATTTTTGTTTATTACATTCTTTTGTACCGAATACCGAACAGAAAACAATCATACAAGTATAAAATCTCAGTACTTTTGTGTATACGCAGTTTTCAAGATTGGTTGGGACTTGTTAGCATGTGGGATTGAGATAGATAAGAGCTTGGTGGCAAATCAAACAATTTATGATTTTGTACAGAATAAAAGGTAGTTGTTCAGTCACCTAACACATAAACATGACATATTATCTCAATCTGCAATTATTTACTCTTAGTTGTAATCTAAAAGAAAACTCATCTTGCATTTTATATTATTTACTGGTCGCTCTCAACATTTAAACATGCTTCCTCTTATAATCTTATGCTAGCAGAGCTAGGCCAGGCTAGGCTAGGCTAAGAAGCCACTTGCTTGACCTTAAAGGCAAATAGTTCCTCTGCATGTACTTTGTGCCAGTTGCATTGAGACACAAACTTAAAATGAAGCAGACTGTATAGGATCCAGCTGCTGCTAGTGAATTAGCTCATGATGGCTGTTTTCTTATTTGTCTTGGAGAGAGTTGGAGTGGGTTTGCAAACCAGGCAAGCTCTTGAGTCGAGCTTGAAGACCAACCTTAATGGCATCGCTTGAAGACCAACTAGAAACCGACCAACCAGTTCCCAGGCTTTTCTTTGAATAACTAGTAGATCGTTCTTGGATTTCCCAAAAACTAGGCAACCAAATGTCTCTATTTTAGTTTTTGTTTTGTTTTCTCGTTGTTTTAGATTTGTGCTTTGTTTTGACCTTATTTTTTATATGGTATTTAGACTTGTCCTATTTCAGATATGCCCCTTCTAATTATATTTTGAATTTATACAACTTTAAGCTTTTCCAAAAAAAAAAATAAAAAAAATTCTAAAGATTCATCAATAAAATTGGCGGCCACCATATTTGCAATGAGCCCCCGAAACTAAGACTTTTTGCTTGAGCATCCGTCTCAAAACAGCGAGAGGCTGTTATCTCATTTTGCTCGAGGTTGTTTGTAAGATAGTTATTGTTATTTTTTAAAATGTTTTTTAATTTATAAATATATTATAAAAATATTTTTTAATTTTTAAAAAATTATTTTTGGTATTAGCATGATTTAAAAACAATAAAAAATATTAATTTAAAATAAAAAAATAAAAAAATTTAAATTTTTTTAAAATATTTTTAAAATATAAAAACAATTAGAGCTTAAAATAAAAATAAAAGATACCAAAGGCACCCTGGTATTTTGGCCCATTTCTCCCACAGTCTGGTTTTCGTCAACTAAATAAATTTATTATTCACCTATTTATTTGGATTCTGCTATTAACCACTTTCCTTTCCTCGCGCTGATAGGCATATTATTCATCTATATATTTTTGTATTATTTGATTCAATAGTTAATAATTAAAAATTAAAAAAATTAGATTTATTTATGGGTAAAAAGTGTCAGGATTCTTCAACTATTGGTTAAAATGTACATACCCAATTTATTGAGCTCATATAATAACTGTAAAAATTAGGGTTTGTTTTGTCAGATTAGCTTTCTATCTAAATAACTGGGGTTGGTTTCTGTTACATGATACAATAATTCACGTGTGTTTATGACCATTTATAAATGTCATGTACTAGTCATGTGACAAATACTAACTACAATTTAAACGAAACATAACCTTTAGAAGAATTTTTTTATTTTTTTATATAGTTTTTCTCTGCGCTGAACAAATTACATAGAATTGTTTATACTTCGGTTAATAGTTCATGGGACATTTTATTTTATATTTATTATGATATTGGCCATATGTTATGTAGTTAGTTAGATTAAAAAAAATTTAATATACAAAAATATAATCATTATCAATATGTTTTGTAAAGTACAAAAATATTTTATTGTGAGCTAAAAATTTAATGCATCCTTTTAATTGAACAAATGGAGAATTAAAGTCATGAAAAATATTAAAAAATAATTTTTAATAATAATAAAAAATTAAATTGAAAAGTTGAGAAATAGATATAAATTAAAATATTTAATATTATATCAGGTAGCTCTTTAGATTTTTTTTTATTTAATTAGATAGCATTTAATTTTTTTTATAAAAAGAGAGATAACTAAAATTCCATTAAAACAAAATAATTTTCTAATTTTTCTAATTTTTTTCCTCTTGAATTTTTTCTTTATTTATATTTATAACTAAAATCAGTCTCATCTCAACCTTTTTATTTATATTTATTTTCTAACACAAGGCTTACAAAAATTGTAATTTCTAAAATATATGGTTAAGGACTTCTTTCCCTAAATCTTGATCTAAACACACACACATAATCCAAATCACCATTTATAGAAATTATCATCAACCATCTAACTCACCTAAACCATATACATGTCCGCCCTAAGGCTATATTTTTCCATATTCACTAATCTCAATTTCCACCAAAATTTGCATCATCCACATTCAATATAAAATTATTAGCCCAAAAATACAATAATTTAACATTTTTTTAAATAATCTTAATTATACTTAAATAAAATTATATAAAAAATCCAATTACAACCAAAGCACAAGGACTTGATCATTTTCTCATCATTATCAACACATTCGATATATAATAAATTCATGGAATTAAACAATCATTTCATTAGTTTCACCCGTTTCAATAAGGGCTCATTTTCTTCCATAACCTGTCTCAATTTTCTTTTTCACAGTTAACTTATATTCCATCATTAAATATGTAACTAAGTAAAACACAAGCAATTATCTCTTTAACTTGATGCTTCTTCATACTAACTCTTCTTTGATAACATAAACATTCCATTAAAATTAGGTAACAATTTAATCTATTTCTAATCAATATCAACATATAAACGCACTACATAAAATTATCACAATTCAATCGTATACCTTCTCAAATTATCACAATCATACAATCTTCGATTACCCTAATAATAAATAGAATTCAAATACATATTTATTTTATTCTAAATCATAATCATTATAACATAACACATTTATCATATAAAATTTAACAATTTTTAATTAATTCTTTTTAAACCATTTTTCAATTTCAAAATCACAAGAATATAATTCCATCCATACTAACGATTTCAATCACATTGAGTTAACATAACCAACACTTACTGTAAACCTTCATTCCATCATAATTTGCATCAAACAAAACATATTCCATCCCAATAACAATAAACACATATAAACTTGCAATTTCTCCAAAATTTCATTACAAACCCTAAAATATGATAAAGCAAATCAATTCATTTCAAATCAATACCACCATAATAACATATCATAATGATACACAATTCATGTAAAGTTACACAATTTCCATAATTCTCTCATTTTTTTCTTAATTGGCTGGTCACACACATTATCAAAAGGTCATGAATTTTTTTCTTCAATGTTTTTTAATTTCACCCTTAGAACAACCTCTTACATATCAAATAATTCAATTTCAAACTCATTTATCATTTCCTTAAAATTTCAACCAAAAACCATAAGTTAAAATTTTGCAATTCATTTTTATAGAAAATCAATTAATTCTCATCCTAACTTGTTTAAGAAAATTTAGAACACCTCACTAGGTGAAATTATGGATCCCGAAAGTTGTCCATTTGAATTTTTATGAACCCTCATTGTTTAACCTTCAATTAGCTAACTTTCTCTTTCATAATCTCTCATTAAACTCACTTTGATGGAGTTTAGTCTCTTACAAACCGATTTAACCAACTTAAAACTCAACTTTAGATGCTTTTACAAAGGAAAATGCAAGGAAAGATGAAGTTTGGAAGCTTCTCCCCCATCCATGACCGACAATTTCCTTTTATAAAGGAGGGGGATGTCGATTTTCCATTTATTTATACTAAGCATAATTTTTTTCTCTTAATATTTTACCCAACAGTTTATACTGTCAGAAGGCCTTTTCAAACTTTAATTCACTTGCAATTTTAATCTTAGATAGAAAAACATGTTGGTAGACTCCTCCTAAACTTTTAGCTCAATCAAACAATTAAATTGATCTTTATGCTTGATAGTGTAAAACTGGATAGCAAGAAATTTTACATAAACATTTGAATTTGCATATTGTTTTATTTAGTTAATTCATAAAGATTTTTATAGTAATTTATTAGGGACTTTCATCCCTATTTATGATAAAAATCTTCCTTAGGATTTGTCTCATTTTGGTTAAAAATTGTGATTGTACATGAGGTATTTACCAGCAATTACTGTTATTCATGTTTAAAATTATACATTAATTTATTTGGGACTCTATTCGGGGGCGGAGCAAGGATTATTTGCTAGGAATGACAACAAATAATATAACAAGATATAATATTTATTTTAATTTATTGTACATGAGTTGTAAAAAAATCCAGCATGATTTAGTTTTATTCAAATAACTTATTACAAACATATATAAGAAATGACCTTTGTATGAGGTAAAAGGTTTGGAGCAACACCAAATTGAGTCAAAGCAATGACGTTAATTTCATCTTCATGATGTATCCATCACCTTAATGTTGTTAGTCTTTAAACCTATAAAATATAAACATACAAAGTATATAAGAAATATTAGCTAAAGCGAAGCATTATTTTATGTTTGATAAACTTTGAAATAAAGTAAAAAATAATAAAGAATGATTTTTACATATTTATTTTAATTGTGCTCGTCGTTCTTTCATAGAATAGAAATCATCGATTATCATATTAATTGTGAATCTTTCAACAATTTCTTTTACTATATAGATAATCAAATAATTTGCAAGAAAATCATTCTTCATCCAACTGCGAAGTCTTATTTTAACATTCTTCATTGCCAAGAAAGCTCGTATAGTAGTTGTTGTCAAAACAGGAAGAGACAAAATAAACCAAATCAACCTAAAATCAAAACATATATCGTGAGAAAAAATTGATAATTTTTGTAGCTCTACTAAAAACAAAACAAAACAAAAAAAATCCAAGTATAATCAAAACAAACCAATAAAATATATCTACTTAATTAGAAAAAAATCACTATCAAGAATTCAAAAAACAATTGTTAGAATTAGCAGATTTGAAAAAAAAAAAGCAAAAATAGTAAAATTATAAAAAAACCTCATCAAATTTTTAATAAACATCTCCAAACAAAATAAAAATATATTTTAAATTTAAGTTATTGATACCTAATTTCCTTGTTTTGTTTAATGAAAGATGAATTAATCGGTACTCTGTTCAATTTTTCCTTAGAAAAATTTTGTTTGTGATTTGTAGTGACCGACTGCGTTGTAGGCATTTATATTAGGGCTGTATGGAGAGAAAAGATAGCAAAACACATTGATAATTTTATATTTTTTTTCTTTCCACATAGGCTTGTAGGTACCATAAAATCAAGGCAAAGTTAAAGGAATTCAAAAGTAAAGCAAAGGATAACAAATATATTTATTGTAAGAATGACCCATCTCATTAAAAAATATTATAGCTCCTCACATTTAATTACTAAATAAACAAAAAAACCAAAAAAAAAAAAAGTCTTGCAGGGGCTCGGCCCCTGCTTGCCACCCCTGACTTCATTAAATGTCATTACTCAAAATTTATAGAAAATTCTTTTTTTTTAATAATTCTTTTACTTAATCGAGAAGTTTAAGTGATTTATCACTAGTATAGATTTTATTATTTTATTTCATCCAAGATTTAGCTAATATTATTGGGAATTTTCACCTCCAATACTTACTAGACATTCCTCATCGGATTATGTGTTATTAGTATAATATCTTGCATACACATAAATGATTTTCTTATTGCCTCCTTTAGAAACAACGTTTGAATGATAATGTTACTTGTCAACCAGGTTAGTATTGAAGCGTTTGCTCCTATTTTACTGGAGATCCCTGTGGGGAAAAGCAGTGCAATTTTGCAATGTTTTTAGCATAGAATCGTAACTCTCATGGAATCCTACCAAGAAACAATCAGCTTCCCACTCTTATTTTTCTCTCCAGAAGTATAATTAATATACAATTCCGCAGAGGAATTTGATCCAATGCATTATCTGCAACATCGTTGTATACCAATATCTAGAGCAGAAATTGACGTGAGAGGGTAGATTATCTAGAAGTAGAATCAATTCAAAGCAAACAATATTGGTGGAGGACATTCTCATTCCCCCCCACTGAATTTTAGTGAGACAAAAATTGTAGTTGAAAGACTTACGAAGCAAAAAAATATCAGTAAACAACGACATTTATATAATTGTTACAGATAAATCCAACCCACAATCTTTTTAAAAAAGTTCATCACCATTTACATTACTATCATAAAAATAAGGTTCCAACATCCTCTAAGCAAGTTAGACATGAGTAAAATATGTCACCATCAACATTTTCTAACCATTATTAGAAACTGTACCCTCCACTGCAAATATTCTTCGAGTCCCCTCCAAAAGAACAAGTTGTTGCTTGATTTTGCATGGATATCTTATTTCAGTTACTTGTATGAGTAATTTAACCCTGTGGATGATCATCTAAGTTCCACAAGCCACCCCATAGTCCATAATAATCCTCTACAACATAGTCTGCCCAAGATGCGAAATCTTGAGTCATCACAGGCGAGCATTGATCCTCCATATTGTGGTACATGGAATACATTTCTTGTGCTTCATGCATCTTAACATGATCAATGGTGTTGACCATTTTCATTTCACCAGCTTCTAGCTGCTGCTGCTGCTGGTGTTGCACTTCCTGTTTTAGAATCAGAGCTTCTCGCTTTTCTTGTTTCTGAGAGGATTTATCTTTCTTCTTGAAATGGGTTCTCCAATAGTTTTTTATCTCATTATCTGTTCTACCAGGCAAGTATCTAGCAATAGTTGACCACCTGGAGATGTATGAACTATTAATAATAGTTTATAGAGAAATGAAAATAGACAGAAAAAAAAAAAACCAAGACAGAAAGATTTTATAAAGGGAGGGATCAAATGCATTACTTGTTGCCCCAGAGAGCATGTAGTTCAATAATGATGCCTTCCTCTTGTGGTGTTATTTGGCCTCTCTTAAGTCCTGGCCTAAGGTAATTCACCCACCTCAGTCTGCAGCTCTTTCCACTCCTATTCAAGCCTGCTAAAACCAATAATAAGCTAAAGTTAAGCACTAGAACAATTAAACGTACGTAGATTAATTTATAATATCAAAAGCTGAAAGCATGATCAGTTTCTACCAATGAATGATGAACTCTAAATTTTGCCTCTCCCACCCAAAATTAAGAGTGTATGTATATAATTAATTTACTGATAGCTAGTAGCTTTCTTGTTTTTATCTCTCTCCCTTTAATTACCTTTGCTAAACATCAAGCCTAGCTAGAAAGAGAGCTTACCTGAGCACCTAGAAACAGAACTCCACCTTCCCTCACCGTTCAAGCTCACATATTCACTAAGCAACTTATCCTCTTCAGGAGTCCAAGGACCCTTCCTCCACCCTTGCTCAGCAATTCCCCTACCCATCATTGCTACCATGTTGCTTTACTTTTGTCCAAAACTGTGTGTTGTCTCAAATTTGCATGACAGGTGCACATAGTCTTCCCCTATATATATACCTCCTCAATCAGTCATGCAGCTAGAATCCTCAATTTTATTTTACAAATTAAAATGATGATCTCATGAGCACTAACGTCTTTCTCCATTATTTTGGCTTCAGGTTCCTCAGTGCAATCATTCCTTCCCTCCTATAATCTGAATCCAAGTGTTACTATATGCTTACCCAGCTCACTATCTCTTAGCCAATCAGCAGTGTACAATTGTCTCTACTAGATCTTTGCTACGTACCGTACTGTATATCATCAGCATAAATCCAAGCAATAATGTTTGTTGTCTAGCTATGATAATGAGATTATAGACAGCATAATCTTTATTTAGCGATAAAAGAAAGTTAGTGGGTTGCTGTTGTTTCCTCGAAAACAGCTTGCGCTCCAATGCCATTACACCATCTGTTGAATTGTTTAATGTAAATGGTGTGTATTTTAATAGCTGATGAAGGTTCTAGGATGCCAAATACGGTAATGGGGCATTTAAATATGCCCGAAACAGTCGACTTGGATGAGTCACCTAAGCTACATCTGGCTTTTTGGATGACTATAAGGAGCATTTTTAGAACGTTAGGGCATAAATTAATTGGTTATACTTAATTTTTTATGTGGTAAATGCCTATATATAGGTAATGATAGTTATCAGAAATTATTTCATTAGTATAAAGGTATGAAAGATGCATTTATAGAGTGAGTTCAAGATCTTGTTAAAGAACTCGAAGATCATACTAAGAAAAGCTTGATTTGATTGCGCGAAAAAGAAGTCGAAAGCAATGTCTTCTCCTATGGCCATCTCTTTTTGTGTGTCAAGTATACCTCTAATTCTTTGAATTCAACCTCTCAAGTTACCTAATTTTCTGGGCACAATCAGCCATCCATGTGTTTAGTGATCACTTGGAGACAGCCAAGTTTGAACTCCAAATATTGCAAGTTAAAATCCTTGACGACTATGTTTACCCTTTGACAAAACCTAGAAGATATTATGGAAAGGTTTCTAGATAATTACGACATCATGGAGCCCCCCATAGATCACCTCATATAGAAACAAAATTCCACGGAGTTGAAAAAAGTAAAATTCCTCCTCTACTAATTATGCAAGTACAAGTGGCTAGTGTTTATGGCTGAAGCAAAGTTATATCGATAATTACAAAAGTTATTGAATGCACTGGTATAAAATTGAAGAATACAAATAGAAATATGATGATTTTTTTTGGTAATTTACGGGGTGATATTTATCAATTAATTTTTCAATTACTAATTTCATTCATAAATATGGATGAAAATATATCATTGGTATATATTAAGTGAATCATAATCAAAATAAAACGAATAAAAAAACTAAACAGTACAATGACGTGCAAGTTTTTATAGACACAATTACCGATAAAATTACAATGGAATTCAAACAGGCAAATTATACATTGACATGACACTTACACCGACAAAATGGCCAACGGAGTCACCGTTAGAATAATTTTATCGATAAATCCATTGATAATATTTAATATTTGACCTGGGGCCAACCCTCCTCTCCTCCTCTCCTATTTCTACTTATTCCTTAAAAAATTTCTCTCAACAAAACAACTCCAACCCCTCATTTCCTCAATCTCAGCATAATTTAACCTCCCGTAACTTTTCCAGTCACAACAACACTCTGTTTGTTAGCATTTGTGTTCTAATTGAAATTTTGTTGAGGATTCTCCAACTTATGGAAGCAAATCTACGTTTTGGATTTTTCTTGTTTTATTTTTTTTTTCTCAAACAAACTTGTTGTATGGATT
This sequence comes from Populus tremula, assembly GCA_964019445.1. Classification (NCBI taxonomy): domain Eukaryota; kingdom Viridiplantae; phylum Streptophyta; class Magnoliopsida; order Malpighiales; family Salicaceae; genus Populus; species Populus tremula. The sequence goes on along the minus strand of CAXHTJ010000014.1, from coordinate 10,287,692 downwards.
TATGATTTGTACATGTTATGGTTTGTTTTAGATTTTGTAAAATTATATATATTTTGTAAATTGTTGAAACTTATGTCAAATTATCGTCTTAGGTGTTTTGTAATGAAATAAATAATTGCTTGTTTAATGGGTTCGTTTTATATTTTGTCAATTTCATTTTCAAGATGTAATTTCTATAAATGTGTACAAATTTGTATCTACGTAGATAATTGCTAATGAATTAAGAGTAGTATTAAAATAGGTTAAATAATCTTGAGCTAAACCAATATTTTTATAAATTTATTTAGTTGACGTAGTTAATTAATACATGTTGTCATCATTATTTGATATAGGTTCGATAGAAATGATGAATAATTGTTCATTGATGTATCGAGATTCACCCCAAGGATTGCGGAAGATGGATTATTGTAATGGGGTTCAGGGTTTTATTAATTACACAATATCTAATTTGAGAAATATTAGTGGAGGTGGTATTAGGTGCCTATGCAAGAGGTGTAAAAATAAAAAAGTTTCTTGATCTAGATGTTATAATGATACATCTTCTATAAAAAAAAAAATGGTTTATGGAGGAATCCTTGTATTGGTATGTACACAGAGAACCATTTGTTCCTCACGAGACTATGGTAGAAAGGATGATTGAGTCAACTTCTAGTGCTAGCAATGTGCATAAAGTTATAGATGACAATAGTAATCCTTATAAGACTTTGGTTATAGATGCAATGAGAATGAATCAGGGTCATGCCGGTCAATGTCCAATCATAGATGAAGAACCTAATGTAGACATGACTAGGTTTTTTGATCTTTTAAAAGATTCTGACAAACCATTATGGGATGATTGCACAAATCAAAGTTAATTATCAGTTGTTGCATAGGTGTTCACCATCAAGTCGTATCATGGGTTGAGTGAGGCCAATTATGACATAATTTTTGAATGGGCAAGAAGAATTTTACCTGAAAGGAACAGGCTGAAAAAGAATTTATATGCTACCAAGTCCATGATGAAATCCCTCGGTCTAGGATACTAGAAAATTTACATGTGTCCAAACTTTTGCATGCTAAATTACTTTCAAAATGTCGAGCTGACCAAGTATAGGATATGTGGGCATTCCCGTTATAAACCCAAAACTAGTAGGGGAAGGACTCTTGTCGCACACATAAAAACTTAGATACTTCGCAATCACACCTAGACATTAGGGGTTATTCATGTCACTAAATATTGTTGAGCATATGACATGGCACCAATCATATGATGCAGTGGATAGAGTAATGATGTGCCCTTTTGACGATGAAACATGAAAACACTTTATCAGTATGCATCCTTACTTTTCAGCTGAATCAAGAAATGTGCATCTTGGGTTATGTATAGATGGATTCAATCTATTCAAGTCATTTGTTACTCCTTATTCTTGTTGGATTGTACTCACGGTTTACAACTTGCCACCATAGATGTGTATGAGATCGAAATTCATGTTTTTATCTACAGTCATACCGGATCCTAATAGTCTGGGTTGGAATATAGATGTTTGCCTTCGACCATTGATTGATGATTTTACGCAGTTGTGGTCATTCGACGCTTTAACTTATGATGCATCGACGAAACAAAATTTTCTTATAAAGGCAGCTTTGATGTGGACTATCAATGATTTTTCAACTTATAGAATGATTTCTGGTTAGAGCATGCATGAAAAACTAGTATGTCAATACTGCATGAAAAATAACAAGGCATTCGCATTAACAAATGATGATAAAACATCTTTTTTTACTACCACCGACGGTTCTTGTCAACGATCACTGGTACAGAAAGAATATAAAATACTTTTTTATTGGTAGAGTTGAAAAGGATGTTGCACCTCTGTATATTTCGAGAAGTTTCCTGATTTTGGTTTAACTTACAATTAGGTAAAGCGAAGCATTTTCTAAAAGGTTCATCATTGGAAGACCAGTCTCCTCCGCCATAGTCTTTATGTCATGCATATAGAAAAGAACGTGTATGAGAACATTTTCAACATAGTTATAGACGTGAAGGGGAAGATAAAGGACAACATTAAGGCTAGAATGAATATACCTTTGTTTTGGCACAATAAAAATATAGAGTTGGATTATATTGTGTCACGGGTCGCAAAGCCCTAAGCAAGCTTTGCCTTAAACAAGAATGCACAACTACTTGTTTACCAATGGCTTAAAAGTTTGTGTTTTCCTGATGGACATGCCTCAAACATATCAAGGTTGGTTAATTTAAAGGATTGCAAATTCTATGGAATAAAGAGTCATGATTGCCCCGTGTTTATGCAAACATTCATTCCATTAGCTTATCAAGATATATTGCCAATGGGGATATGGGATGCACTCATGAAGATTAGTCATTTATTTAGAGATATATGCTCCAACAAGTTATAGATACAGTATATTGAAAGGCTTGAAGCAAATATCATCCAGGCAATATGCAAACTTGAGATGATATTCTCTCAATTATTTTTTGACTTAATAGAACATCTATCTATGAATTTACCGTTTAAGGCAAAAGTTGGAGACTCGATCTAGTATAGATAGATGTATCTATTCGAGAGGTTAGAGATTACACATGCAATGAAATTAAAAATTTATTTTCATTGTTTTCTATAATTGAAAACATTCATTTAATTTCATATAGGAACTTGTTCAACCTTAAGAAAAAAGTTAAAAAGAAGGTGCATGTTGAGACTTCGATATGTGAGGCATATATTGTTGAAGAGATCTCAACATTTATCTCATACTATTTTAAGCCTCAATTGAGAACAAGAATCAATCACATTTTAAGGCATGACAATGGTGGTGAAGTGCCTTGGAGTGAGAACTTGTCAATATTCTCCAATCCTGGACGACCCACACCAAAAAATGCTATCAGGGAAAGATATTCATCAAATATAGAATTAAGATAAACACATAATTATATGTTATTTAACTGCGATGAATTGAAACATTTTATTTAGTAAGTGTAATACTTAAACTTTGTTAATACTGAACTATTTATCTCTTGTAATATCATAAACTCATACATTGTTGAATACCTCATAGGCAACATCGTCAATATTTACTTTTTAAATCTCACTACTAACGAATCCAAAATCTTTTAATTATAAGATGAATAATTTTCCACGAGTTCAAAATACATGTATGCAATTTTAATTATCATTATATATCGGGATACTTAATTTCATTACACATTTCTCATTTATTATTCATTGTTGTACTTTATGTTTCAGGTTTATATATTGAAAAGGAATGCTAGTGCTATATGGGTTCTGGAAAAAAAAAGATGAAGTGCTACAACGGGTATTTTATCAATGGATATATATTTTATATTGAAGAACATGGGTAGGGTAAAAAGACATATAATAGTAGGGTTTGTGTTAAGGAATCGACTTCTAAGGAGTTTAAAGTTAACTATTATGCGAAATTAAAAGAGGTAATTAAATTGTAATATCACAGCGAGCAGAATATAGTATTTTTATTCAAATATTATTGGTATGATACCACTGACAGATGAATAAGAGTAGATCCCTATCATGGTTTAGTCAAAATTAATTCAAAATCTAGACTCTATAATGTCCACGATGTCTTTATTTTTGTCAAGCAATGCCAACAAGTTTATTACATATACACTCATTTCTTTAGAAAGAATCGTTTACGAGTTAATTAGTTATCTATATTGAAAACCAAACCTAAGGGTCATGTCGAGGTTGTTCAAGATGAGAATGATGAATCAAATGTGGGAGATGATGTCTTTCAAGTTAGTAAGTTAATTGATCCATATCGAGTTGCTCCATCGATTCACTTAGAAGAAAATTCAAATTTTCATGTCTTCAATAATATTTTTGTTGATGTTGACGCTAAGGAGTTAAATGTTGTTCTGAATTCTAGCGAACAAGCATAAGTCGATGAAGATGATGATAACAATGAAATCAACGTAAAATATTGCGATGAAGCTGACGACGAGTCAATTAAGGAAGAAGAAGTCAATTCTGACTAATTATCAAAACACAAAAGTGTAACGTCATAAACTATAATGTAATTTTTATTGATGAAATTCTCTACAAAGAAGTATTTATTTTCTTATTGTTATGTGAATTATTGTTATTGTGTTGTGCGTATAACTATCAATTTAAGTATTTACAGGATATATATACAAGGAACAAATTACATATGGGTATATCGATAGTTTGTTTTTGTTAGTGTATTCTAAAGGTAAAGGGAATTGTTCCCTTCATATGTCACTGATGGCAATTAAAACTTTCAAATGATTTTTACAAGCGAAATCACCGGGAGCGCATTAGAACTTTATTTTTTCCTCTCGGTAAAATCTTAGTTTTTTCTCAAATTCTCTCCTCAATTCTCTACTATTACATTCTATCTCTCAAACAACAAAGCTAGAAATTAAGCTTTCTTTCTATTAACACAATCAACAATTATATGCAGGTAAATTTTTTGAAGTATTTGTTTTGTCTTATTTTTCTTCTTTTCTAAGGTATATTAATAATGTATTTTTTTTTATCACACCTAGTTCAACTTCGAAATTAAGCACGCCATTAAGGTAAGAATTTTTTATTCCTTAGGCTATATTTGTTTTGTATTGTTTTTTTTTTGTCTATGTTTTTGTTCAATTATTTGCTCTTTATAATTTTATGAAGTAATAGTTGTGTTATATTTTAGTTGTTTTTATAATAATTTTTTTATTGTTTTGTTGAATTTTAATTATTATTTTCAAATTTGTTGCTCAATTTTAATTGAATATATAAGATTAAATTTAATTTAAAAAATTCTTGTCAATTTAGGATTAAAAATATTATCACGTAGAAAATGAGAATTTTTTACAAAATTGAATTATTCAAAATTGTTGGTAGAAATAAAATAAAATCAACTAGTTCATAGCATATATGTTGTCTATTTGCAGGATTATAAATTTTGTATAGTTTCCTGTATAAGGATGGTACCGCCAAATTTTTATTAAAAAAAATTGAAATAGTTTATTTTTTCATAAATTTGTGCAGATGCATAGGGGAAAATCAATTGAACGCTGTGAACACATGATTGCAGTTAGTTCTTCTATCAATGATTATGACAACAACGTGTCATTAATTGTCGATCAAGAAGAGGCACCTGATGCACATGTGTTGACTTATGACGTTGCCTCTTCGAGTGCGATGCCGCAACGTAGAGGCAGGGTCCTTTCATAATGGGATCCATTCACCTGCAAGTACAAGGTATAATGGAAGGACGACCTTTCAATGTAAGTTTTTTTTCTTTGAATTGGTTTATGTTTAACAATTTATGAACAAATAATATTTCATTAAATTTATTAATTTTCAGGTTCATAAATATTGAGGTTGCCCAAATAATAACATCGACATTTAAATAGTCGATGGAAATTCCATTATTTCAATGGAACCAGGTTTCTAAACATCCTGAATGGAAACCACAGGCCAATGCATGGTTTATAAGATTTAAGATTAATATTAACTTAAAATTTTTACTATTTATTATGTTAATTCGTTTACTTTATTAAAATTATTTAAAATTTTCTTTTTATAATATTTTACTACAAGGTTAAATTTGAGTGTGATAGAGCAAAAGATAATGTTACGATGAAAGTTTGGGAGAATCACAATGCAACTAGGTAACATCAAAATCATGATATTTTTTTATATTTCAAATATTAAAATTTCATTTGTTATTTACTCATATATAATATGTTTGTATCATATATATTGTGTGATTTTTTGTACGAGGTGCAAAAGAAATCTAAAAAATATGCCAAAGAGAGCGTTCTACCAGGCTGGAATGACGTGATGATTTGGAAGGATTTCAGGCCACCATACATCCTGGAGAATATATAGGTGGAATATATTTAGGACATGATGTCTAAGCATTTCACACGATGGTCATAGTCTGGTGCGGGGAAACAGAGCCAGAAAATTCATAGTTCGGTTACCACGCATACCGGTGGCTCCATTCTATTAGTTTCACATGCGAAACGAGTGTTAAGAGTTATTTTAATCACATCCATTTGTAAATAATTTGTTTTTATTTATAAATATATTTCACTAACAATATTTTTATTTCACAAGCTACAACTCTTAGACGTGAGCCAAGCCCAATGAAGATTTTTATGAAAACGCACGTGTGGAGTGAATACCACCAAAAAAGGTTGCAGTAGTTTGTTGACAGTCGAGCTCAATACTTTGTAGTATGTTGGTATTCAACCATTTTCTTTCTTAAGTTATTATTTTCTTGAATTTGATGATTTCATGTTTTATTTCTAGGAGACATATAATAGTCAGTTGAAGGAGAGATATGGAAACAATCCTTCGACCCATATGAATTTCGATCCAGATTTGTGGTTGGAGGCAAGATCATCTTATGGGGACAAATTTACATTTAACAATAATGGTCACCAAATGGACCATATATCAGAAAAACACAAAACATAAAGAGAAAAAAATAAAACAAAGCACAAGGGGCCCATAAATAAATCAACGAAGATCTCCAAATATTTCTGGATTTTTCTGATATTAAAAGGGGCTTCGTTTAGCTAGATATCTAAATAAAAGGGGAATAAAATACATGGCTTGAGGCCTAGACCTGACCCACTTTTCTTCTCTATTTTTTTACTGGGATGGATCGAGCCCCGCTGACCTCGCTCGGTTACTAGTTTAGACTAGTGACCGGCCTAGGCACCAGACACGCGTGAATTAACACATGTGTTCACTACACAGTGTGAAGGTAATTATAATTACTAGCAATGTAACACATAAAAGAGCTAATCACTTACCAATCATTGATTGGAATTTATAGAATCTTCCAACCGTCCCTCTCCTATAAATTCCTTGATAAAGGCACCTTTCTAATAGTAAGTTGAGGTCACACATAGACCAATCTTGGCCTAATGACATTGTGGCATCATCTTTAGGACATTTGATCTCTAGGTGTTTTTGTTTTGGCAGTTCTTTTTCTCGTATTTGTAACCACCTTCGATCTTGTGAACCTTAATTTCTTTGTTTTTTTTCCAATGAAACTTTTCTCCTCAATTGAGTCAGTGGCCGTTCCTAAATCGAATGGCTTGTTCAATCCTCTAGGTTATAGTAACCAGGTCAGAAAAATATTATGCAGAGCTTCCAACCAGGTACTCAAAGTATGGGGCCTTGAACGTGTTGGCAAACAAATTAATCATCTCTTTTTCCAATAAAAAAGGATTAACTTGTGCAGTTGCCTCACATCACCTTTGGGTGTATTCTCTTACGAACTCCTTATTGTCTTTATCAATAGTTTGCAAACGTGACCATCAGGACCCATATCTATGTTGAACTTATATTGCTTAATGAAGGCGTCAACTAAGTCCTTCCACTTTTTTACTTTGATATTATCCAACCATATTTACCAAGTGATGACAGCATCACTCAAGCTATCTTCAAAGAAGTGAATCAATATTTTTTTTTGTCATAGACCACTTTAGCCATTTTATTATAGTATGCCTTGAGATGTGTTACAGGGCATTGAGTTCCTGTATATTTGATAAATTCAGGCACTCTAAAACTTTTAGGGATGATTATGTTGGGCAACAAACACATCTCATCAACCTTTATATGGTCATGTAGGCTAGTTCCCTCAAATGTTCCCATCCTTTACTTTAGAGTAGCCAATTTGTCAAGGCTATCTTCTTTTACCATTTTGTCCTTTTAAGATTCCTTCACTATAAAGTCATTAGTAGACAACATTCTTATGGGATATGCTGGTTGAGCAATTTTGGAATACGTAACCTATTGAGATTTAAATGACCCCTTATTTGCCCCTAGATTCTATGGATTTGCGAGCAAAGGTTCAGGCTAAGCTGAAAATTTTGCTTCTCTGGATTTAGATCCCAAGGCATATTCGAGTTGACTAGTAAGCCTTGTGACTTCATCTCTAAGAATTTCCAACTCTTTTTGGTGTTGGGCTTCCAACTTGGCTCTATCTTCGTTTTCTATTTGTCTTTTACATAGTCGAGTGTTATAAATGTGTTTCAATGAGGAACCTATATTTCACCCTACTAAATGAAAATTATGTAATTATGCAATCATGCACATATGATGATGCTATCAACAAGTAAAACACAACTTTAATGTGGTAATGGTAATTTATTCATGGATTTTAGGGACTTGATGTCGTCATCATACCAATAAGAGGATCCTTATCCAATCTTGCTTAAGTTTGAATTTTTGATAAACCTTTCAACTTTCAATCAAGTTAGTCCCTTTTTGTCAACTATAACAACTCAGACTCTTATATCTTATGTGACGACCATTTTTCACCCAATGGTCTTAGAATTCAAGATGCCACGTGTTTGGCTTGTCATAGTGAGATTACATAGTGTACAACCTAGCACGTCAATTCTAGTTGTTAAGTGCATCATATGGATAGGTTATTATCTAGTCTAAAAGAGTCTCTCGCTTGCTCAATGATCTTTATTGAAAGGTCAATATGAAGCTTACAAGTAGTGCAAAGATAGAGTCCTTGAGTAATATCAGATTGGCGTACCAACCATTATCGAGTAAATAATCAAACGAGAGTTAGATGGTTTCACGAGTCTTGCTCAAGCTAAAGCCATTAAGGTACCGTTACTTCCCCACCTATCATATATTTTAATACGTGTGATCTTAAAGAAATGCATGAAAATATAAACAAGGATGCATGCTAAAGTAGTAAAGGTAAGCAAATAAACAAACAAACATAACAAACAAGATAGCAATAAAAAGACAAAAAGCAAACCTTAGTCCTAAAGTCCATAGTGGAGTTGTCATTCTGTCACACCTGGGACATCGCTATGACCAATTGAAAATTTTCTTTTGGAAAAAAGAATGGATATCTGGCATCTTGTTCCTTGGAAGAACATGTCTAGTTTAAGGAGTCGCCACCTAGTATTATGGTCACTAGGAACCTTAACTAGTTAATAGAGATTCTATGATACGGGACTAATTACATGAAAGGAAAGATGTTATCACTCCTTAAGCGGCCTCTTAAGGCAAGTTGCATTTCTGGTTTTGTTTAAAATTGCTAAGAACTTGTTCTCCCTTTTTCTTCTTCTTCTTGTCATGTTCCTGAATCTAACGTTGGTGAACAATACCTACAAATATTTCCAACTCTGGAATTGGTAAATATAGCACAAACCTTAAAAATTTTTTCGATATTCTTGACTCTAGTGCCAATGAATAAGTTCGCAAAATTTTAATTTTTTAATGGAAAGGAAAAAAACTTTTCTATGCATTTTTTTCTTTTTGTTTACCCTTTTTATTATTTGCTCTTTTTAGATAAGAATAAAATAAAGCATTGCATAATAGATTTACATTTAACAGTAATGGTCTACAGATTGAGGATATATCAGAAAAAAACAAAATGCAAAAAGAAAAAAATAAAACAAAGCGCATAACAGATTGAAGATCCCTAAATATTTTTGAAATTTTCTGATATCGAAAAGGAGCTTGTTTGGCCAGATATCAAAATAAAAAGGGAATAAAATGCATGGGAAAGACATAACAATGTGTTTTTCCAAACACACCCTTAGCAAAAGCAGTTTGGGCCAGCTGGGCCTAAGGCCCAAACCTGACCCACTCTTCTTCTCTTTTTTTATTGGGTTGGATCTAGCCCAGCTGTACAAGTTGGGCTAGACCTAGCCAGCCCGATTACTGATTCAGACCAGTAACCGGCCCAGGCAGTAGGCACGCCTGAACTAAGTCACACGTGCACTGCACAATGCAAAGGTAATTATAATTCCCCTGATCTCTCTATTTTTCTGGTCTTTTTTGTTTTTCTTTTACCAATATATGTTGTGAAAAATGGGTTATGACAAACTAGATAAAATTGGGTGTACGGACTCTTCAACACTACGATCGAGAACTTGCGAACAGTCCGTAGTGTTTCAACCATTGGGAGCTCGCAATTGGTCTCGAGCACTCAGTCTCCAGAGCTCACAGCCTTGTTAGATCAAATAGTGTAAGAATGTACTACCCATCTCAATGAAAAATATGAACAACTCTATGTGGATAATGAAAAACTTCGCCAAATGATCATGGATATTAGATCACAGATGGGCGGTACATGTACACCCACTTATTGGCCTTATGGTCCCATGGATGACCAGCCCCCCTCCTCCTCCAACGCTGCCTTTGTTCTAGTTTCATTATATTTGAATATTTAAATTTCTAATAAATATTTGACTTTTATATTAAGATAATTGATTTTTACATACTTGAATTTTATACAAATTAAAATTTTTTAAAATTATTCTCTATTTCTATTCAATATATATTTTTAAAAATAGTTTTTAAAATTATTACGGATGGGGTCACCGATGGAATAATTCAGTTGGTATATTTCAGAGAGTTAGAAAAGAATTACTGCAAATATCACTGCAACTATTACATCACCGATGAAATTATTTCGTTAGTATATTCCAGAGAGTTAGAAAAAAATTATCGCAAATGCCACTACAAATCATCGAAGGAATTATTTCATCGGTATAATCTAGTGGGTAATTTGTTTTTGGCGCGCATCGTCCGTTTGTAAAACCATCGGTATTTTTTTTTATTAACAACGGACTTACCGACATACCATAAATTATCGCAAGGTTTTTTGCAACAGTCAGTTTTTATTTGTGACTCTATCGATAAAATAATCACCAATAGCATATTAGAGTAAACACCGATAGAATTTTTCATTAGGAAAACTGTTAAATTTGGTAGTGATGAAAGCTAAATTATTAATTATCAAGAAAGAAAGAAATAGCTAAAAATGTTAAATTACATGTTTTAAACTCATATTGCAGTTCCATAGGCTCAGAAATATTCTTGTAATAAATAAATTATTAGAATATATACGGTAATCTGGTTTTTGAAATGGTGATGGAGGGGAGCACAGGGATAGATACTATGATTTAGAGCAAAGAAAGGAGAAAAATAAAACAAATCAATAAGTCTCATGGACGCTTTTAAATCATAATTATACAAGAGCAAAGTGTACATAGTGTATTACGATGTAGCATTGACATGATAGTTCACCCACTACAACGTGGACAAGAAACCAATGGATGCTAAACTTAGTATCCGTTTGGCATTGCGGCCAAACCTGTTTTTCGAAAAAATTTAAATTTTTTTTTTTAAATTGAGTACGGTTTGTACTTTTTGGATCGTTTTGATGTGCTGATGTCAAAAAAGATTTTTAAAAAATAAAAAAATATTATTAGCATGTTTTTCGGCACGAAAAGCTATTTGAAAAGCAACCGTTACCACACTCCCAAACACCCTCGAACAGCTCCTGACAAAGCATGTATACACATACAAAATACGTTCTAGCTGGCCTTATTATTTGACAGAGGAAAAAGATAAAAGCAGAAATGAAAATTGTGGTAGAGTACTCTGCTCGATGTGAGAGAAGTTATCCTTCCTCTTTTTTATCTTTTTTTTTCCCGTGCGGTGGGGTTGAAAGAGGTAATATGTTTTATGAATTTTGAGTGGTCGTGATTGAATACCATTAATTCCATGATTTCTTCATTATTGTGAAGAACCATTGCCACTTTCCCTTCATTTTTCTCAATTAGGTTTGAATTTGGATGGAGTGTGTTGCTGAATTAATACATTTTAGGAATCGATAATTACGTTAATTACCTTTGATGCTCCAAAGACTAAAATGTCTCCACGATCCGAGAGACCATGGATGGAATAGCGTAAAACACTTTCAGCTTTATAGTTGTTTCCATATGAAATGCAAGGCTCAAGCAATTAAATGGATAATTAATGCGACCCTTAGGTGTTCCTTTCCCTCCTGGGCAATAATTTTATACAGAAAAGAAAATGTAAATCCAAGTACGGGGACAATGAGATGAGTTCACCCAGAAATACTAAGGAATTATTAGTTTTTATATTTTAAAAATGTTTATGAAAACATTTAAGTATTGTTTTATATTTTTTTACTTTGAATTAATATTTTTTTGCTTTGAATTAATATTTTCTTGGTGTTTTCAAATTATTTTGATATGCTGATGTTAAAAATAATTTTTTTAATATATTATTTTAATGTATTTGCGAGCGAAAAACAATTTAAAAAATAACCACTACTACATTACCAAACACTTCTTAAATTGATAGCATATTAATTGAACCAATCAAACTTAAAAAATAAAAATGTAAATATGATGCCAAAGAAATAAGTATATTAAATATACCTTAAACAACCTTTCTTCTTTAAAAAAATGTAGAAAAAAAAAAGGAGAAGAGAAAGAATACATGAACTCAAATCAACCTCCTTAGATTTGTGCTCAAATTAAATAACACATTGTAACTTTCCATATTTTGATCCCACAATTATATACAAAATATAGTATGGAAATAAATGAATCCTTTTTATATTAAAAGATATATTTAAAAAAGGAGAAAGGGAAGAGCAAATTGGAAAAATAAGGGTGATCGTAACATATTCATAACTTAAGTACTTCAACATTAATCTTTTATTTCTCTATGATTTTTCAATCCATATAATTTACTTCTAAATTAAATAAATCAATATTTTTGTATATGTAAAAATAACTCAAAATCATGATCATCATTTGAATCATCAATTTTCAATATTTCATTAACCCCTAGTTACAAATATATCTATGATTTTTATATCTTTAAAAAGAAACTTTTGTTTTCACTTGAAATTTCTTATTTTTTTGATGAAAAACTTTTGTTTTTTTAATTGCTAAATTTATTCTTATATGTTTAAAGAAATAAAAATATAAAAATATCTCAAAATGCAAAGTCTTTATATTTTTAATATGTTAAGATGTATAAGAAAATATATAAAGGATATGAGGGGAATACCCCCATGAAATACAATGAATCTGTTATCTGGATTCAAAAGTCATGAAACATATAAGATTAGGAAAAATAAAATGTTGTCTAAACTCCTGTTAACCACCTCAGTTTGATCATCAGTTTGGGGGTGGTAAGCAGTAGAAAACTTCAATTTGGTTTCCACCATATGTCAAAGGGTTTTCTAGAAATAATTTGTAAATCTAACATCACAAAATCCATGCTTACATCTTGCCAACGGCAAGTGGGAACGAGCAATGGGGTGTAAAGACTAGTGTTTTGTTTTCTATGCTTAGCTAGTTGGCAAGTTCGACATTGACCTACCAATTTGGCGACATATCTTTTCAAACTAGACCAGAAAAATTAACGTTCCACTTCTTCGATAGTTTTATTCCTTCCAAAATGTCCTGAGAGACCTCCAACATGAATCTCCCATATCAAAAATTCACACATGGATGTTTTTGGGATACAAAGCTTATTATCCCGAAATAAGTATCCCTCTTGGAGGTGATAACCATTTATAATACGGTGATTCTCATCCTTCAATGTGAAGTATATTTCTCCAAATTCTGAGCAAGATTCATACTCCTCTTTGAATCTCTCAAATCCTGTAACTTCAACACTCATTATAGATAACAGCATTACTCGACGACTCAAAGCATCTACAGCTTTATTCTCTATTCTAGATTTATGTTTCAAAACAAATAAGTATACTTGCAAATATCAACCCAATGACCATGCATGTGATTGAGCTTCTTTTGGAGTTAAGATAGCGGAGGGCCTCATGGTTGGAGTAAATAACAAACTCATGTGGTAACACGTAATGGCGTCAATAGTGCAAGGCCTGAACTACCACATAAAACTCCTTATCATAAGTTGAGGACTTTTGTTTTGCCTCATTAAGTTTCTCACTAAAGTAGGCTACAGGGTGACGTTCCTAACTAAGTACTTCACCTATACAGACTCCCAAAGCATCACATGACATGATGGTGCTAAATCTTTTAATGAAACAATGATAAAAAATCGCAAGCCCATGAAAACTACAAACCTCATGAATAGTCTTAGACTCAGGCCAATCTACTATAGCTTGGAGTTTCTGGGGGTCAGCAGAGACTCCTTTCCATGACACTATAAACTGTAAAAAAACCACTTGATCTGTAAAGAAGGAACACTTTTTGACATTTGCAAACAAACTTGCCTTTCTTAGGGTGGTACAAACTTGAATAAGATGATCAAAATGCTCTTCCTTGGTTTTTCTATAAATAAAAATATCATCAGTGTATACCACCAAGAACTTCCCTATAAATAGCCTAAGCATATGTGTCATTACTCTAATATAAGTGCTTGGTGCATTGGAAAGGCCAAAAGGCATGACTAGCCATTCATATCATCATTAGTCTTAAATGTTGTTTTCCACTCATCTCCCAAATGGATCCTAATCTGATGATACCCACTCTTCAAGTCAATCTTAGAGAAGATTTGAGCTCCTACCATCATATTTAGCATGTCATCCAATCAAGGAATTGAAAAATGATATTTTATTATAATTTTATTGATGGCTTGACTATCTACACACATTCCCCATGATCCATTTTTCATCATGATAGTCCAAGATCTTTATGGGAAAAAGACATCTCTATCTTTATGATAGTCCAAATTTCATCACACCCAAAATGATGTATCATTAACCCAGGACACACTATATGGTTTAGGGTATGGAACAGACTTTAAGCTTAAGCAGGATAAATTACCCGAGGAAACTGCATTGATACAACTACCTTTTATCTCCATATTTAATGTAAGTGTAAAAAATAACAGTCCTTTTCCAATCCTCAATTCCTTTTGGTTGTGTTAAAGCACATTTAACCATCCTTAACTTGGTTGTCTTGATTTGAGTGGATATAGACCTAACACATACTAGCAAGTTAGATTCATCCTCCTCATCATCTAGATCCTGAAAATCATTGGGATTGGGTTCATATACCTTATCATCACAATTATCTTCTTCACCCATATCCTTTTGCCCTTGATGAATAGAGTCTTATTAGGGCAACTAGAGAAAATATGACCAAAACCCTGACACTTAAAACACTGAATTCTTGAGGTTATATTAGGTGTTTTATGAAAAATACCTTTACCCTTGTCTTCTCTAGGTATCTGGGAAATCAAAGGATTGGGTTTATAAGGTAGGGCACCTAATATGGAGTTATTACTACCAGGTTGAGATCTAAAAAGGGTATTACGAGTGTCCAGATGTCTTGTCCACTGGTTTTTTGTGACCAAGTCATAATTTTGTACTAGGATATAAGCTTCATCAAGGGTGGAAACACATCTAAGCACAACCTCTCTTCTAAGGTCATCGTTTAAGCATTTTTAAAATCTACTTAGGTTCATCACTTCATCCTCCCTAACTGCACACCCCATCCTATACTCATCAAATTGTGCCACATATTTATTGGCAGACTTGCCTCCTTGCCTTAAGTTATTCCAGTAGTCTAAAAGATTTCCTCTATAAGAACGAGGTAAGTACTTTTCGTCTAACTTAGTTTTCATTTCAACCTAATTAGTAATAGGGGATTGACATCTCCTAATCAAAGACTCTTCTATACTTTCCCAATAAAGTTAAGCGGTTCCACTAAGTTTCATCTTTGTAAATCTTACCCTTCTATTCTCATATAGATTATACCAGCCAAAGAATTGATCCATGTCACGGATCCATCTATCAAAGATCCACGGGTCAAGTTGACCCTTAAAAGTTAGGGCTTCTACCTTGATATGCCTTATGATTCGCTCGTCAGGTTCATCGTAATCGTGATGACCTTTATTACGATTGTATTGATGGTTCCTAAGATGAGCTGGTATTTGACGGTAATCATTGAAATGCTCACTATCGTTAGGGTCAACAAAGTCATTGTGACCCTGGTGTTAGTTATGGTGGTAGTTCCGACAAGAAATTGGTCTTTGAGAATTCTTATAGTTGTCATTATAATGCTTACTCTCACTAGACTGTCTTACTTGTAAAGTTTCTATGGACTCCATCCTCCCAAGAAGGTTGTTCATTCGATTGGACATGTTGCTCATTTTCGTTTCGTATAAGCTGTAATAGTTCTTGAATATCTCTAAGAACATTACTAGAGTTCGGGTCTATGGTAGCTATGACTTCTAGATTGTGTACTAGACGACCACTACGTAAATACATGCAAAAACTAATTCTAAGACTGAAATCACAAAAAACACTTGCAAGTAAAAGCGCAAAATAAAATTATAGCTAATATTTTAAAAAAAAATAATTTTTTTTTTATCTTGGAGACTAAGTAACGACAGATTAAACCAGGAAACATGCGCAAACAAGCAATGTAAGTCCTCTAAATGCACAAGTAATTCAAACACAATGTTTCAGTTTTCCCACTAATTTAACCAACTCCACAATTAATTAAGAGGATTAGATCTTCAATGCCAATAAACAAACTCAAAATTAAGGTAATTCAATTTAAGGGCGAGCTATGTAATTTAGTTATGGGTAAGCACAAAGAATAATATTAATGCTAAATCTTGGTTAACAAGTGTAAAAGCATACCAGGAATGATGTTATTCAATTGGTAAAAGAATTTATGACCAAGTGATGTGGCAGTGAAGGATAACGTGACAGAATCTGCTGACGTGGCTGCTGACACAAATGTTGCCTCAAAGTGTTAACGTGGCAGGTGACGTGGTGCTGGCTAATGTCGTAGATGCTACCTCGGAGTGATGATGTGCCATGTGACGTGGTGTTGATGTGGTAGGGTTACTTATTTTGCGATTCTGTTTCCTTCTTCCCTACCTCCTATGATCTGTTGCCGCTGCTGACGGCGATGGTGCAAGAAGTGGGGCTTCGTGATTCTGCTTGGGCCTGGTGGTGTGAGGGAAGGGCCGTGGTGTCGCTGCTGGACAGGGGCTTATTGATGTGTTAATTCGTTGTCGTTGCTGAAGGCGAGGGCACTGTGGATAGTGGCGTTGCAGCTGGTGCTGTTGCTGGAGGGTGCGAGTCAATGGTGGTTGTGGCAGATGGTTTGTAACGCTGATTTGGGTTGCTGAAGACAAAGACTTGCTATGGCTGCAGCGCTGCAAGTTGTTGTTGGTAGTAAATCGACATGTACTTGTGTCTTTGTGATCGTTGGTTGTGATCGGCGTTGATTTAGAATTGCCAATTGCGGGAAGGAACTGATGTGCAGGTCTTCTCGGTGGCGGGTCTGCCGTTATGGTAGGCTGAGGCGCTACTGCTGAAAATCATTGTCGGTGATGATGAACAATTTTTTTTTAATCATAAAAATACATTTTTTTTTAATTAGAACAATACACTTTTTTTTTCTTTTTTTTAGATCAAACCGGATCTAGAGTTAAGCATAAACATATGGATCATTTAATTGTAAGAACAATTAATAGCCATGCTCTGATACTAAATTTGATTTGGGACAATAAATAATAATAATTAAAGCAAAAAAAAAAAAAACTTTAGAGAAATAAAGCTAAAGAAGAGAAGAAAGGGGATTGGAGATATGCAAAATCTGCAATATTTTCATTAATCATCAAAACTGTCTCACAAAATGACAAAGGAACATATAAATAATAAACGCTAAAACATCTCGCTATTGGGATTGGCCCATCAAATCAAACTATTTAACATAAATAATTTCAAATAAATAAAATAACAATGAGACAAGCCGAAATGGGCTTAGTCTCCCAACCAAAGCGTGACAGGCTGGGCCATCATACGTCATCTCCGTCTATATACTCGTGTAGTTTGTGGTGTGGGTCTGGTGTCCCTACCAATTTTACACATTCATATTCAACTAATTAATTTCATTCTTAACCCTTTCACTAAGGTACTACTCCTTTATTAGAGACGCTAATCCATCCACCTAAATATCAGCACTAGTTCATTCGCCAAATTGTCAAGCACAAGTCCCTTAATAGGAACACAAATTTATCCGCCCAATTACCAAACATTAGTTCATACATCCAATTGTCAGGCACTAGTCCCTCAATAAGGAAACTAGTTCATTTGCCCAATTATCAGGTACTAGTTCATTCATTGACATCAAAATATAAAATTGCAGAATTTCTAATTAAAATTAACACATGCTTTCAATTAATCTCTCTACAAAGATTCAAGGTGTCAGGCACCTACCTACTGACAGTACTCGACTAGTAGCCCCCTACTGTTGTCTAAAGCCTTCAATCTCTCATGTTCCATTTAAAAGATCTTATGATTTCAATACTTCATCATCCAATAATTTCCTTAAAACTTCTTCGCATAGTAAATCTTTTTATCAATACAATTTTAACACCCAAAATTATTATTATTATTATTATTATTACATAGTTTCATGTTCTTTAATAATCTTGCAAATAATTCATACAATGTTACATCCACTTAAACTTTTAATTCACCACAATTATAAGGGAATCTCGTATTACTATAAACAAATTTCCAATCATTCACACCTAATTCAATACATTATTTTTTAAAAAAAAATTCATTTTTTAAATAGAATTCATTAATTTCTTCAAGCATGAAGTTTTATTTCTTCCATTGGCCATTGGGCCGAAACTTCCCCACCTAAGAGGAAGTTCAATTTCATTTCCACAATTCCTTCAAGGTTCTAGTTTATTTATCCGTCATATAATCCCATTAAGTCATTTCTACTCCTAATTAATTTCATTTAAATCAAAACATTTTTTTTCCACGGCCAAATTCACCTTTCTAAGAGGAGGATAAATTCTCTTTCACTCTAATGGAAGGAGAAATTTTGACTAAGGCATAAAAATTAATTATGATGGTGAAATGAAAATTTGAATTATATATGGATGGAGGTTTAAAATTGATACAATGTATGTGTTGGTACAGGTAAGACCGCCACCATTCAACAATAAGTGGATTGTTAGTAGAGCATAGGTTCTAGGTTGGTGTTAGACACCATAACATTTTTAATTATTTATGTAAAGTTAAGCATGTTATTAAAATCTTGTTTAATTTAAAATTCATGTTGTCAAATAATATTTCAAGCTAGGTATCCCAGTTTAAGATTAGCATCCAATTTGGACATATCGAGCTAGTTATCCCAATTTAGGGACTGGCGCCTGGATTGAGGAAATGCGAATAACTACCCTGGATAAGGGTTTATGTTGTTGGGTTTTGGTCTAAGATAAAAACTCAGTATGATAATGAAAAAGTTGTTTGAGAGAGGACTAAGATTATTAATAACCTAGAGATGTGAAGTCTATAAATGGTTAATTTAATTAAGTTGAATTAAAGAGCTTTTACTTAATGCATATTTTATCTTATGTTATATTGAAGTGTGATAAATCTTATATGAAATAAATTTTAGGTACCTCGTAGAAGCACATTGGTTCATAATTTGTTTTAGGAATTTTACTTTTGTATTTAATTTCGCAATGTAAAATATTGTTAGGTCATTTTGTATGTAAACATGTCCTAAGATGTTATATTTTAATTTATTTTAGAATGTTAGAAATTATTATAAATAATGTAATATTAATTAGTTTGAAAATCGGATGATTTAAATTATGTTTTGTCATAAATTTGCTTTAAATCTTTAGATAGAATATATCATGAACTATTCTTAAATTATATATCATAATATTAATAATAAAAATATCCTTTGATAAGTGTCTATAATGAATGTTTTTGAATTGAACCATAAATTAATAATGCTAAAAATTAATTGTCGGATAATATTGAGAATGTTAGAATCTTGAAAAATGAGATACTAAATTAGTGAACGTACCAGATGATAGGATAGGAAATGTTGAAATCTTTTTTTATAGGTTGTGAAATTGGTAGAGGCAATAATTTGGTGATGAAAGAATCAGGGTAACTCTGCTGATTTTTTTTTTTAAAGAATTTCTTGTACTTTTAACAATAATATATTAGGTGTACATGGAATATCGTTTAATTAAATTTGGGGTTATTACATTCATAATATGTTTTTATTTTTGTAGAATTAATTGGTTTTGATTTTTTTTATAATTTTTTTATTATCTTGATTTTTTTTAAATCCAAACCATATTATTTTTTGGTGTCCGGTTTGTTGGGTTTAATGATTCCCAAAAAAATTCTCCCAATCTTGATACTTTTTATATTTTTTTTAAATAGTCCCCTCCATAGTGAAGTGCTGGCTAGTACTCTCCTATTTGTAAATATTAAGAAAAATGTTTGTCACTATTTTTATTGCTAAACAATAAGTTAAATGGTACTGTGAGACTTCAAAGAGAAATTTTTCTTTGTTTTTCATATCAATGAAAGTTCTATCTTTAACAAAAAAAAGAAAAAGTATTAACATCACTATATGTATTTTAGGACAAGAACCAAACCTAGCGATAATTCTTACAACATTATAAATTATCATGATTAATCAATGCTTCGCATGATACCTTGAACAAATTAAAATTGGTGACTAATATTATTAGAGTCAAGAACGACTGGGTTGCAAATTTTTTATTTTAGACATAGCAAGAGGGAAGGTCCATTAAGCTTAAAGTCTAGGCCATCCTTTCTTTGAATTGTAAGAGAAGGCCCAAAAGGTTTTCAAACTAACCCACCCAATCAAAACACAACCCTCCAGTTCACATTAGCAAAAAACACCAAAAAGTATCTAACGTGCCCTAGGGTCAGAAATTAGGGTTTAAGGAAATCCACTTGCAGTTTGGAGAGCAGACATATGACATATTCACATGTATAAATAAAACTCTTTACTTGACACTGATGCATGTTCTTGTTGATTTCAAGAGCTCTTAACTATCAGAAAAATCTTTTCCTTTCAGCTCTTAAGAGGTTGTCTTTGGTTCATAAATACATAGGAAAATGGCAGAAGATCTGCAAGATTATACCATTATTAAAGAAGGAGAGGCTGATATACTTATGAATGTTAAAAACCAAGTGTTTTTCAACAAAGCCCAGGTTCCAAAATCTTGTCTTTTGTTGGTTACTTTTTGTAAATTGTGTCTAATGGGTATGTAAAGTTTGAATCTTTGAAATATCTAAGGAAGATAAAAGGACTGAAAATTTTTGTATTTTGGAGAATGATTGTGTTGCCTTATCTTTTATTGTACATATTAACACGATTTTTAATCATAGCTAAGCTTTTTCTAGCTTGTAATAAAAGGGGAATGATTGTTTTACATTCCATGGTCCACACTTTTGCCTTTTTAAAATTTTTATCTTTGATGACTTGTAATGGAGAAACTAAACTGTAAGTAGTTGAAGTGAAAGCTCTCAAAGAACTGTAATCAAGTAGCCTTCTCTATTGTCAATCAATTTGTGGGGTTTTGATTGTCTTTTCAGTGACTGATTTAGAACTGCTACTTTCACATGACAATGTAGTCTACCAATTTTTCTTAGCCTGAGTTACAATTGTTTTTCTGTTTGTTTTACTGTTTCTGTGCATTGTGCCTGCCTTGTGCAATAAGAGGATCCTCATAATTAGGCTCTATAATTGCCAGGTTAACAACAGAGATTTGTCCATTGCTGTCCTGAGGACATTTATCTCCAAACGAGAAGAGGAGCATGAAGCAATGTTGTCCAAAAGAACAAAATCAGCAGAAAAGGCATCTGAGAAGGATACCTCTGGACCTGCTGTGGAAGAAGCATCTACTGGGTCTGCTTTGGATAATGAAAAATCTAATGGTCAGTGCGAAGTGCATGAAGAGATATCTCAAGATGAACCTTGCAGCATCTCAGAAGAATCAGTGAAGAACACAGAGGGAAATCATCATGGGGAGCTGAAACCACCAAAAGTTCTTGAGGTTCTATAGCGGATCTCTTATTTCTATATATTTGTATGCTCTCTTAATTAATGAGTTGTTATTTTTTTTTTTGGGTTTTTTTTATGATTCTATAGGATCATTAAATCATTTCGCAAGTATTTTCCTTCTTGATATGCAGGCATTATCAGCTTCTGGGTTAAGAGCTCTACGATATGCTCGTGAGGTAGAAGGGATTGGTAAAGTTGTGGCCTTGGATAATGATAAAGGTATATCTAGACTTTCTGGAAGCTTTTGCCTGTTGGTTGGTTTTGAAAAGACACATTCTTGCACCAAATGGCCGCATGAATAGATCTAGATGCTGCTTCTTATATCAGATGGTCATTAACATAGACATTCTCACATATATGTATGTCCTGTAACTTTATACTGCCGAAATAAGAAACTGTTTGCCGGAACATTTTTTTTCTGCAGCCTCAGTTGAAGCTTGTCAAAAGAATATTAAGTTCAATGGTTCAGTGGCAATTTCAAAGGTTGAATCACATCTTGCTGATGCTCGTGTATATATGCTCACTCACCCAAAAGAATTTGATGTGGTATGCATCTTATTTACTTGTTTAATTTAGATTTCTGAAAATCTTTATCTGGAGGTAGTTTCCCTTGAAAATGTGTTTGCTATCTCCATTATAAACAAAATAATACTTTTAGCTATTTCCATGACGATTGGTTCAATTCTTTCAGAAAGTCCAAGCAGTTTTTTCTGTATATGTCAAATCAGAAAAAGGACAAAACAGCTACTGCTCATTTCTTCATTGGTTAATATTGTTTCAGGTTGATCTTGATCCTTATGGGTCACCTGCAGTATTTCTGGACTCTGCAGTTCAATCTGTTGTTGATGGTGGAATGCTGATGTGTACAGCAACTGATATGGCAGTGCTTTGTGGAGGCAATGGCGAAGTTTGTTATTCGAAGTAAGATTACACTGTCTTTACCTTCTTGGTAGCAGTTTTTTCTGAGACCGATGGCATACTTCTAACAAATACTGGTGGAATTAGGTATGGTTCTTACCCTTTGAGAGGGAAATACTGCCACGAAATGGCTTTAAGGATCCTCCTTGCCTCAATTGAGGTACATTCATGCTCTTGAAAAGATTTTTTTCCCCTTCTTTTGTAGAGCTTTGACAAGCTATTTGCATGATTTTTGTCTAAAGAAATGTTAGACAAATTGCTGGGGAGATAAGCACCAAGAGTTTCTTTCTTGAATTGGGACCTCTCTTTTTTATTCAAATGATTATTTGTTTCTTTCTTAATGCAGAGTCATGCAAATCGCTACAAGCGTTACATTGTTCCTGTTCTGTCTGTTCAGATGAACTTTTATGTTCGGGTTTTTGTTCGCGTGTACACGTAGGTAGCCTGTTTCCTTTCGTTAAGGTTTGCTAAATATAGAATATAGCAGTTCCAGATCAAGTTGACTGAACTGAAATCATTGACTGCAGTTCTGCAAGTGCTATGAAAAACACTCCTCTTAAGCTCTCATATGTTTATCAGTGCATTGGTTGTGATTCTTATCATCTTCAGCCTATTGGGAGGACTATGTCCAAGGTATGCATCCTCTTTTGATGTCATCTGTGCCTAGTTATTGACATGTATGCATGCATTATATTGATTTAATTCTTTTGCATGTCATCACTTTATTGGTGATCTTGCTTGTACCATGACTAGCAGCATTTTAAGATTGGTTGATTTTGAGTGGGGGGGCATTCCAACATTATATGGCTCAATTTGGTAGTGAGCTCCCAGGTTGGCAAGTGTGAACAATTCCTTTAATGTGCTTCCAACCTGACAAACTCTGTTGGTGGATATCTAATTAAGTTTGAAATATAAATGCTAATCGCCAGGCTCTGGCAATTTAAAATTTCAAAATATGAGAAGGGTGCATGTACCAGCATATATGTTGACCCACCAAGTTAAAAATGAGGAGTGCCTGTTGGTTTGTATCTAATTCTCTTGGCTGTAAATATCTTGACATCTTTCATAACGGACCTCAATTTGTCAAGGAAAGAAAGTTTCAAATTATCATGGCTATTCTGGATAAGCAACTTTATTTTAGCCAGAAAATTTTCTTAATCACACATTAGACAGCGCAGTGACTTCATCATTTGGTTTCACTTTTCAGGGTAGTAGTGTAAGATATCTACCTGGGTTTGGTCCTGTTGTTCCCCAAGAGTGCAGTGATTGTGGAAAGAAATACAACATGGGCGGACCTATATGGTCTGCTCCCATTCATGATCAAGAATGGGTGACTTCTGTACTAGAAGGTGTGAAATCAATGAAGGACCGATATCCTGCATATGATCGCATCTCTGCTGTACTGACAACAATATCTGAGGTAAGTTCTTGTGCTTCTTTTGCAGCCTTGTGTCCGTTTTCTTCAGCTGTTCCATTCCTTTGCTAGTGTTGTGCAAAGGGTTGAACTGTTAGAAAATTTCGTTGCTGCTGGAAATTGATGCTAGAGATGTATATTCCTTTCAATGCAACAAAGAATTAGGATGCATATTCTTAAGATGCATTTTTGTACTTCAACTTCTTGGCTGATGCTTTTTCATCGAAAAATGATTGTCGGTGTTTGTATTCCAACTAGCAGTTCAGTGTGCTGCATTATGTTTTGCATAATGGAGTAACAATAATCTTTCAGGGAAAAAGGGCGGGAAACCAAAAAAAAAAAAAAAGAACTTGATTGCTTCATTTTCTAGTGTTACATGTTGCCTATTCTTTCCAAAAATTTATGTTCTGAAAAAAAAAGAAAAAGATCAAATATTCTTTTGAGTTTGCCATGCTTTAATCACGAGGGAAAATTAAAAAAAAGAAAAGAATGGATCTTTACTACTACTGTCTTAATGATATAGGTGTTCTCATTCCACACTTTACTGTTTGCAGGAATTGCCCGATGTTCCACTCTTTTTGAGTCTGCACAACCTCTGTGCTACACTAAAATGCACCTCGCCTTCAGCAGTAATTTTCCGTTCTGCTGTGATCAATGCAGGATATCGTATCTCTGGGACACATGTGAATCCCCTGGGGCTAAAATCTGATGCCCCCATGGATGTCATTTGGGACATAATGAGATGCTGGGTAAGACTGATGTCCAAGGCTTTTCTTCATGTTTTGCCTTCATAATCCCAGATAGGGTTGTTTTTATATTTGTGATTATCTGATTCATGGGAGGGAAATAACAATGGGAGTTCTCTGATAGCACCTTTTGATCTTAGAAAGGTGTTTTACTAGTACCTCATGGTACATGTGTGCCTTTCTTTTCTTCGAAAAAGGTTTCCTTTCCTTTCTGATACATAAAGTTAGAATAGATTGAAGAAATAGAAACTGGTTTGAGCTTCCTGGATTTCCTCCTCCTCTGGGACATAATAAGATGCTTGGTAAAGGTTCATGTCTGATGTTTTCCTTGGCTTACTGATTTGTCGTCATAATCCCAGATAGTGTTGTTTTCTGTCTATCTGATTCATGGGAGGCATATATCAAAATGGGAGTTTGCTGATAACACCTTTTTTAGAAAGGTGTTTTACTAGTACCTAACCATATGTGTGCAGGGTTTTTTTTTTTTTTTTTTTTTCAAGAAAGAAAAATGTTTTCCTCTCCTTCCTGATCATTGAGTTAAAATCGATTGAAGATGATTGCAATTTGTTTGGGCTTCCTGCAATTTTTCTTTCTTTGGGACATGATACTATACTGGGTAATGACTCATGTCTGAGGTTTTCATTTACTTCCTGTTTTGCCTTCATAATCCTAGATAAGGTTGTTTGTTGTGCTTATCTGATTCATGGGGGCAAAAATTATAATGGGAATTCGCTGATAGCACCTTTTGGTTTTAGATAAGGTTGTTTTTCTGATTATATGATTCATGGGAGGTGAAAAAGAAAATGTTAATTTGCTGATAGCACCTTTTGATCTTAGAAAGGTGTTCTACTATTATTTCACCATACATGTGTGGCTCTCTCTCTTTTTCTAAAAAATAGTTTCCCTTTTTTACCTGATGCATAATGTAAAATAGATCAAAGAAATCACAATTTGGTTGAGCTTCATGCATTTTCTCTTTCTTCTTTGGCTGGGTAAGGACTTATGTCAAAGGTTCTCCTAACTTCCTGCTTTCGCCTTCATAATCCCAGATAATGTTCATTTTTTGGTGATTATCTGATTCATGGGAGGCAAATAACAAAATGGGAGTTCGCTGATAGCACCTTTTGATCTTTGAAAAGGTGTTTTACTAGTACCTCACCATACATTTGTGTGTGTATGGTTCTCTCTCTCTGTTTTTTTTTTTTTTTCCATCTTTTTTAAAGGTTTCATATTCTTCCTGATGCATACGAAATTGATCAAACAATAAGCTTTTTGTCTGAGCTTCCTGGACTTTTTTCTCTTCTTTGAGAAATAACAAGACACTGTGCAAAGACTCATGTCCAAGGTTTTCCTTCATGCTTTTACGTGATAATCCCAGATAATATTTTTTTTCCCTCTTTGGTGATTATTTGATTCATAGGAGGCAAATAACAAAAATGAGAGTTCGCTGCTATCACCATTTGATATCAGGAAAGGTGTTCTACTGGTACCTTTCCATGTGCATGTGCAGTATTTAATTTTTTCAAAATAAAAAACAAAATAGCTTTCCATTCCTTATAGATGAGTGAAGTTGAAATAGATTGGAGAAGTTAGCTTATTCGTTTGAGATTGCTGAAGCTCTTTTTTTTCTTTTATGTTTTTTCAATTCCCTTAACATATCTTGGATAGAATCTTCTTAAAGTGACTATTATAACTGTGTTCTATTGTTTGAAGTTTTGCAAAATGGATTAATGTCCATATTAAGAATAACAGCTTTTTCCTGCCATTGAAAACATTTTTGAATTGATCTGTATCTTCATGTAGGTGAAAAATCATCCCGTGAAAGCTCAAGCGCCTGATCAGCCAGGAAGCATTATACTCGCAAAAGAACCAGTCCTTCAAGTAAGTTTGCTTCCCAAGCTGCAAATCATAAATTTTTTCCCTTTGTAATTTATGTTCTTAATTCCATGTTAGAACAATTCTTCAACACGTTACCCATATTTGTACTTCAAGATGCAGAGTGTGTTGTGGGTTAATGTCATGTGGCGTAGTTCTCTTAACTTCAGTTTCTTCTTGTCTAGGCGAACTTTGCCCGAGCTGTTGCATCTCTTAGCAAGGCACAAGCCAAAAAGGTTGCACGCTTCCTTCCAAATCCTGAAAGACATTGGGGGCCAAAACTAAGGGCAGGTCGTCAAATTACCACCAAGCACATATCTCTTTTAGGTCCGGAGGCAGTGAATGGACATCTTAACCATGAAAATAGTGAAGAGCCTAAAGCCAAACGTCCAAAAACAGGGGATACCACTGATCCAACCTCAAGCTCTTAAGAATTAACCCTTGAGGCTACAGCATAATCAAAATTCACTATCTGCTTAGTAGAAGGTTTCGCAAATACTCGGATGTGTTCCACTGATCACACGAGTTTGCCATTGCGGTTGAGAATCAATCTTGTGTTTCTATTGAATAATCCTGTGCCAATTTTGAGTGTGGTGTAAGATGTTATTTATTACCTAACGTTTTTGCATTTGTTAATCCGCTGTGACAATTTAGATTCTTTTCTTTCAAAAAAACTGTACAGCCATCAAGGTGCTGGGTGCCTCATGATATCTGCCATGGAAGAAATAACAGCACAAGTGTCATTTCATTCATCATGGGCTAGTGTTTGTGCCATTGGACTTGTAAAACTCCCAGTAATTGACCCAAAAAAATATTCAAAAGAAGTTGAGTGATTGTTCTGGTTTTTCTTGGCTCATCTGACCAACTGAAATCTGGCATGCATAATTTGACTACTCTGCTTGTTTGCTAAGTCCAAGCTACAGGATCTCAAAGTCTTGCTGGATACCTTTTGTTTTGTCTCTAATTCTTATTTCACTTGTGTGGGACTAAGGGTGACCCAAAATATATATATTATTTTGATAAATTTTTAAATTTAATATATTTTTAAACAAAAAATACTTAAAATACAGTAATTACAAGTTTACAACACTCTTTATCCAGCTAATGGACGGTGGAATATGCTGGGGAGAATTAAGTTCTTGATAGATTCAAAATTCAAATCCCATCAAATTCTACAAGGTCCAACGTATTGATGGAAGAGGGAATGAAACCAAGAAGCCTGCCCCACTTAAATTTTGTTTCTCAATACCTGGTAAGAAGTTTCACTATAATCATTCATCTTAACTTTTACCAAATCCAAGAAGGCATATTTTATTGCTGAACTAAAAGTATTTTATTCCTGTTAAACTCAAAACAAGAAGTTTATAAATTACTAAAAAAATATTACATCCACCAATCTGAAAATCCAAGTATTGACCAAACTGCTCGGGTTTTTTTTCTTAAAAAAAAATGACTTGAACGCGTAAATTCTTCTGTCTTCCTGGCTGAAGCACCTAATCAAAATTTCAATTAAGCTTTGCCATTGGAAACCTTAGCAGGAGCTCCGGCGGGGTTAAGCTCATCCCAGGCCTCAATCCAAGTAACCATGGCATCAGCAAGCTTGTCAAAGTATGGATCAACCTTTCCAAGCTTTTCCTTTACCTGCTTGGACAGTTCAATGTAGCACTTTTGAACACTGGTGCAGTCTTTTGGAAGAGTAGCAGCTTGGAAGAAGGGAATGATCTCTTCCTGCCAGAAGATGCCCTTGTACTCCTTCTTCAGGTTCACAAACGGGTTGCTAGCCTTGCTGTGATAGATATATGGCAAACCAGTCTTGACTCCTAGTCCCAGATGGTCACAGATGACCTGAAAACAAACATCATTTAAATACCTTGACAGGTTGTGTAATGTTACATGTCTTGCTAGTAGCAAGGTATTAACAAGTTGAAGCCTACAGGAGAACAAGGAAAATGATAACAAAAAAAAAGTTGCATGTTTTTTTTGGAACATAGATGCGCATGTATACCTTGGTGCACCAGCCAGCCCACATATCGTCGTAGCGACCAATTGGTTGACCATCACCCATGAGACCAAAGTACATTGCAGGTCCGATCAAGTCACGGTCGAAACACAAATTCATACCACACATGGGGAACAGGGTGCCCTTTGGAATGGTCAAAACAGCATCCACATACCTGATAAATCATAAGCATATTGTTGGAATCTAATCAAACAAGAGGCCAAATTACATCTTTTATTTCATCAATGGATCACATACCTAGTGTTCCTCTCAAGAGGCTTGACAAGCTGAGTAGGTGCATCATAATCAGGAATGTTGAGCCAGAGGCCATGAGAAACAGCAGTAGGGGCACCCTCACGAAGACTGAAGGGGTACCCACGCACAAAATCTGCTCCTTCTCTGTAAGGATCATAGAGGGTGTTGAAGAAAAATGGAGTTGACGGTGAGAGGATGTTCTTGATGTGCTGCTCAAGTGCATTGATAGCTTTGCCAGATGGATCCTTAGCTACCTATCCACATGTTAACATTAAACATATATAATCTTTTTTGTTGAATAGTCAAGAATATAAAATAATGCACTGGAATTGGGGCAAGATTCTCAAGACACAAACATGGCGAGGGAAAAAAAAAATTCAAGTTTATTTCAAAAGAATATTAGCCAGCTTAAAAGTATTACTACTCGAGAACTAGCTTTCAATTGACTAGTCATTTTAGGATTTCAAGTGGGCAGGTGGAGCACTAGCTTTCAAATCCAATGCATCACCTTTTCTAGTTTATTGTAAACAAGGACCCACCAATCAAAAAAGAGAAAAAGTAAAGCTTCATTTAATTATTAATTAGAAAGAACATGCAAGATCACAGAAAATTCAAACATAGAACAGATTCAGAACTCGCAGCTGTCCATCATTAACATGATACATCTTTGTGAAAAGTCGTAAACATTACTTTCCATGGGCCACTTGTTTGAATTTGTTTGACAATTCCAAATTGATTAGGTATGAGAAAATGATAGGAAAGTGTCATGAATAATAACAGAACAGACAGATCCTTTAGTTCATCGGACTGAAAAGGTCTAAAGCATGACAAATTCTAAACCAGATGCCCCACTATCAGAATGAAAAGGAAGCAAAAATCAAAACACATTAACACATCATAATGCTTCAGATCCAGCATAATTGGATTCAGTTTGGTAGTACAAATCTTTAAGGCTTATAGATTCATAAATATGTAATGTGTCAATTCAAATTTCATGAAGAAGATTTAAACAAGACTATGCCAATGTACATCACTTAACAAAATGTGCTACGAATCAATCAATCACGATTGTGATAAAGAAAATACAGAAATCCACTAACAGGCTTTGCAGATCAGAAACAAGCAACAGTTACAGAATTGGCATACAGATTTATCAGCACACATAACACACAAACAGATCCAAAATCAAGAAAACCCAAATCACACAACAGATCAAATCCATCTCTAAATTCAACAACAAACCATAAAGATCTAAACTTTAGCCAAAAAACCAAAAACCCAGATGCAGAATTCCGTCAAAAAACAAAACAGAGAAAGCATAGATCAAAAGAACTT
Source organism: Populus tremula (assembly GCA_964019445.1). Taxonomy (NCBI): domain Eukaryota; kingdom Viridiplantae; phylum Streptophyta; class Magnoliopsida; order Malpighiales; family Salicaceae; genus Populus; species Populus tremula. The sequence continues at coordinate 10,257,477 of CAXHTJ010000014.1, read as the reverse complement.
ACAAAGCAATCATCATCAATAGTGAAGATATACTTCTTCTTAGAGACCATGTAACCAAAGCAACGACAAGCAGAGTCCTTGAAAGAGATACAGGAGGCCTTAGGACCGAGAATCCGGTTAATATCATTCCTATTATAAAGCTCATAATCAAAACCTTCAGGGACCTTAATAATCTTAGATGGATCGCCATCTTGAACAATGATAAGATGGTATGGCTCAAAGAAAGGCCTCCACATCTCCAAGAAATCCAAGTTCCTTATTGTTGGTATAACAATGTCAAGCTCATCTTTCAACAAAGGCACAAGCTTTGTTGCTGCTACGGTATCAGTTGCAGGCTCAACCATTGTTGTTGTTACCAAAAATAAGAGAGAAAGAGAGAGTTTGTGTGTGTTTTTGTGTAGAGAAGGAGATGCTTGTGGCTGTATGAACGTAGAATTGCGGAGGGTGTGTATATATAAGGAGAGGTGTGGGCTGGCACGTGCAATGCCGGGAATAGTGGCAGAAGTGGAATGGAAGTAGGAGACGTGTCCGAAGGTTCAAGGTTAGAATGTGAGAAGACTTGTTCAAAAACAAGAGACGACGAAGTTGCAGGGGAGGCCGCCTATCGTGAGTTTTCTCCTCTTCACTTTCTGAGGTTATTAGCTCTCGTAAAAAATGGGTCGGTCGTCAGTTCATTCTATGGTCCTTCAATTTTCTTAAGCTGGTTGAATCAGCCATCCTACTTCAACTTTAGCCCCAGTTTGGGATTGCAGCCCAAACAAAGGATGGCCAAATTTTTTTTTTTTTTTGCTTAAAATTATTTTTTTTTTTTCGGATCTTTTTAATATGCTAATATCAAAAATAAATTTTAAAAAATAAAAAATATATTATTATAATACATTTCTGAGCGAAAATCACTTTGAAAAGCAATCGTTATCACACTCCTAAACATCCCTTAAACAGACGAATTGATCTTTCCGTTAAGACTGATATACCTAAAATTAAAGTAGGAAGATTGATTTATCAAGTTGTTGTTCATGATGAATTTAATCCCTCGTGGAAGGAGGGAAAGAGGTTGTTGATTCTTGAGTACTAGTTTTAAGAACCAGTTTATTTTTACGTTTTAAAAGCGTTTTTAAAAGAATATCAAATTTTTTATTTTTTTATTTCAAATTAAATTTTTTTTTAAGTGTTTTCATATTTTTTGTGGTACTGATATCATAAATAATTTGTTAAAAAAAAAAATTAAATATTTTAAAACAAAAAATACTTTGAAAAATAATTTTTTTTTCCTTATTCAAAAGGTTTCTATACCATTTTGAAACAACACTCTCATTTGGGTCCTTACAGACTAGTGATGTGTGATGGTCTAAGATCCTCATCTGGTGGAGGTACTGCTGGCTGGGGCAGGCTGTTTTGAGTTTTTTGTGTGATGTAATCTTGGTGCCTTGCCTTGTAGGTAAGTTTTGGGTTGAAAGTGAAGGAGACATGCACTTGGAAAACACTCTCATTATTTTCTTATTTTCATTGAATTAATTAGAGATGAGAGAAGAAATATAAATAATCTTTAACCCCTTGAATTAAAATAACCCCAAAAATTAAATTGCCTTCAAGTTAAGCATTGCATTAATCATCTATAATGGCACTTTGCTTGAGTTTTTAGTGACAGTTTTTTTTTATTATTATTTATTATTGTTATTGTTATTATTTATTTTATGATATGATCCTGCATGTGACTGTTGATATTTATTCATTGGTCTCTTCCCTGGCATGGCATCAGAAAGCTGCACTGCATGTGTATGGAAACTCGGGTTCTCTTCTTGTTGCTTTCATTTTTATTAATTTTTAGAGTTGAACAAGTCCTCATCTGCACAAATTGTACGTTACATCTAATCTCCTCCTCCTCCTCTTTTCAATTAATTAGTTTCCGTTACATTTTTTTTTAATTGCTTAGCGTCGAAGTGGGAGGGATAAACTCCCGCGGTGGGATTTTTTTGGGAAAAAAAATAGAAAAATTAAGTACTTTTATTTAAGCATCAATATTTTTACGAGGATACAAAAAATTCATAGCGTAACTCTGAAAATTTAGACCGTTAGATCTAATTGAAGACTTAGCAAGACAATGCGCCACATTGTAGGGATTTCTTTTAACATGGACAATTTTAAAGTTATTTGCATATGCAAGCATAGTTTGACAATCTTTAACAACTAGACCATAATCTATTTGATTTGTACAAATAGACCCGCAATCATCAACTAAGCATATAATATCCCGTTCCAATATGATATTTATGTAAATCGATCCAATTGCTCAAGAACTCATCTTAATGTCAAAGCTTTAGCAATTTCTAGAGAATACAACTTTTTTGGAATGTGTGATCTACATTCACCCCTTTATTGAAGTAAATACTAGATTTTGTAAAATTAATTGTTTTCCTAGATTTCTTTATTATATGATGTTTATAATTCTAAACTTATTTATCAAATTGACATGTGAAACATTATTTTTGTACATGTGGCAAAAACTTAGTACTGGAGTTGAGAATTTTTAATAAAAATCATCATGTATATAATTATTTATACGAAAATTAAAATTTCTCAATAAGAAAGATATTATAAAAATTAGTTTTAAAAATTAAATATTATTAATGCTATATATCCATATAAATTATATTTTAAAAAAAACACTTAAATATGAAAATATCCTAAGTAAATTTAAAAAAAAAACAATTCTCTTTAATTATCTCGAGATCGTACTCCCATGTTTTCATCACACTATAAAGTCATACATTTTATAATTAGCATCAAGATTTTCAACAATACTTTTTCAACAAGAATATAAACTGTTAATTTAATTTTTTCTTTCTTTTTGATAATCTGGATGTTCCAGTCAGCTTGTGCGTACCACAACTAATCCCTGAGACTCATTAAACATCTTGCAAGCCCAATAAACATGTAATGTACCGCGAGGGTGACAAGCATGCACAATGAAATTCGAATCCATATGCAATGGAAGGAAACAAATCCCTTCCATTACTGGGTCACATCCCTCAGTGCCTGTTAACTTAATTTTAATTTCTTGATTATGCCAATTAGTGACATGATTTTAAACTTGCTTGACATTGTTATAATTCAAAATGCAGGCAACTTCAAAATAATCTAATTGTTATCTCAATTTTTTTTCGAATACATATTTTTCTGGGATATAGTCGCTGCAATTCTTTATATATTAAAATTATCATATGAAATTGCTGTCCTGAAGCTGAAAGTCGACGATCAAAGTTTTGGAATGAGGATTGGAACTAAATTTTACAACTTTTAAGGTCAACTAACGTTTATGAAATGATGAATTAATTTCTTGAATGCTACTGCACTAATCAATCTATGAGTTTATGCCTTCATGCTGCAGCTTCCTATTCAGAAATTTCCACGCTCTAGAGAAGGAATTTAGAACCTGTGTTTGGCATCGCTACAGCCTAGGCGGCTAAGCGCTATGGTTGGCTCAATTGCACAAGAAGGAATTTAGCCACCATTTCTTATAGCAATTGGCTCTAATAGGCAGCTCCCCACTAAACTTATCAAAACTTTTCTGGCAGCTCCCCACTAAACTTATCAAAACTTTTCTAAACTTATCAAGTCCACTCCATGATATTACATGATAGTAGACTTTCATTATGTTTGTTTTTTTTAGTATTGAGATGAGTTGGTATTAAAAATAATTATTAAAAAAAAATATATATATATATATATACTTTTATGTATTTTTAAATGAAATTTTTTTAAAAAATAATCATTATTCTACATTCAAATATCTTCGTAAAGTGCTGACCAGAAGTCCACCATCTTAATGGGACTTAGTAAGCTTATCAATTAATTCCTACTAGTGAGACATTTTGAAGTTTCAGAAAGTCTTAGACCTAACTTGGAACCTTGTGGAGGACTAGAGGTTCAGCAGCCTTGGATGACGGTGTGATACCATCTACTGATTATTCAATAATTGTAGACTTAGTTTTGTTTTTAAATGAATATTCGATGGTGAACTTCTCAACTATTTTTGAAGGGTCCTTCGATATTATTTCTTAACTTGATAGTGATCTCAAGACTTATCGTTGTTTTATGGGCCAGGAATTATCCTTTCAAACTTGGACAAGATAAAATGGCTTCTCCAAAAAAGCTAGACCTTTTGTGTTTTGTTTACAGGAGGGCACCATGAAAACTTTAGTAACATAGTTATTACATTCGAATTAATTTGATAGTTCAATTTAAAAACTAGATTTATTCAAGTTTATTAAAAGACTGGTTAGTATAACCACCTGGTCAAATATAGTAGACCCAAAATTATGAAATGGTAATGAGTATTCAAAAGTTGGGTTTTAGTACTATTATACTCATACCCAAAATTAAAACTATTATTTATATTGGATCTATTATCCAGATGAATTTGGATTTTAGATACCAAAACCAATCCAATTACATTCGCGTATTATTTAAGAATCTATTACTCAAGAATATAGTTTTTTATAAACATAAATATATATACTATACAAAGAAATTCCGGATCAAGTATAAGTTGGGTTTTGAATCGGGTAAAGTAGCATCGACAATCCATTAAAACCCCGATATTATGCGTTCAAGTTTTGCCCGAAATATACTATTCATAGAATATTCAACCCATTCTGATTGGTTTTAATGGGTATCCATCAGGTTCGGAGCCTCAGTCTTCCAAAGAAAGTGCAAACAAGTTGTAAGAGCATCTATGTGTTTGGGCATAAATGAAGCTATGATTCTATTTCAAGGGCTTTACTTAATTACATGTTCAAAGTTCAAACATTCATTGAGCCTCTAGTCTTTCTTCCGTTTCCTGTCTTTCGGGCTAGGCTTTGACAGCAGAGGGCTCAAGGCCCCATATCTCTCAATCCAACTTTTATTTTCGTTAAATTGTGATGGCAAATTCTGCAGGAAGATGAAGGAATTCTCAGGCTTGGATACTGTGTGGCATTACCTGATAAGCTGTATACCCTACCAGGAAGGAAGAAAGGGGAAGATATGGAAAATGAACAGGATTATTAGATAGCCAAAAATGGAAATTAACACTAGCTTGAAGTCGCTCACTTTCTGTTAGAACATCATTATCTCCCTCCTCTTTTCTGTACATCCACAGGTCACTGATTAGTTAGTGAGATGAGACCCTTATGTGTAGCCCGTTTGGTGCTTCAACTCTTGGAAATTTCATTAGCGTGTCCCCTCCAACCTCTTCCCATCTGCAAGCGAAAACCAGCCATTTAAGGTCATCTTTGTTTGCTGCTAAAGAATGTGATTTTGTATCTTGTTGGTTCTTGTAGTTACCTGTATCGAGTTACGAAATAATGAAGGAAAGTTGAGATTTCAGCTATTCCTAGCTCCTTCCCTGGACACTGCCTAGCACCTCCTCCAAAAATGAAGAGATAGTTTTGAGACTCCAGGCTTTTGTCCTGCATTTGGCGAACATTACTGAAGGAAGCCGCGTTTTTTCAGAGAGGAGTGCGCACTTTATCAAACAACAAACGACTTACCAGCCATCTCCATGGGTTGAAGGATAATGGGTCGGGATATATATGTGGATCATAGTTTATCTCTCTTGTGTAAACATAGATCCTCCATCCTTTTGGGATCACAAATCCTGAGTGAAAACAACAGAAAGAAAAGCAAATTATTAACATATCTAGGACCTCAAGTTTCTTGCTTGATGAACATGATTTTGGGTCTGCGAGAGAATGGGCTGGCTTGATTGGCTTTGGCATGTAGATCATAATAGCTGAAAGGCCCGCAAATGGAGATGATCCTATTTTCTGAGCCCACAAAGTTGCTGCAAAAAGGCTTCCTGAGCCCACAAAGACAAAGCATTAGACTTTTTAATACTTACCATTCAGTTCCATTTCTCTAGTAGTCTTCCTCAAAACCCCATTTACGATCGTCGCCATTCTTGAGGTCTCAAGAATCACCTGCATGAGATAAAACAGAACAAATGATCGAGTTAAGCTCAGCAAGCAGACAATAAACGACCACTATAATCTCTACTTACAGCACGAGTAAAACGCATCGGTTTAAGATCATTCAAATCAATTGGGTCCTCAGGCCTTTTCTTTTCTCTTACTGCCAGATGCTCTTTCTGCATAAAGATGAAGTGTGAAGTCGACAACACAGGAATGTGACAAAATGTATGAGCTCTAAACAGTGGGTCTGGGCTTACTCTTAGCTCTTGAAGGACTCTTGGGTGATCATGCAAATACTTGACTGCCATCATTGAAGTGGTCGAAACCGTTTCGTAGCCAGAGTACAGAATTGTGATTATCTGATCAATTATTTCTTCATCTGTTAATTTGTATTTATTCTCTTCAGTTCTCATCAGTTTACCAAGCATGTCCTGGTGCGATAATCTTGACTCCCTCCTCCCTTGTATTACCTTGCTAAACATGCTTATGATCTTTTTTCTCGCCTGCGTAACGCGGTGAAACATTCAATACAGCAAGAAAAACTTGAATAAAAAAACTGACATAGAAGTGTTCATATTCTTTATTAAGTCAATTACCTTGACTCCACGCTTATAATTAGTGCCAGGAAGGTCAATCGGCAACGACAAAGTGCCTAAAACCAGATTGAAAAACTCAGGCATGAATGCTTGAGATATTGAGCTAGAATCAATGCCAACAATTTGTTTGAGTGCAGAAAGAAGGGCCATCTGCATAAAATAATGGTTACAAATGCACATTATCGATACGGGGAAACTTGGATCAAGTCCTGATATGTTGCGTAATGGCGGGTACCTCTTTAGTCATTTGTTGAATGTCAATAATTTTGGAATCCCAATCGCTGAGGTGGGTTCTCATGAACTCATCAATTGTTGGCAGAAGTTGTTCTCTGATCATGGTGGGGCTGATGAGGGATAACAATGCCCCTCTCATGTACTTGTGAGTGGAGCCATGAACTGCTGCAATGTTGCAATTGCCTAAGATATCCAACATGGACTGAGGGTAACCAGGAACAAGGCCTTTTGCCTCATTCATTAGTATGTACCTGTTGAGCTCTGGATCCATGGAAACAATGGTAGGACACCCCAGAATGTGGGATTTGAAAAAACTCCCATACCTGCATTTTTACGAGGCAGGGTTAATCAAAAACAAACAAAAAAACCCATCTTATCTTGAAAGTACACTGAAGATAGATAAATTTCAAGAATGTGATGTCTAGTGGTTAGTATTATTACAAACCAGGTTAAATTTACAAGAAAACCCTCACGCAACTGTTCCAGGCTTCATTAAGAGATTGGCTTTAGCTATATAGGTATCTTTTGTGGGTTAGCAGGGACCAATCGCCACCCAAAAGGAAAACGAAGGTACAAGTCCTTGTTCTTTTGTTTTGATTGAAATGGAAAAAGAAAAAAAGGAAGATAACTTTAGAAGCAATTGTCAGCTAACCATAAACAAGCAGGGATGCAAACAAAAGAGGTGAACAGCTTCAACCAAGAAAAAATCACTTGAAAGTAATATATCAACAGTTGACACACCAAATGAACTAGAGCTAGGAACAGAACTCCTTCCGACATCAGCAAGAAACAACAACAACATCATCAACATATCGAATTGAAAGTCATGCAAACAATGATCACCTTGCGCTCTGATTTTTCATGAAGTTCGGGCCTTGCTTTAGAAACTCAGTGGTCTCTCCACAGATTGGCCATCCCATGGTGCCTGGAGGCAGCCCTTTCTTCCTATACCTCACCTCATTCCACCTCAACAAAGCAGAGGAGATACCGAACAAAAAGAGAACCACCACAAGAACCACGAAGAAAACAGCCATTGGTGTTTCAAAGAAGAAAAAACAGCTCCAGCCCCTCTTCACAAAGAGCTGTTAATGGTATGGAAATGCTCCAATTTGAGCTAGCCAAGAGGAATGCATAAGCACACACATATATATAGGACTTTGAACTAAGCATGTGAAAAGAGAGAGAGATAGAATAGCCACTTAGGCCAAACCATGCACCCTACTAGTAATTAAGGGACCCTACTCTCTAATACCGCAGGTAATAAAGACCCTTCACAGGAAATTAAAATGACAACAATATTTTAACTGAGCCAACTACTTGACTCAAAAAAGACTTGGAACACCGTTCTTCAAGAATCAAGGCATGAATGTCTGTATTATCAGAAGTTTCATTTTAAAAAATATGGATATTTTGTGGATGGGGTGTTGGTGTTTTCGAGGAATCATTGGAGCACACTATAAATTGGATGTATGGAAGTAGTATAAAAACTAGCTTAGCTAGAGAGGAAAGGGGCTCGCTGCTGAGTTAAAAAGGGGGGGATATATAGAGGCACATGCACACCGCCCCATTGGCCCCAAAAGAAAAGACATTGCCCCTCACATGTCTGTCAACACGATCTGCATAAAATGGAATTACAATTACAAAAGCACTGAAAGACAGGCTCTTGGAAACAACGTGAATAAGAGAAGAGAGAGAGAGTGTGAGTTTGTGTTCGTGTGGTTTTTTTGGTTCCACTCACTGCAAGACTCAAACGTGGACTGCTCCTCCTAGCAGGTTGAAGCCGTGTGCAGTAACACCATCAAACTGTACAGTTGACTTTATTGGACAACATTATCTATTAGAGATATAATAAGTTTGTAATGATCAAACAACCTATTTACTTACTCTTTGTGTATATCACTTGTAGTGCGTCATATTAAATTTATTTATGTAAATTTATTTAATTTATTAATAAAAAATTATTTATCTTTAATATTCATCAAATATTTTATTAATAAATAATATATTTAATTAATGAATTTGAAGTAAAGATAATGTCTTTATGACAAAAATATTTTGTAAAGAAAATTATAAAATTATAGGATTTATATTGCATCAAAACATTGTTTCTAAATGTCTTTTATCAATGCTTCATTAAGACTAAATTTTAATTAGAGTTGTTGAGACTGATACATATTATGTTATTTTCTTTATAAAAGAAAATAATTGTTCTTATAAGTTAAGATATGAGAGATACCTAGAACTAAGATGTAGGTTTTTGTAAGATGACATGTACACTGAACTAGCCCACATGAGAATTCCATATAAAAAGATTACATATGTATATGGAAAGACTCGCGTGACAATTGTGTAAGTGATTCTTAAACTTGAAATCATTAAGTTATCTTATATACAAAGTGTTGTGTTTGGATTCTGTTAAACGTTTTCCTAATCAAAGGTAACAAATGAGCAGATATTGGGTATAACATGAACTATATGAAGACGTTTAAGTAATCAAGGGAGGATTCATCACCCTTGGCGAATTAGGAGAAATGTTACATATGCTTTTAAATAATATTGATTATAAATCATTACGTAAGGTGGGATGAGATTTGTAAAGAGTTTCAAATCTTATTCAAATAATTAATGATTGTAGTGTTAAAAACAAACATGATTTGACATGGTAGACACACTCAATGCTATAATGTCTAAATAAAAACATTGTTGATAAAAGGATAATAATTCTATTGAGAAACTAGGAACATGAAAGGTTAAGTTAAATCACTTATGACTTTTCTAATATTTAAAGGGATCATAACAGGTTGTTAAAATTTATACTTGATCTTTAAATATAAATCAATCAATCAATCGCTGAATTGATAATACATTAATTTGTTTAATTTATTTAACCCTGTTTTATTTAGGATTGTGATTTATATTTGAGTCAACTTATTAGGAAACCTAAGGGGTCACATACATAAGAACCAATAGTCAGAAATTAAAATTGCATGATTAATCAAATGTAACTTGATTGTAAATAAATTTTACAGAAATGAAGACTAGAATGTAATTAATACAGGGGATTATAATTCTAGACCTAGAAACAATTAAGTAATGATTTGATTGAATAAGTTTCTAAAATTATCCTAAAATAATATCTGATATTCAAGGGGAAAATCGATACTTTTATTTATTTATTTTAGGTTTTTAGGTTTTTATTATACCTCTTATTTTTTGGAGGAGTGATGTAAAATGTGAGAAGAGTATAGTATACAAACATTTAAATATAAAATAAAAAAACTCGCGCTTTAAGATATAACAATCCCTATTTTCTAAAAAGATTTATGAGATTTATCATTAATGGTTACTGTGGATTAACATTAGAGACCGAATATTTGGACGACTTGTAGTTTGCAACAACTCATTCTTGAAAAAGATATATATATATATATATATATATATATATATATATATATTAGGTGATAATGTTTTAATGGTGCTCTTTTTTAAAAGACAGTTTTTATTCGGTGGCAGGCGGGATTTACACGTGGCACTGTCCCATGCTAAAAGTCTTCATATGTAATTTTTCTTTGGCTATGTTATCAAAATCTAATCAAAAGATGAAAAAAACACATTTATAAAAAATTAAAAACACTTTCCATAAAAAAATCTAAAAACTAAAGTAATACAATATGTATAAAAACAATAATATATTAATAAAATATCTTAAATATAGAATTATTATAAAATAATAAACTGCCAATATATTTATATAGAGAATAATATATTAGAATATATTATATAATATAAAAGTATGTTTAATTGATATATTAATACATATAATATTTTAATTTAGATAATATTTCTATAAAATACGTTCAAATACAAAACAAGTTATATTATATATTATATTATACATTATAAATTATATAAATTGTGTTATTAAATTAAAATACCATAGAAAAGAAATTTATTTTCAATGTTTTTTCAAATACCAAAAAATAGTTATATATCTATAATATTATACTTTAAATATTTATATTATATGTTAGTTACATTTTATAAAATAAACTGTATATACAATATAATAAATGTTTTTCCACCATTACACTTTTTATAAGTAATGAAATAGTTAAATTTACTATTCTAAATACGATAGATAAACTTAAAAAATAAATATTAATAAGTGATTTTTAATCATATTTTTTTTATAGTATAATTAAATATTAAAAAATATTTTTTAACTTATTTCTTATCATACTATTAAAAATCATGAAAAAAAAAGATTTACTTCTTAAAAAACAACTTTCCAAAAAAAAAAAAATTTCCACAAACAACCACGCCTAAATCATTCCAGCCAATACTAAAGTGGGAGAGAGTCCTGGATTAAACTTCTGAAGAGAAGTGAAAATTAATAATGCATAAAAGTGTGGTAATGTTTTCTGAAAAAATATAAAATAAAGATATTCATACAAAATTATCAATAGTTGAATTGATAATACATTAATTTGTTTAATTTATTTAACCCTATTTTATTTAGGATTGTGATTTATAGTTGGATCAACTTATTAAGAAACCTAATGGGTTCCATACTTAAAAACTATTAGTTAGAAATTAAAATGGAATAATTAATCAAATATAACTTGATTGTAAATAAATTTTAGAGAAACAAAGACTAGAATGTAATTAAAATAGGAGATTATAATTCTAGACCTAGATACAATCAAGTAAGAATTTGATTGAATAAATTTATAAAATTATCCTAAAATAATATGTGATATTTAAGGGAAAAATTGAGACTTTTTTATTTATTTATAGGGTTTTTAGGTTTTTCTATAACTGGAATATTAAACCTTTTATTTTTTTAAAGGAGTGATGTAAAATGTGAGAAGAATATAGTACACAAACACTTAAATATAAAAGAAAAGAGTTTGCGCTCTAAGATATAACAATTTTTTTTTCTAAAAAAATTTATAAGATTTATTACTAGTGGTTAGTGTGGATTAACATTGGAGGCCGAATACTTGGAGGACTTGTAATTTACGATAACCCAATCTTTAATATATATATATATATATATATATATAGAGAGAGAGAGAGAGAGAGAGAGAGAGAGAATGTAATAACAAAACTATATTCGCTAATGTTTTAATGGTGCTCTTTTTTAAAATAATATTGCTATTTAATAGTGGATGTTACATGTAATATGAAAACTAATTTTGTAGTCGTGATAGTTTAAATATTTGGATTGAATTTATTTTTTTGGTTAAATAAAATATTTATAATTAGATTCTCCTTTATATTTAATTTTAGATGCTTTTCTATTGGTTTGGGTTTTTAATTTAAACTTTTTTTTTCATTTACATATATGTATTTTAACTTTTGTTAATGATCTTATTGTATAGATTTAACAAAATTTAAAGAAAAAGAATTAAAAAAAAAAACTTAAGGGAACATGCAATAGAAGGATAGAATCCATAATAAAAAAAAATTCTGTACAAGAACAAAATCTTTTTTTAACAAAAAGTTTTGGGGAAAACAAGCCAATTAACCTGCTTGTTATTTGTTTTATCGTGATTTGAACAACAACTACATCAGCATCAAATCACAGATCACAACTACCATCAATCCATTTTTGCCACACCATGGGCTAAATCTAGAATTACCAAAAAAGTAAAAATAAAAACCTAACGAGATTCAAATAAGGCCTCGAACTCAGGGAGGCAAAGTATATATATATATATATATATACACTTAAAAAATATAAATATCATTAATTAACTTAGAAAATATTCTCTCAACTATACTTTTAAGAATATTTTGCTCATTTTTATATATTCATATTTTCTGGCATGTCTTTTTTGTCCGTTTTAGAAAAAAATACCTATTATAAAACTGAAAATAATAATATTAATGATTAATACACAAAAAAAAGAACTTAACAAAATTTTGAAAAACAATGAAAATAAAATTTTTTATAAGAAAACAAAAATAAAAAATCTAAAAACTTGTAACATGCCAAGAATTTTGAAATAACCTATACAAATATGAAAAAAAGTGTAAAATCATGAAAAAATAAAAAAATAAATATCCTTCAACACTTATTTTATCATGATTTTTTTTACGAGGTTTTATGAATATAGTTTTTTTTCATATAAAATCTTTTTCAAGTTAGTTTCAATGTTTTGTTTTTGTTTTTATTTTTCTAGGTTTATAAAATCTTTCAAGTTGCTAGGTTTTTCTTTTATAGGATTTTTAAGTTTGTTTAAATGCTTTTAAATTATTTTTTTACTATTTTGAAAAATAATTGTTTTTGGATAGTTTAAGGGGTACTTTTATCTAAAAAATAATAAGTGGCCATATGCGATAAAATATGAATATATGGATGCAACAGAGTGAAAAATCTTTAATATAATATACGAGAAAGATTTCCAATGAGAAATTCAAGTTTCAACTGACAATATATTTTTACACTCAAACCTCGCCTGCTTTTTTAACCTTTAAACCTTTTGAATACATCTATTAGAATATTGAAAACTTTTAATGATAAATTAACCCATTAGTTTATATAAGATTCAAGAAATTGAAGATAAGACCTTGAATAGTGAATTATATATTCAACGGATATGCATATAATAGTTTTATATATTAGTATTTTAATCATATATCAAGTATGGTGGATATTCATTCCAATATAATAATAAAGCGCAAGAACACTACAATCTTTAAAGAAATTTTTTATTTTAAGGAAACACAAAAAAATTGCTTACTTAAGAAAATGAATAAAGCAAGCTTATATCATAATCATCACATTATAGTCAAAAGATCTAAAAAAAAAAAAACAATTATGATAAAATCGAGCTGAGAATGAGTAAGAGAAAAAAAATGTCAAAACATTCGTCTTGATTTTCAATTAGACAATGAGCCTTGAAGCTACTACGAGGCAATGACTTGTTCCAACCATCCTATTAGGAGTTAGTCAATAGTGAGATTGAGTCCATCATGCAAAATCATAAATGAAAATTGATGAATTTACCTTTTGAAAGTAAAGCATTAGACTATAAATAAACATTTAGAAAGAAAATAAAAGATAACAAAATCATTAAAAAATAGAAAATAAGACTTATTTTCACAGGTTTTAAATAATAAAAAAGTATGGACTATTTTAATACATCCTCACATGTGTCAATAATAACTTCCATATAAATGTTAATGACCATCACGACCGTTAACAAGATAAAATCACATCAAATATATTTTAAAATAACTTTTCTAAATGATGATCTTAATGAAGAAGTTAACATGAAACAACAATAAGGGTTTATTGTTAAAGAAAAAGTAAGAAAGCTTTGTAAATTTATCAAATCATTATATACTTTAAAACACTATCCGAAATAGTAGCATAAAAAGTTTGAAAACAATTATGTTATTAAATGAGTTATAATCATCAGAGGAGCAGCAACAACATCATAACATCTTCTGACCAAATCTTAATCAACTCTTATCACACCAACATCTAAGATTATAGGAAAAATACTCTAATAGCTACTACACCCCAAAATGGTAACACACCATACATGGAAACTATAGCTAGATGTAAATTAGAGACAAATCAACTTTTATAATTAAAAACTTATGTAACTATAGAAACATATATAGCTATGAAAGGTCAATAATTACTCATTTTTATATATAGAACATCATGCACAACTTGTAATGTGTGCTCACGCTTATTCCTTCATTCCAATAAAAAGATAATATTTACCACCATCCCCAACTATGTTTTTCTCTCTTATAATTAAATTTAAAATAAATAAACAAAAAAATAGATTTTATATGCTTCAAAAAATCCTTTAGGGGCGTGGCTTTTTAATTTTATTAGATTTTTCAAAGTTAGTTTTATTTGTTTCAAATCTTTTGAATTTTTTTTCCAAGTTTCTCAATGTTTTTATATTAAATTTTGGGGATTTTTCTTGACTTTTAAAGTCTTTTTAAAAAATATTTAAAAATTAAGTTCATTTTTTTTAAAGTCTATATTAAAAAATAATTACTGAAATAATACTTCTATTGGTTATGGAAACTATTAAGTATTGAAAACCCAAATGGCATCTAAATAATAATTTATGGATTGAATTGTATATATTCTCAGCAAAGTTTACTTCTTTGGCTAGTCGCCCAACTTTGAACTCCACTGTTAACTTTAAACTTTTGTTTCTCCCTTTTCTCTAAAATTGAGCCAAATATATTAAATTCTCAAATCGCTTTTAAGCACATGCGAGCTCAAAAAAACCACTCAATCATCTTTTGATTTTTCTTTTTTTAATGCTCTTCCATCTATACAATAGACAACATTAATGTTTTTATTCTAGTAAAATGATTCTCTCTTTCTTTGTGTACTCACACGCTCACTTGTCCTCTTGCTGAAGAAGTTCTTGTCAAGTTGATGCACATATAATACATTAATAAAAAAATGTATTAATCATTACTCCTTCGAACCCATCTGCCTTGGCTAATACATAATCCACGATTCCAATATATAGGTAATGAGTGACATTGATTACTTTCAGAGAGACAGCATGATGAGAGACAGTTCTTGTTATTATTTTATTTTAAAGTTTCCTTGGACTTTTTTGTCTAGGTTTTTTTAAGGGTATTTAAGGATGGTGAAGAGAAGAGATGGTTGGTGGCAACATTCTCGTTGTTTTCATAATTGTTTTTGACATATGATTTGTTGTAATTTTAGGGTTTATTTTAAAGTGTGATTGTTGTTATTTTTTAAAATATTTTTTATGTCGAAATGCATCAAAATGATATATTTTTTTATTTTTTAAAAATTATTTTTGAGATCAGCGTATCAAAACATAAATAAATAAAATTAATTTCTAGCAAAAATAATTAATTTTTTTAGAAATAGGAGTTGACCCGCGTTTCCAAACGGGCTCTTAGTCTTTTGAATTTTTTTTCAATCCAAATTTTTAAGAAAAAATAATGATGGAAATTTAATCAATTATGACATACCGTTGGTGCTTATCTAATTTTTTTGAATCAACCAGCTTAATTCAAATTAACCTTTCCAATCCCTAAATTAAGATTTGACCCAAGTTGTAACATCCCAACTTTTAATTACATATTTGCTCATTTAACCATGTGAAAACTATGTAAAATGCGGTAAATGTTTTTTTTTTTTAAACAACCTTCATAGTTTTCTAAATTTTTTCTCTTACACTAAAAATTATTTATACATAATCTTTTAACTTATATAAAAGCTCACCTGATACAAAAATAAATTAACTGTTAGCACAATATATTTAACAAACCATATAAGCGATCCCCTATAATGGTCTCTAATCTTTAGGTATCAGAGCCTATTGGAATCTGGGTAGGAATAGTAATATAAGACAGACAAAAACTGTAGAAAGATAAGAGATCATTAGTAAATAGGTGAATGCTACTGAATGGTGTAAGTCCCACTAGAGATTTAGGGCAATAAATCCATATAACTTGTAGCCTATTTTCTAGTTTATCTTTTCAAACAATGGACTCTGTTTTTCACATGACTAAGTCTATTTCAGCTTCCTTTACTTCTGAAAGTAGAAAGATTGTACAAAGTGAAGAAATAACAATTGAGGATTTTACAAAAAATATTGATGATTGGAAAATTCCAAAAATTTCTCAAACACAGATGATCAAAAATCCAAATATGATATTTTCAAAACAAATTTTACTATCAAAATTGAAGAAAGAGATATTCAACTTACAAAACCCTTTGAAACCATCCAACTCCTTTCTAAACAATCCTTACAAAAACATCTAGCTAGAAACTATAAATACATCCACGCTAGCCTTGTCCAAGTTGGGATAAAACCCATTAGAAAAGAAGGTTTAAACACCTCCATTCTAGCTGTCCTCCGAGATGCTGGATTCAAAAACTTCCAAGACTCACTCCTAAGTTCTATTGAGTCTAGCCTTTGCAGTGACCCTGTTTCATTTGACTGTTATCCAAATTTAATTATATCCCTCAAAGATAAAAATATCTTGCAAAGTATGCTGCTAAAATAAAGACTCATAATTATGATATGCTAGAAGGATCTATCCATGTTGCTCTCATATTCAAAATCCACTAAAAAGCCATGTTCCTAGTCTTTGCCAGCAAACACAAATTCTAATCCCAAAAAGGAGAAACTCTCATACAAACAGATTTATCCTGCTCAAACACTGTTGTCCCAAAAACAATCTTATGGAAATATATAACCCTTCTAGAAGATTGGATCCTTGAAGGAGCAACACAACCAGAATTACCCCAACCACCGCAACCCAATGTCCAAATCAAAAACATTACCTAGTACACATATGGTAAAGTTAAATTGTCTTTCCATCGACACTCTACAAGTTCCAGATTCTTAGAAGACTATTCCTTTTCCAGTATGATAGATCTCGAAAGAATTTCAAAAATCCCTTATGTTATCAATATCCATTACCATGCAAATCCTTTTAGAAAATATACATCTGATATCCCTTCTATTAGTTTCCAAAATGTAGATTATACTACAAATATACCAAAACCTGTTTATAAAGACATTGAACAACCATCTCCTCCAACATCACCTACCTTTTTAGCTGTTACTGAAAACATACAGAATGAGCTGAATGTTTTGACTTTATAAAAACATTTTATTCTTAACAAAACTCTTTTCAAAAAAGATTTTTATGATGCCTATAATTCTGCAAAACAAATATGGTTTTTCCAGCACTTCAACAGAGAAGTGAGATACAAAAACAGTTTTATAATTTTATTGAGTTACATAAAGTACAAATTATATTCTTTTATTGGTTCGAATTATTATACATTTGAACATCACATTGCATATCCATTTACATCCATCAAACATGCATGCCCGATCACATCAAGATCCAAAACCTCTATATGAAACCTCACCAGTGGACCAACAATTGAGTCTGAACATCCACCCTTGAGAAATATCCAGATAACCCACAATAACCAGACTATAGATGCAGCTCCCTACAAATTACCTAGTGATGACACCCTTTCCAATACCAAACAAATTATCCACCAAAATAACTTTACAAACACCAACCTCAATACCTTATAGATGGAATGTCAGAATACAACATCCTCAACACCCTTTAATAGATGACTATGGCAGCCAATGCCTACAAAACCCAAACAGGAACCTCAGATAAAGCTATTGCTGAATTGCTTATTGCTGGTTTCTCTGGCCAATTAAAATGATGGTGGGATTACCATCTCACTAAAACCGACCACCTACATATCCTAAACTCCTTCCAAACATATGAAGACCAAACACCTATCCTTGACCCATCTGGAAACACTATCCAATATGCTGTGTCAACTTTTATTCTTACAATTTCCTTACATTTTATCGGAGATCCTTACCACTTGAAAGATAAAAATGCTGAACTTCTTTCCAATCTTAGGTGTAAGAAGCTAAGTGACTTTCAGTGGTACAAAAACACCTTCCTTACTCGGGTCATGCTTCGAGAAGATCCAAACCAGCCTTTTTAGAAAGAAAAATTCCTTACAGGCTTACCTATTCTCTTAGGAGAAAAAGTCAGAAATAAAATCAAAGATACCTTTATAACCAAAACCATACCATTTGACCAGTTTACATACGAAGAACTTGTGAGCTTCACCAAAAAAGAAGGCTTTAAGATCTGCTAGGACCTCAAACTCCAAAAACATTTAAAGGGGGAAATGAAACGTACCAGACAAGAACTTGATAGTTTTTGTCACCAGTATTACCTTTCCACCAAAAAACCCTCCTATATTGGAAACTGTTCAAAACCTAAAATCTATTCGAGCCAGAAACCCCCTTATAAAAGATTAGCCCATAAATATCGTAAATAATTTTACTCCAAACCAGAACAAACCTACTACAAAAAGCCCTACAAGAATTCTATAAAATTCCATAAACCTTTCCAGGCAAAACCCAAACAAAAATTTGACCCCAAAAATATTACTTGTTACAAATGTAACTAGAAAGGACATACATCCCGTTTCTACAAAGTCAATACCAAACTCCATGAGCTCTAAATATGTGAAGACACCATCAACCAAATACAAAAACCTATACATTGAAGCCACAGATACTGACCCCTCTCCTTCAGATACGTCTAAGGAAGAATTTGAAATTGATGAAATAGCAATTACCAGTGATACTTTAGATACCTTTACAAATTCCAAACAAATTAACGTCTTGACCAAGACCAAAAGTTTATTCTTGAGGCCAATCAAATACTTGACGATCCTCAACTCCAAAAAACCTACCTAGATAAACTGGTGAAAGATTTCAACCAACCAGAGCATTCTCCATCTGACCTTCCAAACTACTCTATATTACCCTCCACCAGCACCAATACCTATGACCTTACAAAGATCCTTAATAAGAAGAAATCCAAAACCACAATCCAATCCAAGAACTACATTTTAAGATTAAGACCCTCAAAGCTGAGTTAAAAACCCTAAAACAAGTCCAATAGAAAGATTATGTCATACTACAACATCTTTTGTCCAAAATTAAGAGTCAGTCTGACACTAAGTTTGAACCAAAAGATCACATCATTAAGTCTCATGCATTACGTCATACACTTACAAATCTTGAACATATACCAGATGATTTCTTGAATGTGTTAACCCAAATATCTTCCAAAATGTTTTTGATTAAAATTACGCTAATTTTTTCAGAAGATTTCAAACTTAATATTATTGTCTTATTTGACACAGGTGCAGACTTAAACTGCATTAAAGAAGGCGTAGTTTCAAAATGATTTTTACAAAATACCTCATAAAAACTCTATGCTGTTAACAATTCCAAACTACATATTGCAGGAAAAACCCAAGCCTCTGTTTTCAAGAATGACATTTCTCTTAAAACATTTACAAAAGATATTAATCATACCATCATTCTTGGCACTTCATTCATTAATATGATTACTCCATATCAAGCACATCATTATTGTATTATCTCCAAAATCAATAGCTTCAAACTCGTTTTTCCATTTTTAGAAAAATCTAAGACTAGAAATTTAAATTTGATAAAAGCATGCTCCATACATACCTATCATAATAATGCACTAATTCATGGGAAACAATTCCATTTACATGATTTACAAAACCATGTTTCCTTTTGACGTATCAATAACCAATTACAAAACTTCGATTTACAAAAGAAAATCATTGATTTATAAAGTAAGATTGAACAACAGATCTGTTCAGACTTACCTAATGCTTTCTGGAAAAGAAAACAACACATATATAAATGAATGTTGATTTAAAACAACACTGTAGACTTGAAATCCACGATCTTGAGTCTAAAAGTCTTATCCAAAAGTCCTAATCACCCTGGTTATGTACAACCTTTTATGTAAACAAAAACTCTGAAATTGAAAAAGGCATACCTAGACTTGTAATCAATTACAAATCTTTAAATTCTATTATAAAATGGATCAGATATCTAATCCTAACAAAAAAGATTTATTGAAAAAACTATATTTTGCATTAATATTTTCTAAATTTGATATGAAATCCGGATTTTGGCAAATCCAGATTGATCCCAAAGATAGATACAAAACTGTCATGCATTGCGAATGGAATGTCATGCCCTTTAGCCTAAAAAATACACTGATTAGTACTTAAAAATGTATTTTTATCAAGGTTTTATATCATCATTTTGCATTTGAAGTATCAATAACTCCTTAACTAAAGCATGTTTTATAATAACAAGTCTGATACTATAAGATAACTTAATATATGGTAAATGTTTATCTTAAATGCAGGCCTATCACATAAATCAAAGGATTGATTGATGAATTCAACTACTGAAATTATGAAGATAAAGAGAAGGTGAAGCTTAGAAAAGTGATGCTAGTTCAGTCCAAACTGAAACACTGTTCGGTAATTGGGTCATATTTGGAGCTGTAGATCTCGGATTTAAGCCAGTTCCTTTCATAGCACAGGTATCAGTCATACCATACAGTTGGGCTATGAAAGTGCCAAGTATTTGTTGTTGTTCAACTTAAAACGGTGGCTGTAAAGTTTGTGCATTATTGCTATCACTCTTCCAACTAAAATTTGGGTGATTTCTCCAACCAGGGTTATACTTTTGTGAGTATGGGTTATGATTGGGCCTTTGAAAACTGTTTAAAGCATGGGCTTGTTCATGGAGGCATTCTCTAAAAGAAGGTAAAGTCATACAATCATTTGTTGAGTGTTCATTGGTTTCACATATTTCACATATAATTTCTTAAAAATTTTTTATTTGACCATGCACCATCTGAATTTCTACGTATCATGAATGACATCTTCAATGCACATTTAAAATTCTGCATTGTTTACATTGACAATGTACTTATTTTT
The DNA here is from genome assembly GCA_964019445.1 of Populus tremula. Classification (NCBI taxonomy): domain Eukaryota; kingdom Viridiplantae; phylum Streptophyta; class Magnoliopsida; order Malpighiales; family Salicaceae; genus Populus; species Populus tremula. The sequence goes on along the minus strand of CAXHTJ010000014.1, from coordinate 10,236,322 downwards.
TCTCATTCCATAGATCAACATTTCAAACATCTACATACATTTTTTCATACTGCAAGTCAAAATGATTTAGTTGTTTCTAAAACAAAAATTTCTCTATTTCAAACCCATGTTCATTTCCTAAGCCATTACATTTGCCAAGGTACTGTAACACCGATAGAGAGATCTTTAACCTTTACGAATAAATTCCTGATAAGATTACTGATAAAACCCAATTACAAAGGTTTTTAGGTAGTCTTAATTATGTTCTAGACTATTATCCCAATATTAGTCGTATTGCCAAACATTTACATGACAAGTTAAAAACCAACCCCATTCCTTTGTCCGACCTCCATACCAACCTTGTCAAAAAAATTAAGAAACAAATCTAAACCATTCCTCTCCTACATTTAGCTAACCTGTTAGCTTCTAAGATCGTTGAGCCTGATGCCTTTGACATAAAATATGGTGGGATTCTTAAACAAGTACAAGATAACAAAGAACAAATACTCCAATACACATCCGCCCACTAGAATGATTGTCAACAAAATTACTCCACTATAAAAAAGGAGATTCTTTCAATTATTCTTTGCATTACAAAATTTCAAAGTGATTTATTAAATCAAAAATTTTTTTTACGTGTTGATTGCAAATCTGTAAAAGAAGTCTTACAAAAAGATGTCCAAAATCTTGCTTCAAAACATATTTTTGCCCGATGGCAAGCTATTTTAAGCATTTTTTATTTTGACATTGTGTGTATTAAAGGAGATTCAAATTTCATCCCTGATTTCCTAACTCGTGAATTCTTTGAAAACAGGTCCTGATGCCTCATAAAGCAAAATTAAAATATATTTTCAAAACTAATTTCCAAAATATTTTAACTATGGAAGAAGGATTTTATCATGAAAACCCTTCCATTGTTGCTTTAAAATTTTTCCCTCCAAATTGGTACTACAAACCCTGGAATTTAGCCAAACCACAATCGTTCTATGCCGCCATTCTTGATATTACCAACTCTGTCAAATTTAAACACTTCAAACTTCATTTAGATCACACTGAACCAGTATATTCCATATACATCATTCATAAAGTTATCCATCCAAACGATTGGGGGCAACCCTTACATCAACCTCTCTCTTTCCCCATACACCTCCGTACAAGTTTCCAAGATTTCATTACCTCATATACGTATTGGGATTACCAACAGGCATGGTTCAATGCCTTCTTCCTACAAAATCAAAACCATAGCCATTCTTGGCTTTTCTACTTCCATAGTGTCATGAATACTACAAACCTCTCCCTCTGTTTCCTCCAATGGTGGGACTATTTTTGTTGTTATGTTAACAACCTCAAAGAACATCCTTTGGTTGAAAACGGTTACCTCCATTTCAAAAATAATTTTCAGCCAACTCCTTCTGAAAGGAAGTTTCCTTTCCTTCTTATTTTTTAGACAAAATTTTTTGTTTCTTGGGTATGTTCATGGTTCTACAATTACAATCTCCAAAAACAGACATCCATTACTTGTTTGTAAATTCAAAATTAAATGATGGGATTCCTTTACAGTCGAATCTAAAAGTTCCAAATTAGCCATTACGAAATGGTTATAAAAGCATCAAACAACTCCTATCATTGATCATCATCCTCAATCAAAATTTCTAGCTTGAAAGGCCCAAACGACAGCTCTCTTTGCCTTTGTTAGAACTGAGGAAGAATACCTCCAAATAGTACAAGACATTATACAAACACAGGACCCCAAAACGGTTTTATCCCAATCCAGCTCATCTGACTCGATATCTCCTACCATCTCACTTTGAGACGATAATGAAGATGATTGCTTTGACATTCTGCCACCTATCAAGAGACATTAATGAGTATTTTAGGCTCATCTGTTTAGAGCCCATATCTTTAGACTCTACTATTTTTAATCCCTTTGTTTTAAAGCCCGTTGTTTCAGGCTTTTTTCTACAAATATTACCCGAGACTATAAAAAGACAAACCAAGTGTCGGTGGCAAGAAGACAAAAAACAAAACTCCCACAAAAAACATGGGCAATTTTCATTTTGTCGTCACCCAATCATGGCAGACAATGGCACATGGGTTTTGGAGGAATCTCCAGGCTTTTTAAAAAGCCATTTTGACCTCTTTCGTGGCAGCATATCTATAAAAAAGGACTCTTAACCCCTTAAAAGGCAAACTATCATTTTCCCTCAGAAAAGTTTACTCTCCTCTATAACCCATATCCATTCTCCCCTGTAACCAGTATCTCCTGTATTGATTTACCTTACAATTTAAGTAAGATTCTATTTCAATTTACATTACTTATATTCTTGCAATATTTAAATTCATGCACGTTTCAGTATGCTCTGTGTTTGATCAAGGATCCTGACATTGTTGGTCTTGCCTTGTTCATTCACATTAGAAATTTGTTTACATTTGTTTTGTTCTTTTTACAAACTCAGTATATCGGCTGGAAACCTGTGACTCAATCTATAGATCATTCTCAGGTATAACAATGCTATGTACTGTGCTATAATCTTTGTGTGCGTGCGTGTGTGTAACATAATAAAGGTAACTCAAATAATTAAATCCATGTCCGAGTGTCTAACTTAAATAACTAAATAATTAAATAAGTCCCTTGTCTAATAGCCATATTTTTTTACATCATCATTCCTACCATTGCTGAAGACTCATTTTCTCATTATAGTCCTTGTTATTACAACCGATTCATTTACATATTATAGTTCCTGTCATTGTATAAGACTTATTTTTTTGTTTTTGTATTATACATTTAATATCAAGTTCATATACCATATAACACATCTCACCTTACATTTCTATATAAATAAATCCACAAAACATCTCCATAACAACACGGGGTATAGTGATGAACAAATATCACATTTATAAGTATCATGCACTTCTAAAATATATATCATTTATAATATACATAATTCCACAATATTCATCATTTTACAATATATATTACACAATCCCGCAATATTCATCATCTTACAATATATATTATATATTTATATAATATTCACCATTTACAATTGTAGCCTCGTCCTTGCAATTGAATTAATGCTTAATTATACATCATTTACACATGTTCAAGATATACTTTATATATACAATAAATAATTATACTAAACCCTTCTTTAAAATAAAAAGAAGTAAGGTGATGAACACCTACCTCACACTCTAAAAGTATATGTATGCTCCGATACTAGTTTAAACTTGGATGTCTCTCGTGATTTTTCAAGGAAACATCTCTGATCAATTAATCAACTCAATCTAATCCATTTGTCACAGTTACATATTCACATTATTATCTATATTTGAAATAAACATCCTTGTGGCTGTACTTTTGTTTACCAACCATGTTCATTCCTTTCAAATACATATAATATCAATTTCAACCTACTAATTATTTATGTTCATTTTCAAACCAATATATCTTTCATGCCTATTAAAATCACTCTTCGATTCTTAACATGTACTATATTCATTTTAGCCCACTAAAGCTATTTATCAATTTCAAATAGACTTTAGGTCATTTTTGGCTCATTAATAAGAGTAATTACTTTAAAATAATTATTATGACATCCTTAGCTCATTCATACAATTTCTCAGTACAAACCAATTATCATGCAATACTTGGCTCATTATTGATATTTACTTATCTCATAATGTATTATGTCATCTATGCCTCACTAAACACACCTTATTATTTTACAAGCACTAGGCTAATTTTTTACTTACCAAGACCCCATATTGAAATCTAACATTCATATGGTCATTTTCTTACACGTAAGGTTAGTCATCCATATTGACAAACACATGGTGTGGACATTCATTCATATTAATTCAAAACTATATCATTAAACACTATATCATTAAAGCATAATTCTCTCGTATCTCCATCATTATACCAAAAACATAACTTGCATAATATCATTAGAACATAGATGTCAAATAATTAAAAAAAATAAAAAAAAACATTTGTGATCAAATACAAATTTGTGAGTGGTTTATTTTTTAATTTAAATTTTGATCATAAAAAAAAAGTATTTTTCTAGTAGTGTTGTTTCTCCTACATGTAGAGTGTCATCTACCTCTAGACTCAAGGTTTAGATCAAACCCAAAAAAGTTGGAGTGTTTTTTCTTTTCTTTTTCAAAGTAGCCAAGTAAGATTTTTGTTTTTGAAAAATAACATAGTTGAAAACTTAAATTAAAATATACCACATTTTAAATAGTTGTAGTTAACACTTACAACACTAAAGAAAACTTTATTCAACCCTTTTATTTTATATCCTTTTAAGTAAAAACAAATATTAATTAGTGTAAAATAAAAAAAGAGTTAGAAATTGATTACCATATCACACAACATTCTATTTATAATTAAATTTTAAACTGTTGGATTATTGTTTTAGATTATTTATATTATATAAATAAATCAATTATGCTCGCTTTTTTATCAAAATGACATCATGAAGGAAAAATAATAATAAAATAAAAATCATTCAATTTTAGTCAGCAGTAGTGGGTAAGAGTTACTGCTTCTCGTTGACGAAGGCTGTACTGGAGGCAAAGTCGAGTTCACGCGTGCTTGACTGGTCGCCGGTCTATATATATATATATATATATATATATAAAAGTAAAAAAATTTAAAATTAAAAAAATTAAAAATTCGATTAAATCCAGAAAAAAAAAAAACAACCATGAAAAAAAACTGATTAAACCAATTAAAATTTTAAAAAAACCAACTGGTTTGGTTTGGTTTCGGTTTTGTAACTCTAAAATAGAAAAAATCGAGTCAAACTGGAAAAAACCGAGTCAAACTGAAAAACCGAGCCAAGCTAAACCGGAAAAAAACTGAGCTAAACAAAAAAAAATCGAGCTAAATTATTTTGAACCGATTTTTGGTATAAAAAACCAAACCGAATCGAACCAAAACTAGTTGGTTTAAACCGGTTTTGTTTTTTAAAAATAAAAAACTAATTAGAAGCAAATAAAAAATAAAAAAAATTATTTTTAAATACAAAATCAAACATGTCCTTTTAAACATTAAATATTGTTTGATAGTGTGATTATCATCATTTTTGTTTTGAACCCAGTGATACTAGTGTTCATGGAGATCCTCTATGCATGACCATCTGCGCATGAAAAAAAAAAAAAACCATCAAGATGGAGCCGAGCATGCAGATTGTTTCTAACTTTCTCTATAGTCGGGTCTGATAATACCAGTACACGTACATATTCATTTAAAGACTCATAGAAAATTAATACCGTGCCCGTCCATACCTAAACTCAAATTAAATGAAGATAGACAAAAGTGAAACCACAAAAAAAGTCGAAGCCAACACTCTTTTGAACCATTTTAATTTAATAATTTAAATTATTATATAAAATTTTAATATATAATTTATATTATTTTTTAATATATCTTATTAAGTAAAAATCATTTAAAATTAAAATTTACACAAATTCATATTATTTTGTGTTTAATTTTTCTATTAAATAAATAAAAATAATGAGATTCAAACTCGTGACCACTTAATCATCAAAACTCTGATACCATATCAAAAAATCATTTCAACCCAATAGTTTAAGCTATTAAATAAAATTTTAAGATATAATTTATATTATTCTCTAATTAATCATTACAAAATTTATAGCATGACAAATCTCAAAACCTCTAATCTAGAGCACCTCAGAAAAGCCAGATCTGGAAGAAAACAGCCTCGCTTCGACGAACCAAAAACAAATGCTTCTTAATTAATTGAGCTACAAGCATTGCATGCAACACTACTCGAAAACAAACCTCAGAGGGAGTTAATTAGATTGAGAATTAGGTTTGAGTACAAATCCATCCATTTATTCTTCTTAATTGTGTGTTCCTACCATCCATGTGTACTTGGCTATTTCAATTACTTGTGCAGTAAATATTGTTGAAATACTTGACGTGATTTTCCATGTCGATCGTGATACTCTCTAGCCATATAATTAAGGAACAAGAAAAGCCAGAAAAGAACTACACCATTGCTCATGCTTGAATTTCTTCGTGTAAGGGAGAAACGACAAAAAAGAGCTTGTCAATATTGATAAAAGGTTAGATCAATTTCAAAATCGACCCTCCGTTTCCTGTAAGAAGCCATACATCTAGGCAGTCTTGAACACATCACGTCAGCTGGTACTCTATAAAACATATTGTATCTCTTAGCTTGACGTCTTGAAAAAGCAAACATTACAATCAAATTAATCCAACATTCATGATCTCTTCCAAAATGAAGTTACAATCGTGCAATTTATGGAATATTGTTTAATTGATTGTACCAACAACTATTAATCTTTAGGTTACAATCCTCTCATAGATTTCAATTCGTAAGCATTGTGCCTCTGATAAATTTCCTTCTTAGTCCTTTAAGTTTTTTTTTATTATTATTAATCTTCATGCCACACTTCTTTTTTATTTAGTCTTCACAACAAAAATAGGACGGTCTTTTAATGTGGCCATCATGTTCATCCTCTCACAATTTTCTATTCATAAACTTGTAGCTCTAAAAAAAAATTATTGGTCCCTTAAGTTTTTGTTTCGTATTCATCTTCAAGTTATAGCTCCTTTAGGTTTAGTTCTAAAAATATTTTTGTTGTTTTAATTAGATTTTATTCTGTCGTTGCCAGAATTGGAACACAACCCTTCATGAAAATGTCATCTGCCTTTACCAAAGAACCAAAAGACTAACGTTGGGCAACTAGAGCTAAAGGGAGTTTGTTTGGCTTGGGCAGTAAAGGAGCATTGGCAGTAGCAACACTCATGGATTGAAGAGAGGTCTTGTGAAGAAACTCAAGAGAGTTAGGAGATAACTATTAAGATTTGCATACGAGAGAGTTTCTACCTTGGTCACAAGGCTTGTTACCAAGTCTTTGAACTCAACCCGAAGACCACGAAACACATACAAATTAAAGTCCTCTAGCGAAACTGGTTGGCCAACAACAACTAATTCATTAAATAATACCTTTTCTTTATACATAAATATAGTGACCGAATCATCACCTTGTTGAAGATCTTGAAAGAAACCAAGAAGTTGCATAATACGAGAATTAGATGAAGAAGCAAGAGCTTGCTCGAGAGTATGCCAAATAGAGTGCGAGGTTTAGCAATCAACAACAAGATAGTGAACATCCATTGAAAGAGAAGAAAGCAGTGCACTTAGAATAAGTTGGTCTTGTTGTTTCCAATGAAAAAAAGAATGATTAACCTGAAGAGAAATTCCATTAGCAACAACTAAATGAGGAGAAGGACACGAGGAGTCATTAACAAAGTTGGAAACACCTTGTACAAGGAGATATGACTTCATCTTCATTCGCCAATATAGGTAATTTGTATTTGTAATATTCAGAGAAATAACTTGATGAGTATTACAGAGTGGAACAATAGCATCTATGGAACCAAGATGGGTGATAGTAACAGTAGAGGAAGTCTGCAAATTTGAACCATCCATGGTGGCAAGATTTTGGCCAGCAACAGCAGGAGAAGAGTGTAAAACAGAGGAAGAAAACAAGTTCTATAGAGGCACAACATGAGTAGGGGAAACCTCCAAAGCAGATGTGGAACAAGAAGTCTAAAGTAGTGGCTGAAGAGGAGAGGAAGTCTGCACCGATGGCTGAGAAGAAGAGTCCATTAGAGAGAAGGAAAGAGAGTTTTAAATTGTTTAGGGCTCTGATACCAAGTTGAAAATAATAAGTAGCTTAATATATTAGTTAGCTATATATATATATATATATATATATATATATATATATATATATATATGAAGTACAATGTAATAGTTAATGTAGAGATTGCAATAATTACTTGTAGTTTGTATGCAATTAATAACATAGTGAAAGAAAGAAAGATATGTTTTTGGATAAAAAAATACATTAAGAAAAAAAAAGAAAATTTATATTAACAATTAAATTTTTTCTACATAATTTAAATTGTTTCATTTATGATGAAAATCCATTTTTATTTTCATATATTTAAATATAGAAAACTTTTAAGAGTACTCCATACTTCATGACATCAAATATCTTTATTTTGGCAATTGCGCGCAGAGCTGGCTGTCACTGATTGCATTGCATTGCATGAATTTCCAGCATGGTGTCTATTGTTAGTTTATTTGAATATAAGATAGACATTAGACATTAATTATATAACGAGGAAGTGAAAAGAAGAAAGATTGACATTATTATTATTTTCAAGTTAAAGATTATGATCAACTTGAAAACAAGACTTTGCCCCAGGCGAGTGCTTCCAGCAAACATTTTGCAAAAGATTCACCTTTGAGCTGGCTCCACTTTCACGAACTCAAACCCGCCCCCCATGTGTTAAGGTCCCCATGACGTTTTGTTTTGATGATCAAGTGCTTGTCTTTGCTGTTGTTTCTTTCGTTCTTTGTTTGAAAGATTTATATAAAAATTGTCCCTCCCTCGCTCTTCTTCCACTTAGCCCACATTAGGTGACCTAATGTTACGAAAAGGGGTGAACCCATGTGACCTGGTGCCATCTTGGCCACCTGAAGGATCAAATTTTAGCTCTTGTGGGGCATCAATGGGGCTGCCCTACTGCAAGAAACAACAACGGAAATTTGAGGAATGATGCCCCGATTGCACGTTGCCCCCTCGTGGCCATATCGTAATCTTCCTTGGTACGATTTGGGCTCGAATTGACAAGCACCAGACAGTTAGTGAGCCACAAACTCCATGAATTTTTGTGGGTATCAGAAGAGGGAAAAAACACATGAATATTGCAATATTTTCCTTGAGCACTGTTAGATTTGGTTCTCTACTTTCCCATTTTGGGGTGAAGTAGAGTGATCCAATTTGTTGGTTCCTTCCTCAAGTAAATTAGAAGGAAAAACAAGATACTGTTGTTAATTTTCTATATGAAATGCGAAGGTCTGCAGTACTCACTTCGACAAGTTGAGGAGATAAAGTAGTCTTAATTTCGATTCCTGCTCGTATGACTTTGATTATCAAAAAAAGTATGGAAATATGCAATTAATATCGAATCCCTTCTGTTTTTATTATTATTATTATTATTATTGTGGCTGTTGATATTCTCTATCCAATATTTGCACACCTTTAGTTAAGTCAAAAGCATGTTGTTATCCACAAATTTGCAAGCATCTTGAGATATGAACCCTAATGGTTAAAAAAGAAACATACCCTAAAACCATCGAGGTCAACATTATCAGCTTTGTAATTCCTTATCTGAATTGCTTAAAGCTTTATGATTGTCTTGTGGCTAAAACCTCAGATAATCTCCACAGGCTTTTCTCTTCATCAACATGGTTTACTTGGATGAAACACCCTAGATCTAGTAAAGAAGCTTCTTTTTCAAAGACAATTTAAAATATATGCTAGCTAACAATTTTCCCATCTAAGCTGTAGTTCAGCATGCTTTCACTCAAATGCTACTAAATTATACATCTAGTTGCCCACAAACAACCTTCATCTGGTCAGTGCCAGACTGCACACAAAGTATATGTCGGTCAACTTAAATTAAAAAATACGAGGAAGATAATTTATAAATGAACAATAATTAAACAGAGTCAAGGTTGTTTTTTTTTTTGCCCCATAATTTTATAATGCATTATAGGCCGTAACATGAACCCCATTAACGAAATGATCACAGGAATTAAGCAACAACGAAGTATATTCCTAGTAATGATGTACTATTATTGAGTTTAATTATCATGCAGATCTGATATCGCAGAATACCATGCTTAATAATAATAATAATAATAATTAAATATTAATATCAGTATATCTTAAGTTCACTAGCATGTGTTAGATGCATCCTAGCTTACCTACTACTCACATGCTTCACAACAAAGAGAATCAGGGCTAATAATAAGCTACCAAAAACACTCCAAATTTTGATTAAGTAATTTCAAACCCAGGATTCTATGTTTGACTACTTGCGAATTTCCAGTTCAATTTTCCCTGAAATCGGCAAAGACGGTGATATATTTAAATCGTAGTTTTGTCATAATTTTTGGGGATTGTGTTACCAATTGAATTACTGTGGTCAAACTGGGTTGACCAAGGCATCTCTTTATTTTCTATAGCTAGGGCAGACCATTCTTTAGTAGCACCAATGTGGAAAATCTGTCTAGTGAAAGTGATACCCACTTTCATCGCTTGATCATATTGAATCTACACTACTTAGACAAATCTGCATATAGAAATTCTGTCTAGAAATTGAAATTTGAAAAAATAAAAACTTTTGCTACATATATATGGATAGTATTATATATCAAGGTTCAAGATCAAAACAACTCAATTATTGAAATTATGGACAAACCCACTCGGTAGTGTCTGTACACATGCCCTACGATTTTGGTTTAATGTGTTGGATTATACGCAGGTGGCTGCATGCCCATTGCAAGCCACTGTTCAGTGAAAGGGTAGTTCATATATTGTTAATCACTGTATACTAATCCTCATTTCATCGCGGACTAGGTTGTTTTTTAAAAATTTTAAAAAATAATGTTCAATAATTATTAGTATGCAAGTGAGCTAGCAGTTCAACTAGTAATAATAAAGTGGTAAGAAGTTAATTAAATAAAATTGATATTATTTATTCGAATCCTACCACTTGCATTTTTCAACTTATATGTAAGTTTGCGATCAATGAAGAACCTTGAGTTAATGAGATCTTCCTCGTAGTTTAGTTCTTGGGAATGATCACCTACTCGTGGGTCATGTATAGGAGTATGTTCATGATAATATATATATATATATATATATATATATATATATATATATATATATATATATTACTAGCATGTTTTAAAGAACATAAAATCTTGTGACTCAAGTTACAGACCCTAGTCAGTCCAATAAAATGGTTTAATTTAATTATATGATAAAAAATAAATTATAGTAAATGTACGGAAATTAAAGACGAAAAGTTATAATGATGACCTATAGAAAAAGAACACTTGCAAAGGATGAAATAAAAAAAAAACTCCGACTCAATCCTAGTTAATATGGCAAGTCATGAGACTAGGCCATTTTCGTAGAAAGCAAATAAAAATTAATAAAAAAAATCAATATCTAATAAATACAATGTTAAAGATTGAACTCGAAAAATAAAATCGGTGTAAAAAAGATAAAAATAAGATTGATGTCAATTTGGATTAACATCTCATATTCGTGATCTGGGTCATGAGACTAGGATCACTATATCGAAAAAACTTATAAAGCTCAATTCTTAACATTTCAATGTTGACAGATGAAATTTAAAAAAGAAAATGAATAAAAAAAATATAAAAAAAAATTAAAAATTTAAGACCAAATTTGACATAAAAATTAAATGAACAAAATATGTAAAATCCTCGAGTCAATCTGAGTTAGTATGGCAAATCCATGACACGGGTCGTGAGGTCAGGCCATCCTAAGAGAAAGCAAAATAAAAATAAATATATAAATAAATAAGCTCCATCTCCAATAAACAAGGTTTTGAAGGATAAAATATTTGAAAAAAAAAATCAATGTAAAAAAAGATTAAAAAGAAAAGATTGATGGCAACTCGGGTTAACATTTATTACTTGTGACTTGGGTTATAAGATTGAGATCACTACATTGAAAAAACTACAATGCTCAATTCTCAACCAATTTAATATTGAATATTGAAATTGAAAAATAAAATCAATTTAAAAAGAAAACCCCTGTAGAAAAAAAAAACAATTAAAAGAATGAGAACCATATTTGACATAAAAATAAAATAATATTAAATAATGTAAAAGCCCTGAGCGAATCCTAGATAGGATGGAAAATTTATGACCTGGATCATAATACCAGGTTATCCTCATAGAAAGCAAACTGAAAAAAATAAAAAAGTTTAATTTTTAATAAATCAATATAGAAAGATAAAATTGAAAAAGAAAATTAGTGTAAACAATATTTTTAAAATAAGAAACAATGTCAATTTGGGTTAACATTCCATAACCATAACCTAGATCACGAGACTAGGATCATCACATTGAACACAAATTTCAAAGCACAATTCTGAATTAATCGAATGTTGAATGATAAAATAAATAAAAAAGAAAAACCAGTTTACAAAAAGGAACCAAAGCAAAAAAAAATTAAAAATTAAAAGAATAAGGCCTAAATCTAACTGAAAATAAAAATAAATAAAATGATGAGGGATGAAATTGAAAAAAAAAACTTAATTTATAAAAATAATATAAAAAAATATAATCAAAAGAATGAGGATTAAATTTGATATAAAAGTCAAATAGGATGAAATAATAAGGGATAAATTGAAAAATAATTGATTAAAAAAGAATAAAAAACAAATAAAGAGCAATCAAAAGCATGAAGATTACAATTGAAAAGAAAAACAAAAACAAATTGGGAGGATAACTTTTAATTTTTGTTGGGCCAACGTGATTTTCAAGGAGCAGAGAGAAAATATGGGTGAAGAAAATTTAACCATCGAGGAATCATTGTGCTACCCCATACGATGAGTTGCCATTCAATGCTTCAAATGACATGGTGATTGGTAGTTTTTTTTTTTGTCTCCAAGAAGTAATTTTTTATAAGGATTTTTTTTTTTGGAATTAAATTAAATTAATAGATTAAATATAAGCATCAAATGCTCGTGTTATTATTATTTTATTATTTGTTTTTTGGAGTTGTTTTTCTCACAACATGAACAATCATGATGTCTTTTAATTAATTGAATCATAGATTTTTATTGTTTTAAAAAACATGAATATATGCTGGTGTTATTATTATTTTGTATTTGCTTTTCGAGTTGCTTTTCTTATAACATGAACAATCATAATGTCTTTTAATTAACTAAATCATAGATGTTTTATATATATACAACATGAATATATTTTTTTACGTTGTTAAAAATAACACAACCTTGCCTAGTAGGTAGTATTATAATTTAAGAGATGTTTGGAAGTGTGATAGCGGTTACTTTTTAAAGTGCATCAAAATAATATTTTTTTTTAAAAAAAATTATGTTTGATATCAGCACATTAAAACAATCCAAAAACATAAAAAAATAATTTTAAAAAAATAAAATTTACCTAATCTTTATTTGGAACTCAATATCAAACGGGGGCTTATTCTTTCTTGCCCACCCAACAATTTGAATCCTTATTGAATTTGAAAAATGAGGCCCATATGCTAATATTATAATGAATTTTCTACTTGTTGGTCGAGATTAGTAATCGAGTCTAGGGCAGTGAATTTGTTGGACTTGTACTATGATTCTTTGATATGGTTAAGTTAGATGTTCTTAGTCTCCATCATTTTAGCTATTCAATGTTTTAACATTTTCACAATAATATTTGATTAATTTTATTACAAAATACAATTCTTCTGAATACTTAACCTATACTATTCATATTGGAATGTGAATGTCTTGTCATTTCTATTAGGGAGTGCAAGCTCCTAAAGTTGATATAGATTGTAGGTAACATTCCTATTTTCAGGATCAAACAAAATAAATATATTACCGAATTTGTGGGTAATTTTTTTCCATTATTAAAGGTTTACAGAAATTTAAGCAGAGTTTCCCTTATATTAGGAAGTCTCAAGTTATCTACTATCATCCTGTACACATCTTATACTCATATCTCAATCATATTGCAACCACAATAAGTCTAACTTAACAATATATTCAACATCGTAGATATGACATTTTATCTACCCACTTTCTTTCACATTTAACATATATAATTTAACAAATAAAAGAAGCATACAAACATTTGAATTCCAAATACAAAATAATACAATCCAATATTTCAAATATAAAATTACAAGGATGATACTATTATGTTCCGAGTTACATGGTCACTTAAGAACAAAATACATAGGTAATTCTTACATTCATAGTTCATGCAAAAGAAAACTAGAGGACCTAAATACTACTCCTGACATGAGTGGGAAGGACCTACAATTTATAATTTTTAGAATAAATAAAATACGCATACAATAAAATAGAAAAGGGAAATTTACACAATATATATATACTAATCCATGCACAACAATGGCTCTTGAATTATTAATTTGTTTTCTATGATTATATCCCTATTTATTATTATGAGGATCACCCATTATTTTTAATTTCATAAACATCCCAACTTTCATCAGGAGCACATTATTGTGCCACCTTTTTTCCAATCCGGGAAGATGATTGCCTATACTAATGACTTACATTAGTATCTTTAGTCGCCCATTCTAGAATTGACTAATCAAGTTTGTGGGAATGCCGACACCAACGTAATATGTTCATGTCATTAATTATTTTACAACCAAAATAGTTAATTGGTGTTCCATATTACCTTGGAATATCGTCGGGTATGCCGATGTCAAGAATTATGGACATCATTAACTTTCACTTTAAGAAAGCTAATCAAGTTCCATAACTTTGCTAATACTGACGTCAACTGACGCCAACATTAACTATTTTTAACCCAAATAGTTAATCAAGTCTAATGTTTCTCCTCCATATTGGTCATGATGATGTTAGCCAACTCGGATAATATCATTAGCCTCCTGTATTTGGGGACCAGCTAATCAAATCCAAGGGATGATTATCCATGAAAACGCATTATTTTCATCCATTCTCTCTGAAGGAACTTGTAAATCAAATATGTTTTCTGGTTCTCATTCATGTCAATTCATCTTTTCTTTTTTTGGTCTCATTTAGAGGCACAAGATTTATAATTCAAACAAATAACTAGAATCGTATTAACTAAAGAAGATATAGGTGTAGAATATATATATGCTACAAAAGCTCGGCTTGCATTCTCTTATTGTTGTTGTACTCCTCTTACGATTCCTCTTGAATCCACAAGTATCCATCATTATTTCATTCTCAATCACATTTCACAACATAGTAATAGAAATGGTGACAATGTTCATTTCTCTTTTACCATTATTTTTACATTTACCCTCCCATTATCATCCTTCAAGATTTTGGTTCATTAGCAGTCATAACAAACATCACTAATTCAATTTCAAATATGGTTTATTTCTGTTTTTTAGATGTTAGGACATGATGCTATATATTTTACAGGGAGGCACAAATTCTATTCTTAACGTGGCTACATTTCATCATTTTGTTAACTTGGCTGAATCTGCCAACATGGATGATAGCTCGACCTCCCTTCAAATGTTTACCTATATCTGGAGCTCTAAAGCTCCAAATTAAACGAGGTTAAACTCGATGGAAAGCTAACATCTCATAATACAACTTCTATACAGGGCGATACTCTAGATTATGCCTCTATCTATGTCAATTTCTGGGTGCAAGTTAATTAACATAATAGCCCAGATTTTCTCCTAGTTTGGGTGTTCAACATACAAACCATCATTTTTCTTGCATTTCTTTTCCTTTTTTTATCCACTATTACCCCTATAATTTCATCTTTTTCTCATATTAACAATCACACATAAGGACATGGTTAATTTAGGGATTAGTCTTCACAAGAATATGCATAACAAGGTTGTTCATATGTTTTCAAATATCAACATATCATAATTTTATGAAATTCAACACTGTCTCTCAACATGCATGCTTATTTAATATCAACATATTTCTCCTCCCTCGTTGTTCATATTTGGCCAAAGGTCTGCAGACCTTCCCCTATTTTCTTTGTCCTTTAGTTGGGTCAAGAATATGACTTAGCATTTCTCAACCTCTCCCACACACTCGTCCTCACCTTAACTTACTAGAGATTTTCTCAAGAACTTAACATAGGGCTGTTGTTTTCTTGCATGCAACTTACACAGAATATTTGAAATTACTCTGGAAGGTTTTAGGTTTGTCCTAGTTGTGTTTTCTGCTCCTTAGAACCCCTTCTCCCTCAAATGTTTAAGTTCTTCTTCTCTTCCTTAGTTGTTGTCGGCTCCTTCTTGGCTTTCTTATTCTCTTTCCTTGTCTTTTGATGTCTAAATCTTCCCTTACCCTTCTAGTTTCCTCTTATATGATGGATTGCATGTGGTTCTTTTTGTTTGTTCTTGAGAGAAAATGAAGAGGCAGTGAGTGACTCTTCTTCTCCCCTTTACTTTCATTTCTATCGTTAGCTCTCCTCCTTTAAGGGATGGCAATTTTCTTCTCGCCCCTTTTTTTTTTTTTTTCTATCCCTCATTTATTCATACCTTTTAAGTCTAGTCCTCCCCTCTTTGTTTCTTCCCTTTTAGGTCTCCAAATCTTTTTTTTTCTTTTTGTGTGGGTTGCCGACTCTCTTCCTCTTTTTTATTTAATTGCACTATTATTATTATAATACTCACCATATATATAAGTGTGTTTCTCTTGGTATTACATTCTCCTCTCCTAAAAAAACTTTCATCCTCGAAATTTAAGCAATGTACCTATTTCAGAGAATAGATGGGGGTATTTTTCTTTAATGTCCAATTCTCTCTCCCACGTCTCTTCTTCTATTTAGGAGTTCCTACACAATACTCTTAATAATGGCTCCTTTTTATTTTTTCACACTTTTTCGCTTCGATCCATGATCTTTGTTGTAACCCAATTTTCGACACACAATTTTCTTGAATGTTATTTTATTTTTATTATTATTTATAAAAATCCAAAAAAATTAAGAAAAAATTTGAAAATTCAAAAATATTTTTTTTCTCGAGTCAACCGCATCTTTTCATTCAAACCATGTTGACCAGTTTTAAAAATGAGTTCCGGGTTGTTTCGGGTCAAAAACGTCATTTTCGACCACAACCGAGTTCACCGGGTCAATACGGGTCAAACCATGTCGACCGAGATGAAAAATGAGTGTCGGGCTATTTTTGGGTCAAAACCATCATTTTTCGGTTAAAACCCGGTTTAACGTGATAAACTGTGGGCTTATTCTAGCATGAGGACTGAAATATTATGATGTCCAGTATCTATGAAAGGAGATTGTTGACTCTTACAATATGATCAGTTAGACAACAAGATAACTTATACATCTTCAGTACGAGAAATGCAGATGAAATCCCAGATCAATGTCGGGCCACGGAGAAGCTGATTCTCTTAGTGAAGTTACCAATAGAGAAACGTGCAGTGACTGTTGGGAAACTCAAAAAATGGACAAATGGACATGGGTCAGCTTGAGTAGACTTGAAGTACGCGTAAATCAAAAGAGCTCACTCAAAGTCAAAACCCTCAAACAAGATGAACGGGGATCTATATTTCAAAAACAGGTAAGATGCATTGCATATCATCTCACTTCACAAGCATCGCATATTTGTTTTGCAGATATCTCTCGAAACAAAACTCCTCATGGGATCCAACGAGACAAAGATGAATTGAAGTTCTTTTAAATCATATCAAATGTGGCAATTCCACAAAGCAAAATTCATGAATAAGACGAGAAGATGGATTTTTATTCATAGGCATAATGGTTTACAAGTACAAACGTTAAACACTGCGAGGACGATTAGGGATATTTTCATCTTGATGGCCAATCATGCCTCGGAATTCCTCAAATTGCTTATGCATGCGCTCCATCTCTTCCTCGAACTCGAGGTGTCGAGTGTTAACATAGTCCCTCCAAAAGTCAACACGTGCATTGAGCTCTTGGTTTCTCCTCTCCAATTCGTTCCTGTAACGTCTCTCATCATGGAGCCTTTTCCTTAAATTCTCAATCTGATTATGGAGCTCAGGAATTTGAGTATTCAACTCAAGTCTTCTGGCATGAAGACGCTCCGCAACATTCACCAAAGACGAAGTAGCTCTGACTAAGAGCAAGTGACTGATTCACTGCTTCAATATCGGTCCTCGCTGCCAGCATCATTTCATCACGAGGAAGGATCATGTCTCTAGCCACGGCTACAGCGGTATCTTCATCGTCCATTACAGTATCCTCTATTGTAACTGGACGACCATTCACTTCAAAGGTAGTACGCCAAACTACAGGCTCTGCCGTAGGAACAAGGTTTGGATTAGCATTGGAAGAAGAGGAAGACATGGTTAAAACTTCAAAAGTTAAGAACTTTGAGAGTATTGAAAATGTGAGAAGTGGATGATGTCTTTTGCCCAATATTGCGTGATTTATAGGGAATTTGCTCCTGCCATCATTTTCAATAGCAAATCAGATCTCAGCCGTACAGGTATGACTTTCTTTAGAAATTTTCATCAACTCTGAAGCTCACCGCTGAAATCACTTTCAAGTATTTCACCATCGGGCAGGTCGCCTGGAACAATTAGACCACTTACTATTTTCATCGCATTTTATCATCGGGCAGGTCGCCTGGAATAATTAGACCACTTGCGAGTTTTTCTTGCATTTTATCATCGGGCAGGTCGCCTGGAACAATTAGACCACTTGCGATTTTCATCGCATTTTATCATCGGGCAGGTCGCCTGGAACAATTAGACCACTTGCGAGTTCTTCGCATTTTATCATCGGGCAGGTCGCCTGGAACAATTAGACCACTTGCGACTTTCATCGCATTTTATCATCGGACAGGTCGCCTGGAACAATTAGACCACTTGCGACTTTCATCGCATTTTATCATCGGACAGGTCGCCTGGAACAATTAGACCACTTGCGAGTTTCCTCGCATTTTATCATCGGGCAGGTCGCCTGGAACAATTAGACCACTAGTGATTTTCATCGCATTTTATCATCGGGCAAGTCGCCTGGAACAATTAGACCACTTGCGAGTTTCCTCGCATTTTATCATCGGGCAGGTCGCCTGGAACAATTAGACCACTCACAAAATTCTTTGCTTTCTTCTTCACTATCGGGCAGGTCACCTGGAACAATGAGACCACTTGCGAGTTTCCTCGTATTTTATCATCGTGGTAGTCAAAAAAAAAAAAAAACATTTTTGAAATCACTTTCATGTATTTCACTAAACCATTGTTGAAAACACTTTCATGTTTTTCACTTGGGCAGGTCGCCTAGAAGAATAGACCAACTGAAAATCTATATATTTTTTCAACACCACCATCGTTTTTTTCTTTACAAAACTCGACCACAACCGAGTTCACCGGGTCAATACGGGTCAAACCATGTCGACCGGGATGAAAAATGAGTGTCGGGCTATTTTTGGGTCAAAACCATCATTTTTCGGTTAAAACCCGGTTTACCGGGTTGATACCTATCAAATGTTTTTTTTGTGTTAGCGGTTGAAACAGGCTTTTTCTAATACTAATTTGAATTTTTAATTTTACCTATATAAATATTTATTATTATATATAATAAAACAAGAAAAAAAAAACAAATAATAATAATGCAAGTCAGCAGAGTAGTTGCATGATTGGCGGGGCAGTTGGCTGAGCAGGTGAATTATGAACGGAGCAGGTGCTCAGCTGTCCCCTGTTAGTGGCTATAAATAGCCACCGAAGATTAGGGAGAAAGGGGAGAGAAAAGAAGGAGAAAGGAGAAAAACAGAAAAGAAGAGAAAGAATTGCTACACTGCGCATGATTTTTTTAGTTTTTCTTCACGAGAGTAGGATATTATTTAAAAAAAAAACAATTTGAAAAATACCAAATATATCCCGACTCATCTCAGCCATTGAAACAATCCAAGATTTAATTCCGTTGCGCCACGTCATCTGGTGCACCGAGCCCGCCCACACAGGATCAAAAACCAGACAATCTGGGCCGTCCGATCAACCTGCAGATCTAGCCAATCACAGCCATCCGATCGTTTCATCCAAGATCCAACGGTTAACATCCTTCAGCGGCACCGGTACACCATACACGCGTCCGCACCGTAGCAAATCTCAGAGCATCTCTCTCCTCTCGCCGGCGACTCTCTCTCTCTCCTCGATCTCCACTTTCCGGCCATATCAAGCCTCCGAACCACCACAGAAAGGTTCCTCACATGCTGTAAAGTAAAACCCCGGTGGTTTTCATCGTTTTCACCGCCTCATCTGGCCGGAAAAAGGCCGCGATCGTCGCCGGCCACCGAAGCTTCAAGTCGTCGATTCTCCCTCGTCAGCCATCAACGGCCGTCGAGACCACCACCAACAGAATCCTCGACCTCAGATCTACCAGAACCGACCATCGGTTGGCCAGAAATCTCGCCTGAAAATCTCGCCGCCACCAACAGTAGCCGCGCGTGAGCCACACGCGCCGCCAGTGGCATTTTCGTAATTTCTGATAAATCCGAGGGTATTTCAGTCTTTTACCTATACTGTGTCACTCATGTAATTTTTTTAGATTTCTATATTTTTTTATTTTGTATATAAATTTTCTTGCATGTTGTAAAAAAAAAAATAAAACAAAAAAAAATAAAACAAGGCGGGTCCAACACCCATCCTATGTTATCGTTCGTGGGTCCAAAGCCCAATTTCAAATATAGTTATACCCATTTCTCAACGATATAAAATAATTTTTATTTTATAAACAAATATGTTCGTCGACACGTCTCTTTTTTAAAAAGGACCGATGTCAAAAGTTTAAATACCAAATATGGATTATGTCCATAGTTTTTTGGTAACTCAGACGTAAATCTCCTTTTTAGGGTTAAACGTCAATATTTTAGACAAGTCTCCTATTTTTAGGGACTGATGTCATTTTTAACGTGTCTCCTATTTTTAGGGACCGACGTTAACCATTAAAAAAATAATAAAATTACAGATAAGCTCAAAATATAATATCATTTAAAAATAAATAAAAAAAAACACACAAGTAAGGGTAACCTTTCTTTTGAAAGGATGTTTTAAGGGTGGTGTCTACCTTCCCTTGATCATAACTAACCCAGTACCCGAATCTTTGGAACCAGTGTCTAATTTGGGATTTCTAGTTCCCTCAAATTACTAGATGACGACTCCAATAAAATATTCATTTCAACCAATCAAAACAAAATCTTTTTGTTAAATAAACAAAAATGATATGGAGCCGTCGCCCGACGTCGTGTATCGACAATCTTAACTAGTTTCACATGACCTTAGGACGTTTTCAAGTGTCAGGTTCACCTTAGTCCCTAAAGCTCGTTGTAAGCTTGGCTATAACCTTGAGGTTGACCTTGGGTCCCAGTCTGACACGAATGATACAGGCACTTCATAAAGCCTAATCATTTCCCTCACATATAACTTGGGTACTTGTCCATGGGATCTATCATTTTTTTAGGTAAGAACAAGGTTGAATTTGTTAATCGATCAACAACCACCCATATATCATCATTACCCTTTTAACTCCTTTAGCAATCCGATTAAAAAGTCTACGGTTATGTTCTCTCATTTCCATTCCAGAATTGGCAACAGTTGTAACTTCCCTGCCAGCCTCTGATGCTTTATCTTCACTTACTGGCATATCCCACATCTTGAAACATGTTCTGCTATCTCTCTTTTTATGTTTGGCCACCAGTAATATTCCTTTAAATCTCGGTACATCTTGGTGCTCCCAAGGTGAGTTGTAAATCAAGATTCATAAGCTTCATTCAAGATTTCTTCCTTTAGTAACTTATTCTTAGGCAAGTAAACTCGTTTGCCCATTGCCACCAATCCTTCTAAACAAATTTGAAAAGGTATCTCTACGGCCCGATTTATCTATTCCTTGATTTTTCCTACTCCTTTATCAGCCAGTTGAGCCTCCAGGACTTTATCTCAAAGCATCGATCGAATTTTTACTTAAGCTAGTATTGACCCTTCTGGACCCACACTTAGCCGCAAACCCATCTTTTTCAACTTTATTAAACGCTTATGTTCTTTATTTCCCGAATCATCAACCACCTCTTTCCCCTTCCTGCTCAAAGCATCTGCTACCACATTGGCCTTACCCGGACGATAATCAATCATACAATCATAATCATTTATAAATTCCACCCATCTCCTTTGTCGAATGTTTAACTATTTTTATGACATTAAATACTTCAAACTCTTATGATTAGTAAAACTCTGAACTTGCGTCCCATATAGGTAATGTCTCCATACTTATAGGGCAAATACTATTTTCGCAAGTTCAAAGTCATGGACTAGGTAGTTCACTTTATTTGGCTTCAGCTGTTTGGAGGCATAGGCAATCACTTTCCCATGCTACATTAACACACATCCTAGACCCCTCTTCGAAGCATTACTATATACCAGGAACTCCTCTATTCCCGAAGGAAGGGCCAAGATCGAGGCAAATGTGAGTCTCTCTTTCAAATCATGAAAACACTCCTCACATTCTTTTGACCAAATAAACTTTACTTCCTTACGAGTTAACTTGGTCAAAGGTGATGCTATTATAGAAAAACCTTCGATAAATCTCCTATAATACCTCGCGAGCCCCAATAAACTCTAAATATCTGTCACATTTGCAGGTCTCTTCCATTGCAAAACAACCTCTACTTTTCTTGGATCCATAAATATTCCTCCCATAGAGATAACATGTCCAAAAAATATTACGTCCTTGAGCTAAAAGTCACATTTATCCCGCTTTGCATATAGTATATTCTCCCTCAATGTTTTCAACACATTCCTCAAGTGTTGCTTGTGTTCTAAATAGGAACTAGAATACACTAATATATCATCAATAAACACCACCACACATTTATTTAGATAAAGCCGAAACACCTGATTCATCAAGTCCATAAATATTGTTGTGGCATTTATAAACCCAAAAGACATCATTAAAAATTCATAATGCCCATATCAAGTTCTAAAAGTAGTTTTTTTTATGTCCTGTTCTTTAATTCTTAACTAATGGTACCCCGACCTCAAATCTATCTTAGAAAACACCCGCGTACCCTTCAACTGATCAAACAAGTCATCTATTTGTGGTAATGGGTACTTATTCTTTATCGTCACTTTATTCAACAGACGATAGTCTATACATAGCTAAAATGTGCCACCCTTTTTTTTCACAAATAATACCAAAGCTCCCCAAGGCAAGTTGCTTAGCTGTATGAATCCTTTGTCCAACAATTCCTCAAGTTGGAGTTTCAGTTCAATTAGTTCTATGGGGGTCATCATATAAGGAGATTGTGTTATAGGGTTAACCCATGTAAGGGTTATAATGGAAACTTTAATCTCCCTAATTAGGGGTAGCCTAGGTAACTCCTCTGAAAACACATTTGGAAATTCTCTTACAATGGAAATATTTGCTAATTCTATGCTTCTTTTTTTTTTTAATTCTTTTACATGAGACAACCATGTAAGGCATCCTTTCCAAATCAAATTTGCGGATGTTATGACCGAGATTATAGAATTTGGTACTACCCTTCTCTCTCCTCTAAATACTACCCGTTTTTCACCCTTCCCCTGGATAACCACAGTTTTAGTAAAGCAATCCACTTGTGCTTTATGTCTACTCAGCCAATCCATACCTATAATTAAATCAAAGTCATATAATTCTAATGGCATAAGGTTCACCCTCAATTTCGCCCCCTCGATGTATAATACCACACCTTTAAATAAATCATCAATGTCTATGTTTTCCTAAGGGTGTTAAGGGCATACTAATTATCATTCCTACACTTAGTCTACTTGGTGACACATTTAAATTATTCACAATTCAATAAGCCATAAAAAAAAATGAATAGCTTCAGGATAAATTAAAGTATGAACATGTATTAAGCCTAGTTGTAATATACCTGCTACAACATCTGGCATCACCCCCATATCTTCTTGAGTCATGTGAAATATCTTGCCTCGAGTCCTCTCTTCTAAGAACTAGGGTTGGCCCCTATTGGCACTTGCTTTTGACTGAGTAGGTCGTACGGGTAGATTCACTATCACTGATTGTTGTTGGCTTTGTATGGTAGCCCCCTGTCTTTGTACCCCTTTAGTGGCCCTGCATGGACATTCTCTCTTTCTGTGACCTATGTCCCTGTAGTGGAAGCAGCCTCTCCCCAAGTATTGGCAGTCCCTTTATCAGTGCCCCTTACCTCTACAAATATAACATCTTCTCAATGTTGCAGAACAGTCCCCAAGGAGTTTCTGATTACACCTTATACACAACGAGTAGGCGGGTTCCCTTTGTTTCGTGGGTCCTCCCGCAGTACTGGCTCCTTGCCGATTCTGACCCCCGGTATATCCCCCAGTATCGGCCCATCTAGCTCCCTCTGAACACCCTCTATGAACAAAACTTCTCCCTCCCTTTTGAAGTTGCCTGAAAGATTGGCTACCTTTACCCTTTTTTGAATATGGAGCTCTCCCTGGCGGAGGCACAAAGTCCTTTCTCTTAAACCATGTCATTTGACTCCATTCACTAGCTAGCCTCGGAGTACCATTCATCACCCTTTCCATACCCTACACAACCCGTACTAGATCCTAGATGGACTGAAATTGCGTGGCTACTAATATTATCTTCAGGTATTGCCTAAGCCAATCCTAGAACCATTCTACTCGATGATACTCGGTAGGGAGGGAGGAAGGTAGGTAGTGGCAAAGATAGATAAGTCTTGGAACCTCCTCTCGTATTCCAGAACTGTCATCTAACTCCTACTCTTTTTCCTTTCTGTGCTACCAAGAGTAATACCTCTCTTTAAATTCCTCTCGAAAATCTCTCTAGCTCAACCCTTCTTTTGCTCTCCTTTCTCTGATAGTTTCCCACCAGGAGTGGGCTTTCTCTATCAACTAGGTCACACAGTCCACCCAGGTTTCCTTTGGCACTTGCATCTGATCTATAACCATTTCTACCTTTCTCAACCAATGTCCTGCTACTTCAGTGTTTTCTTCCCCTAAATAGATTATATAACTCATTTCTCGCATACCCTTCACCCATTGAACTAGGGTAACCACTCTCTTTACCCGAGGGGCGGGACTGGATGTGCTTGCAACCATCCCTGTTGCTATTGCCTTGACCAGTTGCACCAGAAATACAGGGTCTGAATATGGATTTGGTGTGGCTGTCGGTGCAGCCGGTGGAGACCTATCTTCTAGTCCCTAACTACCCATTCCTTTAGGTAGCAACACTTCTACCCAATGGGGTGCAGGTTAATCCTAATGCCCCCGTGATTCTCCCTTCCAAGAATGGGTTGATGTTACAGGTAGATGAGAGGTAGTGTCCATCAGTGGATCCCATTCGGCTTCGTTATCGTCCAATGAGTCATACTTTCTCCTCCTCACAGGAGATGCGTCTGTCACTACTCCTTATTATGTAAGAACCATCCTGCAATATATTTTCAAAAACCATATGATTACTTCAGTCCCTAAAATTTCAACCAGAGGCGTTGATACCAAATTGTAACATTCCCATTTTCGGGATCAAACAACACAAATATACTATCGAATTTATGGCTATTTTTTTTCCCATTATATAAGGATGACCAAAATTTTCACCAAAATTTCAACAGAGTCTCCCTTATATTGGGAGGTTCCAAGTTATTGACTATCAACTTGTACACATCTTATACTCAAATCTCAATCATATCACAACCACAACAAGTCCAACTCAAAAATATATTAAAAAACATAGCTATAACATTTTATCTACCCAATTTCTTTCACATAATTTAATAAATAAGATAAGCATACAAACATTTGAATTCCAAATACAAAATAATACAATCCAGTATTCCAAACAAAAAATTACAAGGATGACACTATTATGTCCCGAGTTACATGGTCACTTAAGGAAAAAAAAAATACATATGTAATTCTTACGTTCCTAATTAATGCAAAAGAAAACTAGGAGACCTAAATACTACTCCTGACATGAGTGAGAAGGACCTGCAATTTATAATTTTCAGAATAAATAAAATACGCATATAATAAAATAAAAAAGGGAAATTTACACAACACACACACACACACACTAACCTATACTATTCATATTGGAATGTGGATGTCTTGTCATTTCTATTAGGGAGTGCAAGCTCCTAAAGTTGATATAGATTGTAGGTAACATTCCCATTTTCGGGATCAAACAAAACAAATATATTACCGAATTTGTGGGTAATTTGTTTCCATTATTAAAGGTTTACAGAAATTTCGGCAGAGTTTTCTCTTTATCAGGAGGTCCTAAGTTATCTAATATCATCTTGTACACGTCTTATACTCATATCTCAATCATATTGCAACAACAATAAGTCCAATTCAACAATATATTCAACACTATAGATATGAAATTTTATCTACCCACTTTCTTTCACATTTAACATACATAATTTAACAAATAAGAGAAGCATACAAACATTTGAATTCCAAATACAAAATAATACAATCCAATATTCCAAATACAAAATTATAAGGATGATACTATTATGTTCCGAGTTACATGGTCACTTAAGAACAAAATACATAGGTATTTCTTACATTCCTAGTTCATGCAAAAGAAAACTAGAGGATCTAAATACTACTCCTGACATGTGTGGGAAGGACCTGTAATTTATAATTTTTAGAATAAATAAAATACACATACAATAAAATAAAAAAGGGAAATTTACACAATACATATATATATATATATTTATATTTATATATGTTTAATCATATACTAATCCATGCACAACAATGGCTCTTGAATTATTAATTTGCCTTCTATGATTATGTCCCTATTTATTCTTCTGAGGATCACCCATTATTTTTCATTTCATAAACATCCCAAGTTTAATCAGGAGCACATCATCATGCCACCTTTTCCCCAATCTAGGAAGATAATTACCGATACTAATGACTCATATTAGTATCTTTAGTCGCCTATTTTGGAATCGACTAATCAAGTTTGTGGTAATGCTAACACCAACATAACCCGTTCATAGTTAATTAGTGTTCCATATTACCTAGGAATATCCTCAGGTGTGCCAATGTCAAGAATTCTTGGCATCATTAGTTTTCACCTCAGGAAACCTAATCAAGTTCCATGAGTTTGCCGATACCGACATCAACTGACGATATCTTTACCTATTCTTAACCCGAATAGTTAATCAAGTCCAATGTTTCTCCTCTTTCGTATTGGTCATGTCGATGTTAGCCAACCTAGCTAACATTATTAGCCTCCCATATTTGGGACTGGCTAATCAAATCCAAGGGATGATTATCCATGAAAACTCATTATTTTCATCCATTCTCTTTGAAGGAACTCATAAATCAAATTTTGTTTTCTAGTTCTCATTCATGTCATTTCATCTTTTTTTATTTTTGTTCTCATTCATAGGCATAAGATTTATAATCCAAACAAATAACTAGAATCGTATTAACTAAGAAAGATATAGGTGTAGAATACCTACCTGTTACAGAAGCTCGACTTGTGTTCCCTTGTTGTTGTTATACTCCTCCTGCGATTTATCCTGAATCCACAAGTACCCATAATTATTCCATTCTCAATCACATTTCACATCATAGTAATAGAAATGGTGACAACATTCATTTCTCTTTTACCATTATTTTAACATTTACCCTCACATTATTATCCTTTAGGATTTTGGTTCATTAATAGTCATAACAAACATCACTACTTCAATTTCAAATAAGGTTTATTTTTTTTTTAAAAAAAAAAGTCAAGACATGATGCTACACATTTTATAGGGGAGGAATAAATTATATCTTAACGTGACTAAATTTCACCATTTTGTTAACTTGGTCGAATATGCCAGCAAGGATGACAACTCAACCTCCCCTCTGATGTTTACCTATATCTAGAGCTTTAGAGCTCTAAATTAAGCTATGTCAGACTCGTTGGATAGCTAACAGCTCAGACTACAACTTCTATTACTTCAGATTGTGTCTTTATCTATGTTGATTCTTGGGCACAAGTTAATTAACATAACAACCAAGATTTTCTCCCGGTTTGCGTGTTCAACACATAAACCATCATTTTTTAGGCATTTCTTTTCCTTCCTTCGTCCACTATTACTTACCGAATTTCATCCTTTTCTCATGTTAACAATCACATATAAGGACATAGTTTATTTAGGGATTAGGCTTCACAAGAATATGCGTAACAAGGTTGTTCATATGTTTTCAAATATCAGCATATCATAATTTTATGAAATTCAACATTGTCTCTCAACATGCATGCTTAATTAGTATCAACGTATTTCTCCTCCCTCTTTGTTCATATTTGGCCGAAGGTCTGCAAACCTTTCTCTAGTTTTGTTGTCCTCTAGTTGGGTCAAGAATATCACTTAGCTTTTCTTTACCTCTCCTTCATACTCATCCTTAACTTAACTTACCTGGAGATTTTCTTAAAATCTTAACCTAGGGTTGTTGTATTCTTGCATGCAACTTAACTAGAATGTTTGAAATTACTCTATAAAGGTCTCAGGTTTGTCCTAGTTGTGTTTCCTACTCCTTGGAACCCTCTCCCTCAAATGTTTCGGTTGTTCTTATTCTCTTCCCTTTCTGTTGTCAGCTCCTTCTTGGCTTTCTTCTTCTCTTGGCTTGTCTTCTGATGTCTACATCTTCCCTCACCCTTCTAGTTTCCTCTCATATGGTGGATGCATATAGTTCTCCTTGTTTTTTTTTGAGAGAAAATGAAGAGGCAATGAGTGACTCTTCTTCTCCATTTTTCTTTATTTTCTGTTGTTAGCTCTCCTACTTTAAGGGATGACAGTTTTCTTCTCCCCCCTCCCCTCTTTTTTTTTTGTTTCTATTCCTCATTTATTCATACCTTTTATGTCTGGTCCTCCCCCTCTTTGTTTCTTCCCTTTTAGGTCTCCAAATCTCTTTTTTTCTTTTTGTGTGGGTTACTGACTCTCTTCTTGTTTTTTATTTAATTGCACTATTATTATTATACTCACCATAATGATACACACACACACACACACACATATATATATATATAATATATATATATATATATATATATATATATATAAATGTGTTTCTTAGGGTTTTACACTTCAAGTAGAAGAAAATGCATAATATTGTTATTGAAATTTTCATGAATTAGGATCATATTATTGCGCAAAAACTCAATATGGGTAGGAGATTTGATGCACTAATTTGACCATGCCCCATTTTCTATAAGACACGGAATAATAAGAATAAGTTGATGCAGTTACAAGAATATAAAATCAACAAAAAAATCTATATTTGATCAGTAATGGAAAGCATAACATTATTTTAATAAGGTGAATGTTAATAAACTTAATCCCAATTATAACTTACCACACATGCATGGATATCATCACACCCACATAATAGCTTCCCATTTAGCAGGTCCACAGCTTGAAATGATCCTCCTCCTTCACTTCTCTGTAGCAAAAAAAAAATGCCACTTTTTTTTTGTTACTCTAGATTTCTTCTATTTTATTACTAATGATCTAATCAACAGAAATATTCAAAGAACATAATTATAGGGAAATTTTTATTATTATTATTATTATTATTCCCCTTGTTACTAAGAAGAGGTTAGATCTTGAGACTTCTAAGTAAATGAGAGGAAATGTAATTGTAGGAGAATTTAAGGATTATATATATATACCTTGTAATAATCTACAGCAACAAAATTTGCCCATCTGTTGGCAGCAGCACCATTACAGGTATGAAGCATATTTATGAGATTCCTTGAGTTATCTTCACAAGAGAGTTTCTTCATAGGAATACATCTAAAGTAATTTACCAACACCAATGATCTACTCTTGTCATTAAGAGGAGGTGACTCCTTTCTATTAGTACAACTTCCTGCTTGCATGCCAATATTCCCATCTGCCGAAAATAATTGTATGCATATTAAATAACAAATTTTACAAGGTTATAAAAAAGTAAAAAATTGAAAGAATTATTAACATTTTTTTTATATTTCTTACATTGATTTTCAACCATGTAATTCCATTGGTAAGCAATGCCTTCACTTGCTTCCTTGGATTGAATTGAAGTGAAAACAAGTAGCCTTTGGTTGTTCTGGACCATGTCATTAACTAATGGCCAATCTTGACCATTTTTGGGCATGTTTGTCATAGGAAACCAATATTTCATCAAACCAGCATCAGTGAAGACCTTGGTCAATCCATTTGGGGCTTGAACATAATCTTCTAAGATTATCGTAACAATTTCTGCTGGATGTGTAGATAAAAAAGCTTCAATTTCCTTTAGAGTGTCAATAGCTGGACCCTACTAGTGGCAAACACAAACATTTTCACACAATAGAGAAAATAAAAGAAAAAAATATCTCACATAACTTAATTAGTAGGGAATAAAATGTCCATACAAATGCAGTATAGTCATGACATTGTCCTTTAAATGAATGGCATAACCATACATCTCCATGAAAATCATAGGTATCAAGCATCAAGGCTCGAGCTCCATTCTGTAGTCAAATAATTAATGGCACTTGTTAATTGAGAAAAAAAGATGTTCTAAAACGAGAAAAGGACATTTAAACAGGGAAAGAAACATTTACATTTAGTTGATCCATGACGCTGTCTTCTTGATTGGTAAATGTGATTCGAGGAACTCTAGTGTGAGATGGGTATCCATCAATAGCATAAGCATTGTGAGTCGCCAAAAATGCATATTTGTTGAAAGGCAAAGAATTGTTCTATTAATAAGAAAGAGGGAAAAGAAACTTGTGTATTAGTTGTTAGGAAACCAAATTGTTGCTTTATTATATATACATATATATATATGTATATATATATATATGTCTAAAAAACAAACAGGACTGATAATAAGGAATAATAACAATAACAATAACAATAACTGAAATAACAAATATAATAAATAAATATTCAGTACGTGGCGTTGTTATACCTGAGAATGATCTAAAAGATCGGGTCACAGGTTTCCAGCCTATATACTGATTTTTTGAAAAGATCAAAGAAATAATACAAACAGATTTCTGATGCGAATGAACAAGGCAAGACCAACAATGTCAGGATCCTTGATCAAACACAGAGCATACTTAATGTATATAAATTTTAACAAGAATGTAAATAATGAAAATAGAATCTTACTTAAATTTATAAATTAACACAAGAGATATTGGGTATGAAGGAGAATTGATATGGGTTCCAGGTTATGGGTTACAATGGAGAATAAGGTTTTTTCTTCGGGAAAAATGCCTAGTTGGAAGAGCTTGGAAATTCCATTAGTATCCATGTGAACCCATGTGGTGTTGTCTGCCATGATTAGATGGTGACAGAAAAGGAAGATGCCCATATGGTGACAGAAAAGGAAGATGCCCATGTGGTGACAGAAGATGCCTATATGGTGACAGAAAAGGAAGATGTCATGTGGTGACAGAAAAGGAAGATGCCCATGTGGTGACAGAAGATGCTCATATGGTGACAGAAAAGGAAGATGTCCATGTGGTGACAGAAAAGGAAGATGCCTATGTGGTGACAGAAGATGCCCATGTTTTTTATGGGATCTTCATTTGTTGTTTTGCTGCTACCGACACTGATGTTGTCTGTTTGTAGTAGTAGTAACAAGTAATATTTGTAAAAAGAAAGCCTAAAACAAACAGGCTTAAAATAAAAAGGGACTCAAAACATGTGAGTCTAAAATAGGGCTCTTGAACAGATGAGCCTGAGAAAGTTTTGAATATAAATATATATATATATATATATATATATTTTACTTAATGTCGCTTGATAGGTGGTAAAATACCAAAACAATCATCTTCATTATCATTTCCAAGGGAAATGGCAGGAGATGTCGATCCAGATGAGTTGGATTGGGACAAGACTGTTTTCGGGTCTTGGCTTTGTATAATGCTTTGGACTATTTATAGGTTTTCTTCCTTAGTTCTAGCAGAGGCAAGGAGAGCTCTCGTTTGAGCTGTTCTGGCTAGAAACTTTGATTGAGGATGATGATCAATGATGGGAGTTGTTTGATGTTTTTGTAACCATTCTGTAACTGCTAATTTGGAACTTTTGGATTCGGCTGCAAAAGAATCCCACCATTTTATTTTGAACTTGCGAACCAGAACTAGATGTTTGATTTGTAGATTATAATCATAGAACCATGAACATACCCATGGCATAAAAAATTTTGTATAGAAAATGAGGAAGGAAGAGCACTTTCTTTCAGAAGGGGCTGGTTGGAAGTTGTTTTTGAAATGGAGGTAGCCGTTTTCAACCAAAGGATGGTCTTTGAGGTAATCAACATGACAACCATAGTAGTCCCACCATTGGAGGAACTAGAGGGGGAGGTTTGTAGTATCCATGTCATTATGGAAGTAGAAAAGCCAAGAATGACTATGGTTTGGATTTTGTAAGAGGAAGGCATTGAACCATGCCTGTTGGTAATCCCAGTACTTATAGGTGGTATTGAAGTCCTAGGGGTTTGTACGGAAGTGTATGGGGAAGGAAAGAGGTTGATGTAAAGGTTGTCCTCAATCTTTAGGGTGAAGGATTTTATGAATAATCATGTAGAATATGCCGGTTCAGTGTGATCAGAATGAAGTTTGAAGTGTTTGAACTTGACAGAATTAGTAATCTCAAGGATTGCAGCATAATAGGACTGTGGTTTGGCTAGATTCCAAGGTTTGTAGTACCAATTTGGAGGGAAGATTTTTGAAGCAGCAATGGAAGGGTTTTCATGATAAAATCCTTCTTCCATAGTTAGAATATTTTGAAAATAGTTTTGGATTTGGTTTTTGGAAAACTGGGTTGTTGTAAAGAAAGGAGGGGTTTTGAAGTGGAAATGCCTCCTTGATGTTTTGAAAGTGGTTTAGAAATACTACATGTTTGAGAGACAGAATCACCGGAGGTCTGTTGAGACACTTTTTGTAGTGCCAGGAGTAATTCTGGTGATTTGGAAATGGTGTCAACCTAATGCTGAACTGTGTCTGTTTGGTCCTGTTGGGGTTTCGTAGTTTCTTCTTCTTCAATAACTGCCTCATACCAAGATTTGATTGGTTTGGCAGCTGAGATAGCTGAAGACATGAGTTTTGTAGCGGGTTTGGGGCTCTCTGGTTTTGTAGGCTGGGTTTGAGGGGCTTTCCCCTTGTCTTTGGCCTTTGCTTTCGGAGGCATCAAGACCTGTTTTGAAGGAATTCTTGGGTTAGGAAATCAGGAATGGAATTTTAATCTCCTTTAATGTACACAATATCAAAGTCAAAAATGCTTAAAATAGCTTGCCATTGGGAAAAATTTTGTTTTGAAGCAAGATTTTGGACATCTTTTTGTAGAACTTCTTTTGCGAATTTACAATCAACACGTAGAAGAAATTTTTGATTTAGTAAATCACTTTGAAATTTTGTAATACAGAGAACAATTGAAAGAATCTCTTTTTTTATAGTAGAGTAATTTTTCTAGCAATCATTCCAGTGGGCGGATGTGTATTGGAGGATATGTTCTTTGTTATCTTGAACTTGTTTGAGAATTCCACCATATCCTAGGTCAGAGGCATCAGTCTCAACTATCTTAGGAGCTAACGGGTTAGCTAGATGGAGGAGTGGAATGGTTTGGACCTGTTTCTTAATCTGTTTTACGAGGTTGGTATGAAGGTCGCACCAAGGAATGGGGTTTGTTTTTAACCTATCATGTAAGGGTTTTGCTAGACGGCTAAATATTGGGGTAGTAGTCTAAAACATAATTAAGACTACCTAAAAACCTTTACAATTGGGTTTTATCGGTGATCTTATCACGAAATTTATTTGTAAAGGTAAGGGACCTCTCTATTGGAGTTATAGTGCCTTGGCAAATATAATGGCCTAGGAAACGGACACGAGTTTGAAAGAGAGAAATTTTTGTTTTAGAAACAACGAGACCATTTTGTTTGACAGTATGAAAGAAAATATGTAGATGTTTGAAATGTTGATCAATGGAATGTGAAAAAATAAGCATATCGTCAATGTAAACAATGTAGAATTTTGAATGTGTATTGAAAATGTCATTCATGATACGCTAAAATTCAGATGGAGCATTTTTTAGACCAAAAGGCATGACATTCCATTCATATTGACCAAAGGGAATTGTAAAAGCAGTTTTGTATCTATCTTTTGGATCAATTTGGATTTGCCAAAAGCCAGATTTCATATCGAACTTAGAAAATATAAATGCAGAGTGCAATTTTTGTAACAAATCTTTTTTGTTAGGGATTGGATATCTGATCCATTTGAGAGCGGTATTCAGAGGTTTGTAATTGATCACAAGTCTTGGTGTGCCTCTTTCGATTTCAGAGTTTTTATTCACATAGAAGGCGGCACACGACCATGGTGATCGAGACTTTTGGATAAGACCTTTAGACTCGAGATCATGGATTTCAAGTCTGCAATGCTGTTCTAAATCAGCATTCATTTGTATGGGCCTTGCTTTTGTAGGTATTAGTTTTTCTGAAAAAGTTTCTTCATAGGGAAGATCATCGATGTGTTGTTTTCTTTTCCAGAAAGCATTAGGTAAGTCCGAACAAATTTGTTGCTCAATCTTATTTTGTAAATCAGGGTTTTGTAGTTGTGTTGTTATACGACAGAAAGAAACATGGTTTTGTAAATCATGTAAATGGAATTGTTTGCCATGAATTAGTGCATTGATTTGATAAGTATGTATGGAGCATGCTTTAATTAAATTCAAATTTCTAGTCTTAGACTGTTCTAAAAATGAAAAAACAAGTTTAATGTTATTGATTTTGGAAGTAATGCAATCATGATGTGCTTGGTATGGAGTGATCATGTCAATGAATGGAGTACCGAGAATGATGGTATGATTAATATCTTTTGTAACAACGAAAAATGTTTTAAGAGAGAGGCCTCTGTTGAAAACAGAGGCTTGAGTTTTTCCTGCAATATGTAATTTTGAATTATTAGCAGCAGAGAGTTTTTCAGATGTATTTTGCAAAAATCTTTTTGGAACCACTCCTTCTTTGATACAGTTCAAATCTGCACCTGTGTCAAATAAAGTGATGGTGTCAAGTTTGAAATCTTCTGAGAAAATAAGAGTAATGTTAATTAAATATTTTTTGGAAGATATTTGTGTTAATACATTTAGAAAATCATCTAGAATATGCTCAATATTTATAAGTGTATGTGGTAATGCATGGGATTCAATGGTTTGATCTTCTGTATCAGACTCACTATCAGACTGGCTTTCAATTTTAGATAAAAGATGTTGTAGTATGGCAGAGTCTTTTTGTTGCGCTTGTTTAAGGGATTGTAATTTGGATTTGAGGGTTTTTATCTTAGAGTGTAATTCTGGAATGGTAACAGTGGTTTTGGATTTCTTTTTATTAAGGATCTTTGTAAGATCATAAGTATTGGTGCTGGTAGGGGGTAGACATTGGTATCAGAGCTTATTGGGGTCCGCGTAGGAAGACAGATTAGATAATAGGTGAATGCAACTGAATGGTGTAAGTCCCGTTTATTGGTATTAAGGGCAATAAATACATATAACCTGCAGCTTATTTCCTAGTTTATCTTTCCTTTCTATGGATTCTGTTTTTCACAAGACTACTTCTATTTCAACTTCCTCCACCTCTGAATCTTCTGAAAGTAGACGAATTGTACAAAGTGAAGAAATAACTATTGAAGATTTTACAAAAAAAAACATTGATGATTGGAAAATCCCAAAAATTTCTCAAACTCAGATTTATCAAAAATCTAAATACGATATTTTCAAAACAGATTTTACTATCAAAACTGAGGAATGAGATATTCAGCTTACAAAACCTTTTGAAACCATCCAACTCCTTTCTCAAAAGTCCTTACAAAAACATCTAGCCAGAAGGTCTTGTCTAAGTCGGAATAAAACCCCTCACAAAAGAAGGTCTAAACCAAGGTTGTCAATTCCGTTTCGGTAGGTGTTTCGTTTTTTCAATTGGAACGAAATGTTTCGGTTTCAGAGTGTTTCGGCGTGCCGTTTCGGGGTTGTACTGTTCATATATATATATATATATATATATTCCACAAACATAATTCAAATTCAAGATAAATTAATTATAAATTATGCAATACAAACATAATGCCAAACAAATATAATTTTAAAATTTAAAATATTTTTAAATAGTAAAGATTAAATAGATATTTAACTTAAAATAATATAAACCATATATTAATTTTTTAAAAATAATATTTTTTGGCCGAAACGGAACAACCGGAATGAAACCGGAACGTTTCGGCCGGAATTTGGCCGGAATTTCCGGAACGGGCCGAGATTTAAAATGAGATGGAATTTGTTCCGTTTTGTTTCGTTTTTTGAATTGGTATGGAATGTTTCGGCCATTCCGGGCGGAACGGAACGAAATTGACAACCTTGGTCTAAACACCTCCATCCTTGTTGTCCTAAGGGATGCTCGATTTCAAAACTTCAATGACTCTCTCCTTAGTTCTATTGAGTCTAGCCTTTGCATTGGCCCCGTATCTTTTGACTGTTATCCAAACATTACCATATCCTCAAAGACAAAAATATTCTACAGAGTATGCTATTACAAATAAAAACCCATAATTATAACATGCTAGAAGGATCCATCCCTGTTGCTCTCATATTTAAAATTCACTACAAAGCCATGTTCTCAGCTTTTGCCAGCAAACACAAATTCCAATCTCAAAAAGGAGAATCACTCCTTCTACAAACAGATTTATTCCGCTCAAACACTGTTGTTCCAAAAGCCATCCAATGGAAAGACATATCCCTTCCAGAAGATTGGGTCTTTGAAGGTGCGGCACCACCAGAAAAGCCTCAACCACCACAACCTAATGTTGAAATAAAAAACATTACCCAATATACAGATGGCAAAGTCAAACTATCTTTCCATCGTCACTCTACAAGTTCCAGGTTCTTAGAAGCCTCTTCTTCTTCCAGTACAATAGATCTGGGAAGAATTTCCAAAATCCCTTCTGTTATCAATATTCCTTATCACCAAACCTCTCCAAGAAAATCTACTTCCGATATCCCTTCTACTAGCTTCCAAAATGCAGACTATATTACAAATATCACAAAACATGTCTATACAAATCTTATAAAACGAGCTGAATGTATTAACCTCAGAAAAACACTTTGTTCTTGACAAAACTCTCTTCTAAAAAGATTTCTATTCTGCCTATAACTCTACAAAACGAATTTGGTTTTTCCAAAACTTTTTCCAACATAGAAGTGAGATACAAAAACAATTTTATAATTTCATTAAGTTACATAAAATACAGATTCTATTCTTTGATTGGTTTGAATTATATTATGCATCTGAACATCGCATTGCATATCCTTTTGCATCCATTAAACATGCATGCCCAGTCACATCAAGATCAAAAACCCCTGTTTGGAACCTCACCAGTGGACCCACAGTTGAGTCTGACCATCCACCTTTGTGAAATATCCAAATAACTCACAACAACCAGACTGTAGAGGTAGCCCCTTACAAATTTTCCATTGATGACACCCTTTCCAATACAAAACATATCATTAACCAAAACAACTTTACAAATACCAACCTTAACACCTTGGGAAAACAGCTTACAAGACTAGAAAAACAAATACAAAGAACCACTACAAGTTCGGTAGACATTAAAACCTCAACTGACTTGAAACTAAAAAATCCAGTCTTCAAACCTTACCAAATTACAAAAACAAGCCAAACACAACTCCAAGAAAACCAGACAGACTTTTTCAAAGTTATCAAAACACATTTACAACATCTTGACAGTTCATCTTTAACTGTCCCAGATACACCACAAACAACTAACCCTTCCACCTCCAAAAATCAAGTCAATACTCTACAAAAAAGCCTTGAGGCGTCTTATGATGAAAGTACTTCTCCAAACCAACCTCTTACCCTCAACAAACTTACATGGCAAACTCCAAAAACATCCACTGCTCCAGACATTTCCATAACCACTGAACCCATTATCCTTACTCAACACAAATATAATGCTTCTTCCCTCTATGAATGAAATGTAGATGGAATGTTCGAATACAATATCCTTAACACCGTCCAGCAAATGACTATGGCAGTCAATGCCTACAAAACCCAAACAAGAACCTCAAATAAAGCTATTAATGAACTCCTTATTGCTGGTTTTTCTGGTCAGTTAAAAGGATGGTGGGACTACCATCTAACTGGAACTGATCACCTACATATCTTAAACTCCTTCCAAACATATGAAGACCAAACACCCATCCTTGACCCGTCCAAGATGTTGTATCAACCCTTATTCTTACAATCTCCTTACACTTTGTTGGAGACCCTTCTCATCTGAAAGACAAAAATGTTGAACTCCTTTTCAATCTTACATGTAAGAAGCTCAGTGAATTTCAATGGTACAAAAACACCTTCCTTACCCGTGTCATGTTTAGAGAAGATTCAAACCAACCCTTTTGGAAAGAAAAATTCATTGTCGGTCTACCTATTCTCTTGGGAGAAAAGGTTAGAAACAAAATCAAAGACATCTTTACAACGAAAACCATATCATATGACCAGCTCCTATATGGTGAACTTGTATGTTTCACCCAAAAAGAAGGTCTTAAGATCTGTCAGGATCTTAAACTCCAGAAACACCTAAAGTGGGAAATGAAACGTACCAGACAAGAACTTGGTAGTTTCTGTCACCAGTTCGATCTCTCCACTAAAAAACCCTCCTCCAGCGGAAACTGCTCACAACCAAGAAAACATCCAAGCCACAAACCTCCTTATAGACGATCAGCCTATAAAAATCGACAACAGTTTTATTCCAAACCGAATTCACCTTACTACAAAAAGCCCTACAAATTTACCAAACCCCAAAGACCTTTCCAGTCAAAACCCAAAACAAAATTTGACCTCAAAAACATCACCTGTTACAAATGTAACCAGAAAGGACATACGTCCCGTTTTTGCAAAGTCAATACAAAACTTTATGAGCTTCAAATAGATGAAGATACCATCAACCAACTACAAAATCTCTACATTAAAGCTACAGACACTGACCACTCTTCTTCAAACACTTTTGAAGAAGAATTTCAAATTGATGAAATAGCAACTACTAGTGCCGCTTCAGATACCTCTACAAATTCCAAACAAATCAGCGTCTTAACCCAAGACCAGGAATTCATTCTTGAAGCTATCAAAAGACTTGATGATCCTCACCTTCAAAAGATCTATCTAGATAAATTATTGAAAGATTTCAACCAACCAGAAAACCCTCCATCATCTAACCGCTCTATATTACCCCCCTACCAGCACCAATATCTATGATCTTACAAAGATCCTTAATAAAAATAAATCCAAAACCACTGTTACCATTCCAGAATTACATTCTAAGATAAAAACCCTCAAATCCGAATTACAATCCCTTAAACAAGCCCAACAAAAAGACTCTGCCATACTACAACATCTTTTATCTAAAATTGAAAGCCAGTCTGATAGTGAGTCTGATACAGAAGATCAGACCATTGAATCACATGCATTGCCACATACACTTACAAATATTGAGCATATTTCAGATGATTTTCTAAATGTATTAACACAAATATCTTCCAAAAAATATTTAATTAACATTACTCTTATTTTCTTAGAAGATTTCAAACTTGACACCATCACTTTATTTGACACAGGTGCAGATTTGAACTGTATCAAAGAAGGAGTGGTTCCAAAAATTTTTTTGCAAAATACATCTGAAAAACTCTCTGCTGCTAATAATTCAAAATTACATATTGCAAGAAAAACTCAAGCCTCTGTTTTCAACACAGGCCTCTCTCATAAAACATTTTTCGTTGTTATAAAAGATATTAATCATACCATCATTCTCGGTACTCCATTCATTGACATGATCACTCCATACCAAGCACATCATGATTGCATTACTTCCAAAATCAATAGCATCAAACTTGTTTTCCTATTTTTAGAACAGTCTAAGACTAGAAATTTGAATTTAATTAAAGCATGCTCCATACATACTTATCAAATCAATGCACTAATTCATGGCAAACAATTCCATTTACATGATTTACAAAACCATGTTTCTTTCTGTCGTATAGCAACACAACTACAAAATCCCTGATTTACAAAAGAAAATCGTTGATTTACAAAATAAGATTGAGCAACAGATTTGTTCGGACTTACCTAATGCTTTCTGGAAAAGAAAACAACACATCGTTGATCTTCCTATGAAGATACTTTTTCAGAAAAACTAATACCTACAAAAGCAAGGCCCATACAAATGAATGCTGATTTAGAACAGCATTGCAGACTTGAAATCCATGATCTCGAGTCTAAAGGTCTTATCCAAAAGTCTCGATCACCCTGGTCGTGTGCCGCCTTCTATGTGAATAAAAACTCTGAAATCGAAAGAGGCACACCAAGACTTGTGATCAATTACAAACCTCTGAATACCGCTCTCAAATGGATCAGATATCCAATCCCTAACAAAAAAGATTTGTTACAAAAATTGCACTCTGCATTCATATTTTCTAAGTTCGATATGAAATCTGGCTTTTGGCAAATCCAGATTGATCCAAAAGATAGATACAAAACTGCTTTTACAGTTCCCTTTGGTCAATATGAATGGAATGTCATGCCCTTTGGTCTAAAAAATGCTCCATCTGAATTTCAGCGCATCATGAATGACATTTTCAATGCACATTCAAAATTCTGCATTGTTTACATTGACGATGTGCTTATTTTTTCACATTCCATTGATCAACATTTCAAACATCTACATATTTTCTTTCATACTGTCAAACAAAATGGTCTAGTTGTTTCTAAAACAAAAATTTCTCTCTTTCAAACTCGTGTCCGTTTCCTAGGCCATTATATTTGCCAAGGCACTGTAACACCAATAGAGAGGTCCCTTACCTTTACAAACAAATTTCCTGATAAGATCACCGATAAAACCCAATTGCAAAGGTTTTTAGGCAGTCTTAATTATGTTTTAGACTACTACCCAATATTAGCCGTCTAGCAAAACCCTTACATGATAGGTTAAAAACAAACCCCATTCCTTGGTCCGACCTTCATACCAACCTCGTAAAACAGATTAAGAAACAGGTCCAAACCATTCCCCTCCTCCATCTAGCTAACCCGTTAGCTCCTAAGATAGTTGAGACTGATGCCTCTGACTTAGGATATGGTGGAATTCTCAAACAGGTTCAAGATAACAAAGAACAGATCCTCCAATACACATTCACCCACTGGAATGATTGCCAGAAAAATTACTCTACTATAAAAAAGGAGATCCTTTCAATTGTTCTCTGTATTACAAAATTTCAAAGTGATTTACTAAATCAAAAATTTCTTCTACGTGTTGATTGTAAATCCGCAAAAGAAGTTCTGCAAAAAGATGTCCAAAATCTTGCTTCAAAACAAATTTTTGCCGATGGCAAGCTATTTTAAGCATTTTTTACTTTGATATTGTGTACATTAAAGGAGATTCAAATTCCATTCCTGATTTCCTAACCCGAGAATTCCTTCAAAACAGGTCTTGATGCCTCCGAAAGCAAAGGCCAAAGACAAGGGGAAAGCCCCTCAAACCCAGCCTACAAAACCAGAGAGCCCCAAACCCTCTACAAAACTCATGTCTTCAGCTATCTCAGCTGCCAAACCAATCAAATCTTGGTATGAGGCAGTTATTGAAGAAGAAGAAACTAAACCCCAACAGGACCAAAAACGCATTCAGCATTGGGTTGACACCATTTCCAAATCACCAGAATTACTCCTGGCACTACAAAAGTGTCTCAACAGACCTCCGGTGATTCTGTCTCTCAAACAGGTAGTATTTCTAAACCACTTTCAAAACATCAAGGAGGCATTTCCACTTCAAAACCCCTCCTTTCTTTACAACAAACCAGTTTTCCAAAAACCAAATCCAAAAACTATTTTCAAAATATTTTAACTATGGAAGAAGGATTTTATCATGAAAACCCTTCCATTGCTGCTTCAAAAATTTTCCCTCCAAATTGGTACTACAAACCCTGGAATCTAGCCAAACCACAGTCCTATTATGCCGCAATCCTTGAGATTACTAATTCTGTCAAGTTCAAACACTTCAAACTTCATTCTGATCACACTGAACCGCATATTCTACATGTATTCACAAAATCCTTCACCCTAAAGACTGGGACAACCCTTACATCAACCTCTTTCCTTCCCCATACACTTCCGTACAAACCCCAGGACTTAATACCACCTATACATACTGGGATTACCAACAGGCATGGTTCAATGCCTTCCTCCTACAAAATCCAAACCATAGTCATTCTTGGCTTTTCTACTTCCATAATGACATGAATACTACAAACCTCCCCCTCTGGTTCCTCCAATGGTGGGACTACTATGGTTGTCATGTTGATTACCTAAAGACCATCCTTTGGTTGAAAACGGCTACCTCCATTTCAAAAACAACTTCCAACCAGCCCCTTCTGAAAGGAAGTTCTCTTCCTTACTCATTTTCTGTACAAATTTTTTGTGCCATGGGTATGTTCATGGTTCTATGATTATAATTACAAAAGACATCCAGTTTGGTTCGCAAGTTCAAAATCAAATGGTGGGATTCTTTTGCAGCTGAATCCAAAAGTTCCAAATTAGCAGTTATAGAATGGTTACAAAAACATCAAACAGCTCCCATCATTGATCATCATCCTCAATCAAAGTTTCTAGCCAGAAAGGCTCAAACGGCAGCTCTCCTTGCCTCTGCTAGAACTGAGGAAGAATACCTACAAATAGTCCAAAGCATTATACAAAGCCAAGACCCGAAAACGATCTTGTCCCAATCCAGCTCATCTGGATCGACATCTCCTGCCATTTCCCTTGGAAATGATAATGAAGATGATTGTTTTGGTATTTTACCACCTATCAAGCGACATTAAGAATATATATATATATAAAAACTTTCTCAGGCTCATCTGTTCAAGAGCCCTATTTTAGACTCATGTTTTGAGTCCTTTTTTATTTTAAGCCTGTTTGTTTTAGGCTTTCTTTTTACCTGTTACTACTACAAACAGAAAACCAGTGTCGGTAGCAGCAAGACAACAGATGAAGGTCCCATAAAAACATGGGCATCTTCCTTTTGTTCATGGGCATCTTCTGTCACCACATAGGCATCTTCTTCTGTCACCACATGGGCATCTTCCTTTCTGTCACCATATGGGCATCTTCTGTCACCACATGGGCATCTTCCTTTCTGTCACCACATGGGCATCTTCCTTTCTGTCACCATATGGGCATCTTCTGTCACATGGGCATCTTTCTTTTCTGTCACCATATGGGCATCTTCCTTTTCTGTCACCATCTAATCATGGCACACAACACCACATGGGTTCACATGGATACTAATGGAATTTCCAAGCTCTTCCAACTAGGCATTTTGGTTTCTTCCATGCCAACTCGTCTATAAAAGAAGACTCCAAATTCTTCAGCGGGCATACTATTATTTTTCCCGAAGAAAAAACCTTATTCTCCATTGTAACCCATAACCTGGAACCCATATCAATTCTCCTTCGTACCCAATATCTCTTGTGTTAATTTATAAATTTAAGTAAGATTCTATTTTTATTATTAAGATTCTATTTTCATTATTTACATTCTTGTTAAACTTTATGTACATTAAGTATGCTCTGTGTTTGATCAAGGATCCTGACATTGTTGGTCTTGCCTTGTTCATTCGCATCAGAAATCTATTTGTATTATTTCTTTGATCTTTTCAAAAAATCAGTATATAGGCTGGAAACCTGTGACCCGATCTTTTAGATCATTCTCAGGTATAACAACGCCACGTACTGAATATTTATTTATTATATTTTTTATTTCGGTTATTGTTATTGTTATTGTTATTGTTATTATTCCTTATTATCAGTCCTGTTTGTTTTTTAGACATTGGTATATATATGTGTGTGTGTGTGTGTGTGTGTGTGTATAATCATCATTCAATCTCAGTTCATAACCTAGCATAAACGACATCCAAGGTTATTGACTTTGTCTTTAAAGTAATTTAGTAACAACTAGTACATATACTTGCAATATATTGCAAGTAAAATTCTAAATTAGTGTCTTATATTATAAAAAATATTGACCTTGTGGATAAGTCTTCTCATGTCATGAAATTTTTTAATTAAAAATTAAAAAATGATGTCTTTGCTTAATTAAATTAATTTAAAAAATATAAACTGCTAAATTATATATAAGAAAAAAATTAAAATAGCTAATTAAAAATTAAAGCGAAAAGTACATATTCCTTGTAA
Source organism: Populus tremula (assembly GCA_964019445.1). Classification (NCBI taxonomy): domain Eukaryota; kingdom Viridiplantae; phylum Streptophyta; class Magnoliopsida; order Malpighiales; family Salicaceae; genus Populus; species Populus tremula. Next base: position 10,192,417 of record CAXHTJ010000014.1, on the reverse strand, counting down.
GAAGTAAAAGATAGAGACACATGCAAATATTTAACCTTGGTTGTCCATTTCATTATATATATACAAATGATTTTTGTTCTAATAAATGTGACATAACATAAACTGTAGATAAAAACTAGGGGTGAGAAAAAAAATTAAAAAACTGATTAAACCGAGAAAATCGAAAAAAATAACCAAAAAACTGAACCGTGACAAAAAAACCGATTAAACCGATTAGAATTTAAAAAAAAAATAAACTTTTTTATAAACTTGTTTGGTTTGGTTTCGGTTTTATAAGCTTGAAACTAAAAAAACCAAACCGAACCGAACCGAAAGAAAAATGAAAAAAAAAAAAAAGCAGAGCCAAACAAAACTAAAACAGAGCCAAACAACAAAAAAACCAAGCCACACTAAAAAATTCGAGTGAAACCGAAAAAAAACCGAGCCAAAACCAAAAAAACTTAGCCAAACTGGTTTGAACCGGGTTTTTTTTTCTAAAAAACCGAACCGAACAAAACCAAAACCGGTCGGTTTGAACCGGTTTCGGTTTTTTTTATGTAAATATTTTTTGATTTAATTGCTTTTTTATTTATAAAAACCAAACCGAACCGAAAATGATCACCTCTAATAAAAACTAGGGTTTTCAAACCCTAAAGTTACAACCCTAAACTATAAAGAAATAGCCAGAAAAAACTCTGATATTTTCTAAAAAATTTACAAATCATTAACATGAGAAAAAAAAAACACATTAACTATTTATATAGACGTTGAAACCAAAATAACAAAAACAAATCCAAATCAAAGTAAATATAGTAATTAAAACCCAGAATTAACTAGGAAAATAATTAAAACAAATCTCTTAAGCCAAATTTGAAGACTTTCCAAACCTCGACTAGTTATAGTTATTTGACTTCCTTGGAACCGGGCCTATAGAATCATCCGCCATGATTTGAGCCTGATCTAATAGTCAAATCTAAAATTATGGTTATTTTCATCACATTGTGCATTTGAAATGCCTAGGCTTCTTCATAAGACTCTTTACAAGCTTTGCCTTATTTATCTAATCAATAAATGTATTTACAACACCAAATTTTAGATATAATATCTTCTCATCATAATAAAGATAAATATAGGAAATATTAAAGGTCCTAGAAATACCTATATCATCTGGTAAATCACTAATATAAACATTGTCATTAATTTCTTTATTATGGTATAAGGACCATATTTCTTCTCCTGCAACTTACTATAGAACCCCATCAATAATCCCTCTTTGCATGGAAACACCATCACCTTATCTCATTCTTGAATATTTTAGCACAACCATATTTATTGGCAATCACCTTATATTTGGAATTAGTTTTCAACATTTTCTGCCTCACATTAAGCATAGCTTGCATATCGATAGTCATCTTCCCAGTAGCAAGTTATATCCAAAACCCTTCTAAAGTGATACAAGATCAAGTACATGTCTACTAGGACATTACAAATACACAATATTGATTGGTGATTTATTAGTGGCACTATGCATATATGTTAAAATTTAGAATTTTGGTGTGTCATCAAAGATGTTCCGAATCAAGTTGCTAATTATTTGATTCAACGCCTTTGTTTACCCATTTATTTATGGATATGTTGTACTACTAAATTATAGTGTTGAAACATGCATACTCCATAATGTCCATAAAAAATGACTAAGGAACTTGTTGTCTAAGTCAAAAGTGATGGTCTCGACATCCTATGCAAATGAACCACCTCTTGGAATTAAAGTTGAGCAATTATAAAAGCATCATTTATCTTTTTATAGCGGATAAAACACATTATTTTAGAGAACATGTCTACTACAGCAAATATAAAATCCTCTCTTATTTGTGTACGAGGTAAACTAAGTACAACATCTATAGACAATTCCTTCCATATATTTTCAAGAATAGGCAATGATATGTATAAACTTGTATTATATGTTTGCCTTCGGTACTTTGACAAATATAATATATTTGCATAAACTTGTCAATATTTCAATTTAAGTGAGGCCAATAATACCTCTCAATGATATCGTTATTGGTCTTCCTTCTCTACAAGTGACCAAACAACCCTTCACTATGCAAATCCTAAATCATCTTTTCTCGCAATAAAGAAAGAAAAATGCTACGTCAATCACTTCTCATTGAGAAACCATAATGAATGTGACAGTTATTATAGACAGATTCTAACTTTAACACTTCTCTCATAACTCATCAAAATTTTCATCATACTCAATCAGTTCTTTCAAATAATTGAACCTAGTGATCTCTCCTTTTAAAGTAACCAACAAGGCTACCTTTGACTCCAACAATCAACAACTATATTCTAAGTTATAACCTTATACACAATTCTGATTTGGAACTGCTACAAGTAAATTACCCATCTCATGTGTATGTCATTAGTGATTCTTTTATGAGTATTTAAAATTCCAGTGTCTTAAAACTAGAATACAAAACAAATTTCTTATCTATTAGGTAGTGCTCCTACCTTTTCAATTTGAAAACAACATAAAACTCCTTATCATACATGGACCACTTAAATCTAGCATTTTTCACCTTCTCACTAAAGAATGTTATGAGTCTCTTCTCTTAAGAGAGTACACCCCCAGTTCTAACATAAACATCATATTCAACCTTAAATATTTTGTCAAGATTCAAAAGTGCCAAAATCAAAGTAATGAATATTTTTTCTTTAAGCAAATCATAGCTCTTTTCCACTTCTCCCTAATTGAACTCCCATTTCTTTATGCATTCGGTAATTAATGCAACTATATTATTAAAGTTTTTTATGAATTGTCAATAAAAGATAGCTAATTTATTGTAATTGCGTACCTTACTAACTGTTTTAGGGACTAACCAATTTCTAAAGTCCTAACATTCTCTTCATCAACTTATATGTAATCTATACCCACAAAAAAAACCTAAAAATAGTAATTTATTGGTCATAAGACTATACATTTCAAATTCATATATAGTTTATTTTCCAAGAAATCCTCTAGCAGTTTTCTTAGATGTCTCACTTGGTTAATTTCATATCAATTATAAATCAAGATGTTATCAAAATAAACAACCATAAATTAATTTATAAAGAGACATAAAATATTATTCATCATTCTCAGAAAAAATGCTCGATATATTAGATAATCTGTAAAGCATAACCAACCACCAATGCAATGCATTTTTCGTATTAAAGGTTGACTTCCACTCATCTCCTAGTCAAATTCAGATCTGATGACATCATTTCTCCAAACAATCTTTGTAAAACCTAATGCTCTATATAACTGGTTAAACATGCCATCTAACTAGAGAGTCAAAAACTTGTGACCCATAATTATATTGTTAATGACATGATTTTCAATATTCTTACGCCAGCTATTATCTTTCTCCAAGGTTAACAAGGCTAAAATTGCGTGAAGACCAAAGGTTTCTTGAATCTATCATTTTATTAATTACTCTTCCATCTTATCTTTCAATATCTCATCCTTTTTATGACTCATTTGATAGTATAATAGATTTGAAAGGTTAGCTCCTAACACCAAATCAATATGACATTGAATACTCTCATCAAGAGCAATCTATCCAATAACTAATCAGGTAAAATCTTCCCAAATTTAGAAAGAAAGGGTTTAACTATATTAGGAATAACTATATTTTCCTATGCTACTCTTTCATTTATAATTAATGCATAAACATGTCTAGTCTTCTTTACATTTAATTGTGTTTCATGTTTTGAATTAACTGTGGTAAGAAAAGGCTTTCGTTCTATTTTATAAAGTTTGGGTTTGGGTTTTTCTTTCAAAGAAAATGTTAAAATTCACATCATATTTATTAATCTTATATAAAGTATCTCTGCCCAAGGGTTTATCATTTGCATCATATTACAAAGACCTACTGGATATTAAACTAAATGCATTCTTTTATACCATGTGATAATAAGTTTCATCCCTATACTTTTATTGGAAAAAAGGTACTTTACATACTCTTATTTTCCTTATTGGCTTAATCCATCCAATTTTATATAGTTTAGGATATGTTCTTATGGTTATTTTAATTTCAGCAATATATTGATCAATAATATTTTCATAGCAACTACTATCAATAATCAAATCAAACAAGTTATTATTTTATGGTGTATTGAGTACAAAATAACTTATCTCGCTATGAATCTTCTATAACATTTGGTGTTAGCAACATCTTCCTAACTAGATAGGTTTATCCCTCACCATCATTGTTATTATCATCATCATTATATTTATACAAATCTTCTTCCTCATCTCTACAGGTTTATATAACTTACCATTATATTTAAAAGGTTCTTACTCACATTACCTTCAATCACATTGATTGATTTTTGCTTTCTATAATTACAGGAACAATGCCATGCCTCCTTACATTTACAGTAGTTTTAAATTATTGGCTTGGCATGAAGTTTTTTTATTTGTTAGTATCAACTTGCCTTTTTATAGCCTTATCATGTTTAACAACATCTTATCTCGTTGATGTTCTTACTACCTTTTCCTTATTAGTGATATTGAATTTTCTTGCCTTATTGTATAGCCTTCTAGAAGGATTGAATTTACTAATGCTTCTAGCCTCTCTTTTTTTTTTTTAGCATCTCATTTTTTCATGCCAAGTTTCTTACTTCAGCAAGTATAATCAACATTTCTACTCTAATGTTATCTCATATTGCTAACTTTAGCCCCCTTAAGAATCTCATAAAATATTGATTCTCCATATTCTAAGTCAATTCCATTCTACTAGCTTTAAAAAAAAATGACCCTTAAAATAACTATCAAACCAACAACTTGGGTTATGAGAATGAGATAACCCTATACAAAAAAAAAAAAAAAAGTCTAACTTCTAATAAACTCATTGTTAAATAATGAAATTGAAATGGAAAATCCATGTAAAAAAAAGACCCAAAAAACCCGATGTCAACTCGGTTAACCTTTCAAACTCGTGATCCAAGTTATTAGAAGAGGACCATCCCATCAAAATAAATCATGAAAATCAACCTCTAACAAACACATTGTTGAAGGATGGATCACTCATTCAAATCATCTCAAGAGCCTTATCCTTATATTTAATTCAATTTAATTCAAAAGCAATTCATTTAAAAAGCTAAATTTAACAAAGAACAATAAATAAAAAGAATTGAGATAACCAAGTAATTTAGAAATTAAGGAATACATAAAGAAAATAAAAAAAATCAAAGCACAATTTCTAATTAAATAAATGTTGTGAGATGAAACTGAAAAAATATGAGCTTAAAAATAAAAATAAAAAACCTTGGCAAATCGTCTAAACTTGGATTAATCCCTCAAACTTATAACCCATAAAATCTTAGATTCGGACTCATTTAAAAAACTCAATTCCCAACCAATTTAATATTAAAGGATATTAATCGAAAAAAAATATCATTTTAAAAAATTTACCAAAGTAAAAAATATAAAAATCAAAATGATGAAGATCAAATTTAATAGGAAAAAAATATAAAAGAAAAAAATCATGAAAAAAAATCAAATTTAAAAATTATCTAAAATGAAACAAAGAGCAATCAAAAGAACAAGGACTATATCTAATAAATGAAGAAAATAGAGGGAGGATGAAATTGAAAAGAAATTTTAATTTTATAAATTATTTTAAATTAAATAAATAGTAATAAAATGAACATGTATCAAAGTTGAAGAAAATACAAATTGAAGGCTAGTTATAAGAAATTAGAAGGTCATCGCGGAATTTAAGCAGCTAGGAGAAAAGAAAGGGAAAACAAATATCATCGGCACCAAACTAAAGGTCTAATGGACATGTGTCGCCCTGGAATGGAAAGGTCATCAAGACAATTCAAACACTACTCTAGAAATCATTGTTTGGCAATTAGACGACCTCTCATGCATTATCCAAAGAGTGAGGACACTCCCTACTCTTGATTGCAAGTAATGCACATGCAAGTTATTTTTTAAAAAATATTTTATGTTTATTAAAATACCAAATTGCCTCTTCGTCAACCTAATTAAAAAAACCATGATGAAAATACGAAAAAGCCCCAAATATCATATAAACAAATTTTAATTGTAATGATAATTTAATCATTTGCCTATACTTAAAAAGTTGTAAACTCCATAAAAACCCTACATGTCAACTCAATGTTTTTTTTTGTTTTCGAGAGTAATTTAATTATAAAATAATGAAAATATATATTACCCCTATTGTACGTAAAAAAAATTATTAAGGACAATTAGTAATTTCATTCTTCAAACCACTTTGTAAATAATTCTAGAGCTACGATATCTATTGCTCGATAAAAACATATGCCTTCTAGTTTCTCTTAATTTAATGTGTTTTAGTTTATCAGTAAAAATTGGAGTAGGAATGGATGTTACAAACAAGCGGTTTAATTTGAACCGGATTGTACAATATCGGGTTTGAACACAAAAAATATGAATATGATGTAATAACATTTGCCCAATGCAAAGTCAACAACCTTTTGTTTTAAATCAAGACGTTTAAATGGGCCAGCTGGGCCTAGTCAGGCCCTCCCATTCCAATTTCAGCCGTACTCAAACCATCCTAATTCGTACAAATTACGGGGTTGCGGTGTGAAATCGTTTTAATCCTTGATTATTATTATTTTTTAAAATTAAATTTTTATATTTTAAATTATTTTTAATGTATAATATATAAAATTTTTTTAAAAATAAAAATATTATTTTAATTTTTTCAAATATAAATACTTAAAAAAACAATTAGTCAAGAAATTGCATGAAAAAAAAAACTTTCTGAGACACTTCTTGATAGACAACATTTTCCACTCCAATTTTAACTTGATCGAAAAGAAGTCTGTCCTATGTATATCTTTGCCTTTATTCTTTTATCATCATGATATCATGCACAAATGGCAGGGGGGCGAAATGCAAAACAAACAAGATGCCTACTTACAAAAGAAAAATTAAGCAAGAGAGTTAAGAATCACCAGAAGCTTGAATTGGTCTGTGATGGTTGATCTAACACATCTGGTGCCTGGAAACCCTAGCGGCAAGCGAGGCAATAGAGTCCAGCTTCACAATCTTGATTCGATGAACATTCATCATGTAGCTAACATTAAAACAAAAGTTAAATTAAATCAAAAAATAAAGAAAGCAAACCGAGGAAAAAGATCAAGCTGTAGCAACCCTGCATTCTCCATTTGAGCAAGCTGCAGCAACACCAACAAGCGCCGCCACTGAACTGTGATGATCAAAAGTAAAATTTTGAGAAAAAACCATGTTGGGAAACGAAAGGATATTCATTGGGAGAATAAACGAACGTAAAGAGGCCAGAATAAACGAAAGGATATTTGTTTCCCTGTTTTTCTTGGAAAGAGCTTTCCCTGTTTTTTTTTGGCTGAGAAAGCAAAGGAAGCTTCACAAAACTCTGCTCGGAACTAGACAGTAGTACTCTCGGAAAGCAACACATGAGGAGGAGGTGGCCATCTATTCAATGACAATGATGTTGAAATATGGCCACAAGCTAGGTGCCTACCACGGTAACTTGAAAGTCACCTTATTTGCATCTAAATAAAATCGAGATTATTGTATTTTTAGTGTTCGAAACTTTTTTCATTTTTTTTATTTAAGCATATAAAATTTCCTCCTTTTTTTAATTTTATTTAAATGGTTTTTGTTAAAATTCCTAAGAAAAAAAACACCTTCATGGCTGGAAATCCGATTATGACGTAGGAATAAGTACCCCTTGTGTCATCAAAAGCACACCCTCCATCATCTCCGCTCGAAATCAAAGGCTCAAAAATCCCCTCCGCTGATTCTGCCCCTCCATCATGAACGCCTCAACATATAAGGCGTGAGCTCGGGTCAGACAGTGTGCATGTTAAATTTGAAGGATTAGGGAGCATTATCAAACATTTTACAAAGAGTACTAGAGATCCAAGACGGAGTATGTCTGCATCATCTCGTATGAGCAAGCTTTCTACACTCTCTCACAGTTCGAAGAATAAAAAAGAAAAAGAAAAAAGGAGATAAATTAAACAACAACAGCGATTGAAGATGAACATTAGCATAAACTATTGTGAGAAACACATACTTTATCCTAAAAATAATTTTTACAAGTTTAATGTTTTTCCTGGGTAAGGTCTAGATTAGCATATACGTACAGAAATAGATTATGCCAATCTTTAGGCCACATTTGTTTGGTGATGAACAAAATTTCACAAAATTGCATGAGCAAAATCAGTAATCGATGACTCTTGGGTTAGTTTTGGCTTGGTTACAGAATAGTTTTCAATTTCATGATGCCCTCCGAAGATATTGTTCAAGATGCCGTCTCAAGATATTGTTAGCGTGATTTGAGTTTTTCTATTTTGTTTTCTTGTAAAATAGGAATTGATGTTAAACCATCTATTTTCTATTTAGAATTTTATTTTTAAAATAAATATAGCTGCGTAACTCCTATGTTGTAACACTAAAAAAAGGCCTTCTTGAGGCAAGAAATTATAAACACAACAATAATAAGATTCAATCACTATATTAAGCTGCATGTTTCTATATTTATTTCATGTTCTTAATTCTTCTTCTTTGTTATTATTATTTTTTATTCTTGATATTTAAATTCAACATGATATCAAAGTAGTTTTGATATTTTAATTTCACTCTTAGTTTTTAAACTTCTAGAAAACTAACATATAATAAGAGAATCGCTGACAAAAAAATATATTTTATTGGTAATTTTTTATATAAGTAGTAATGGAACATGTTCCATTGGTAATGTCATATGGAATTTACAAATAAATAAAAAACAAATAAAAATTTCACTAGCAATTTCATCGAAAATTTGACGAGTCAATATTTTCCAATGAAATTGTCAATAGACATTCCGTTGGTAGATTTAAATGAATTAAACTCCAATAGCTCTCTCTTCCCCCTTTTTATTCTTTCTAAAAAAACATTAATTTTTGAATAATTTTAATTACCTTACTAATTTTTATTTGCATCATTAATATAAATCTTGGTTTTTTACATGTTTTTTTAGGATATATAAATTACACCAGCATGGTTGCGAAATATGGAGAAAATAGTTACGCTCATCCTCCCTTAATTATGATTGGAGGTTGAAGCAATTAATAGACCTCGTAAAAATCAGGTTTATGGTATACATATGGCATTAGTCCAAGATATAAGGGTAGGCCATAATGTTTCAATGTTAGGCATATAACATTCTAGCCCAAGCCATACATCACCTATCATTGAGGAAATGGTCTAAGACAAGGCTCAGGAACAATTGGTTGTTAAGTTGCCCAATATAAAAGCAGAAATGAGGGTAAAACTAAGAGAAGAAATAAGAGCATGTATTAAACAAGAAAGTAATAGAAAATGAAATCAAGTACGTGTATATTTGGCTTTATATTTTCTTCATTCTCCTAAAGCTTTCGATTCATGATCTTTTTCTCACCCTCCATCTTGTTAGGAATTTTAATCTGTTTTTTTTTAAATATGTATGGAATTCAATTTAACATAATTATTGTTTGTATGAAATTATGTTTATAATACATCGAATTTGTTGTTGTTTTTGTTGTTGTGAGTTTAGGGTTAATAAAAAAAATACATCTGGGATAATAACAAATAAACAACACTAAAAACAAGTGTGAAACGCCGATAAAATTATTGACATAATCATATTTTTATCAGCAATGTTCTCACCCATTTCATCAAAAAGTTATAAAAGGTTTAGGCATTTTCAATGGGATCTGAAACATAGTAGTCTGTCAGAAATCAATGTGTAACATCAGCAATTCCATCGCTCCTATTTCATTAGAATGTTGCAAAAGGTTTAGGTATTTTTGATGGAATCAGCAATGGAATAGTCCATCAAAAATTAAGGTGCATTTTTATCGGTGATTCTATCTGCAATGTTCGTTTCCATTTCATCAAAAATTAAGGATGTCGATGGACTTCCTAATGGAAGTTGGGCGATCAAATTTGATTTTTTTGGTATGAATATTACATTGAAAGAGGAAGTTGTTGATGGAAATATCAACAAAAAACAAATCTCTCATGAATAAGTTGTTGACAATATATTTCTTTCAGCAATGTCATTGACTTTGTAATTGTTAATGAAAGTTTTTCCTAAACACCAATGAAATATTTTGTTGGTATTTTTCAGTTTTGTAGTGGTGTTAATAGTTCAAGAAAAAAAAGTTTCTCCTCTTTTCTTTTCCCTTAAATATTTGTTTTTTTATTTTCTCAAGAACCAAACAACAATAGAAATTTTATACCCAAACATGAAATTTCCATCCTTTTCCAACAATTTGCATAGGGGTAATGTTATTTTTTAAAATTCCTTGATAAATATTGGATAGAAACTTACATGTTCAAGAAAAGAACAAATTTCTCACACACTCACAGGATAAAACATGTAAAACCTCTATTAAAATATTACAGTGCTAGTGAAGTATTGGAAATTTAACCTGATTATAAAAGTAAATGATAAAAAAAAGTTGTGTGTGTGTGTGTACTAAATGATTAGAAATGAAGTTTTATAGAATAAAACTTTAGGGTATTGTAAGTTTTAAAAATAGGTGGAGATAGGTTACCTAGTTAAACAAACAAATAACAAAACTAAAGAACAAAGGCAATGTCATAAATATGAACTATGAGAGACATATAAGTAGAAAATTTGGCTTCCTTAGAAAACCAAGTTGGCCAGATAAACCATAAAGAAAAAGAGAGGAGATTTGAGCACAATCTTTGGAAAAGCTTTGCTAAAAACACCAAAAAGAGTTAGATTAAAGGATCAAAGAGAGTTGGGAAGAGATCTAAGTAAGAAAAATTGAAGGATTTAAAGGGTTTACTTAGCTAGAGAAGGTGATTTTGAAGAAAGACAAGAAATGAAATAGAAGTGATTAAAACTTATTTTTTCTTGTTTTTATTATCTTAATTTATTGTACGTAAATGGTAAGAAACCATAATTTGAGCTTGTTTGAATTATTAATGAGAGTTGATGTGTTTTGCATATGGAGGTGTTATGTAAGTTTCATGTTTGAATGAATGAAAGTTTAGATGGATTGTTTTATGTTATATTGAGGCTAACAAGTATAAAAAATCATTGAGTAATGTGTTAATTGAAAGAATTGAAAAGAAAACTATAATGAAGATTAAAGGGGTTGAGATTGTTTGATTTATTTGCTATGTTAATCATATGGAATATCAATTGTAGCTCATTATGAATTATAGATAATTGAGATAGGAGTAACACTTTATATGTATGCATTATATCATAGCAGCTGAATGAAACAAATGAAGCTTATATAAAGGTGTAGTCCGAACAACATGACATCCTCCTCAATATATGAGTTGTCAATATAAATAATAATAAACTAGAGATAAAAAGAAAGAAAAGATCGAAAAGTTCAAATGAGCCAAGTCAAAGGGAGCCAATCTAAGCTGAAGGTGGGCTTGGTAGGGTTTGGTTTGACTATGTCAAACTGAACCTCAAGTTGGGCTTAGTCCTATCCAAAAGAGTTATATAGAGTCTAAAATGGGCTCAGCTTGACCAAAGTCAAACCAAACCCCATGTTTGGTCAAACTAAGCTCAAATGAGTCAAATTGATCCAAAAAAAAATCAAATTAAACCTGAAGGGGTTAAACCGCGTCCAAAATGGACTTGGTTGGGTTCAGTTTAACTAGGTCAAACTGAGCTCCATGGTGGACTTGGTTTGACAGACCCAAAAGGGTTAAACAAAGTTTATAGACTTAACACAAACTTGTATTACACTTTTTCTTCTTCTTTTGAACCGTATCATCGTAAATCCATAATAAAAACTCAAGATTCAAGGTATTATTAGATAGATGTTTCGAATTCTAATAACATTGGCCTCGTCAATGAAAGGAAGAATTCTTGAATAAAAAATGTTGTTTAAATTTCATTATTGAAAACTCTAGCAAATGAAGCAAATTCCAAAAACAACTACATATCATAACATTTATAACAACCCCAAATTCAATTTCACACACTGTATATAAAAAAAAGTAAGTTGCGAGCTGTGATTATCATATAACCAATAATCCAAGCAAGCTTCAGGGGGATTTATAAGATTTAAGCTGATCTTGATTCATTTATTTTCAGTAAAGAAGTGGTTGATGGCAGGCATGATTTCAGGTGGGCGAGTTCTCAAGAACCTGCGCAGGCCATGCTCAGCATACCTCTCTCCTTCCTCATTGTTTCCCAGCACTCCCATGCTACGTTTTGCTTTGTCGATTCTGTTAATCAATTCCGGCAAAGGAAAAACGATCAACAAAGTGAAAAATAGAATATTTCTGTGAGTGTAAGAATTCAGTGTACCTGACATCAGGGTTCAGGAACACGTTCCTCGTAAGCTGGAAGATGCACAAACTGGTTACACAGGTCATTGCAGCCAATAGCGGGTAGACCTGCCAGCACAAAACACCTTAGCCCATGAGATGCAAGAAGATCAAATATAATAGTTGAAGCCTTGAAAATGGTGGTGATGATGCTTGCTTACCTCTGGCTTCATCCAACGCCCCATCGGAAAAGCTTTTGCTCCTATATGCAACGGTGATGTTTTAATGTTCTCCTTGGACTTCAAAAAATAAGCCAACTGCTGTATTGAATCGCTATACTCACAGGCAGAGGTGCTCTTATTCTGTTTATATATATAGTGCCATGTCATAACTTTAGCCAGCTACAGCTGAGGAGAATGACTTGACCAGCAAGGTAAGGTATATTCTGGACTGCAGATTTCAGGGGGCTGAGAATTAACGATGACTTTTACACGATGAAAACCAGGGGCAGTAGCCTCTTGTTTTGCTAAATTTGGAACTTTCCATGAACCGATAGACCTGTTGACGAGTTTGAGCTTCTTTGTCTTTTTAATCTGTGTTCCCATTTCGAAAATTATTTATGGATTGGAATTCTTGCCTAAAACTTACATTTTGGATTTTATTTCTTCCAATCTAGATGCCATTATTGCCTGTTTCTTGGTTAACTTGTTTTCTCCAGAGAAGTAAAGGGAGTCTAGTTTTTTATGGTTTACAGTTTGGATTTTATTTCGAGGCACAAGACATGCAGGAACTAATCATTTTCTTTCTTGCAATAGTTTTAAAAAATTATATAAATTGTATTTTGAAATTTGACTTAACAATTCCAGTTTTTTAATTAATTAATTTTATTTTATTGACTAAGCTTTTCTTTTTTATTAAATTATCTCTTCTTCTAGTCAATTCTGGTATCATTGAATTTTTTTTCTCTTTAGTAACGAGGAATTTGAGGTTGCACTTTCTCGATACAGGTTCAATAAAGTACAAACATGCTCCTTATCAAGGATGGAAGGTGGGAGTGAATCATGGTCTAACTAGACACAACTACACCATGATTATTCAACTCTGTGGATTAACTTGTTTATTTAAAGTATGTTTGGTAATGTGATAGTGATTGATTTTCAAATAACTTTTCATGTTAAAATACATGTCAATGATGTTTTTTTATTTTTTAAAAATTATTTTTGACATCTATACATCAAAACGATCCAAAACGTACAAACCGTATTAAATTTTAGCAAAAACAAAATTAAATTTTATGGGAACGTGGTTTCAACAACGTTTCCAAACGCTTTCTAGTGACCGGAAACTTTCCAAGTTAAGTTTGATTTTTTTTTAATAAAACCTAATTAAATTAAAATTAATAATTAAAAAAATAAAATAATATTATTTAAAATTAAAATAATAAATTCAGACTAATTAGATGCCTCGCGATTGACTAAACAATCTAATAACCCAAGTTTTTAAATATGTCATACTCGAAACTGGGTCTAATCACAAGAACATGGGTCTAATTCCCAAAAATTTTATTTTATTTTCTATAGTATTGTTTATATTTTTCAATTATGCCTAATAAAGTTATAAATTAGCATGTTATAAATACTTATGAATTAAAAGGTTTTTAACGATAACAAATGGTTTCTCTTTTGATTTATTATATGGAATTGGATTTACCTATTTATCCATTTAATGTACATTAAAATCGTTGATATTAGAAAACAATGTATAGCAAAATCCTTTTATGTTTTTGTTACTTAGATAAGATGCACTTAAAATTATAAAACAAGAAATTTAAGCTAGTAATTATCAAAACCTAATTGTCGTGTAAAAAGTATTGTAGATAATATATAATTCACTGTTAATTAAAATAGTGAAATTGTATGTTTGTCCTTAACCAAGAAAATCAATGAAGTGGTCTTGGAGAGTAAATGAGTTTTTTAACCGGGTCCATTAGTTGTTCTTGAATTAATTTAAACAGTGCGGTCTTTTTATATTTTTATATATATAGTAAAATGACTTAAAGTTTTTGGGAAAAAAACCCACTAAATTTATAAGGGCTTTTTCAGAATTTTAATTTTCTAAATTAAAAAGCTAAATTGAAAAAAAAAAAAAGAAAAAAAAATAGCGCGTGTTTCACACATGTTGCCGCATGAGGAAGGACCACCTCCTTTGAGCAGCGCATAAGACTTTATATGTTCTCCATTAGTGTATTCTTTGATGTCATTGGATCATTGAGGTGTCCTCTTTCCTATAAGGCAACACATGTTATAGGTAGCAGTCCGCTAAGGCCTCAGTGTTTTTCAATTCTTCAATTCGAGTCTCTTAACTATCAATCTTTAAAAAAATAAAGAATCCAAACAACATCTTGTAAAATCAAATATCAACCCTATATCAAGATATTTTTTAGATACTGTGATAATCACAAAAGATGTAAATTAAAATAAGTTGTCAACTCTAAGTTTCATTAAACACATAATGTAATGACTAAATTAAAAAAAAAAAATCATTAACATAAAAAAACAAACAAAACCAAAAGGCAAAAAAATAAAATCACAAGACACCATGGATATATTACTGTTGTAATTATAATTTCACACCCTTTAGTTTTTGTTATAATAAAATATAAAATTATAATATCACTGTGGTTCATGACACTTGGGAAAGAACTTCATGTGGCAGCCTTCAAATTCATCGTATGTGGTGGTTGTGCTAAGCTGCATGCATAGGGTAAGATATTAATTTAATGAACCTATGTGGGGGAATATATAATAAATTAATATGTTGCTTTCATACAATTAGTCTCCTGCTATAAATATAAAAGTATGGCACGCACTATTTTATTGTAATTGTAAAGCCTCCTTCAAGACATTGATTATTGTATTCTCAATCATATCAGATGGGTATTTTGCATTTTCACACCACATTTTGTCTATATCCTTCTGATAAGATATTGCATTCTAAATCTTGAAAGATGGGGATTGAACACTTTCCTGATATAATCCAATTCATGATTTTTATCCCGAAGAGGAAAGAAAGGGAAAGTTGGTTGAAGAGTATTTTCATACACAGCTATGCATGCATGCAATTAGAAGTGCTAAGCAAATCAGTCACTGTCTTGAAACAAAGAATGCATAGGAATTTTGATGTTTGCATGTTGTCATAACCATACCTGTCGCATCAACATAGAATCAGAAATGTTAACATGTTATTCTCAAAAAAAAAAAAAAACCATGAAAATGTTCCCAGTTTTTAACGACCAGTAGCTCAGACTCTATATATATATCTCAAACACATAGCTCATTAACTTTAGCCCCCTTAAGAATCTCATAAAATATTGATTCTCCATATTCTAAAGTCAATTCCATTCTACTAGCTTTTAAAAAAAAATGACCTTTAAAATGACTATCAAACTAACAACTTGGGTTATGAGAATGAGATAACCCTATACAAAAAAAAATAAAAAATAAAAAAGTCCAACTTCTAATAAATTCATTGTTAAATAATGAAATGGAAATGGAAAATCCATGTAAAAAAAAGACCCAAAAAACCCGATGTCAACTCGGTTAACCTTTCAAACTCGTGATCCAAGTTATTAGAAGAGGACCATCCCATCAAAATAAATCATGAAAATCAACCTCTAACAAACACATTGTTGAAGGATGGATCACTCATTCAAATCGTCTCAAGAGACTTATCCTTATATTTAATTCAATTTAATTCAAAAGCAATTCTTTTAAAAAGCTAAATTTAACAAAGAACAATAAATAAAAAGAATTGAGATAACCAAGTAATTTAGAAATTAAGGAATACATAAAGAAAATAAAAAAAATCAAAGCACAATTTCTAATTAAATAAATGTTGTGAGATGAAACCAAAAAAATATGAGCTTAAAAATAAAAATAAAAAACCTTGGCAAATCTTCTAAACTTGGATTAATCCTTCAAATTTATAACCCATAAAATCTTAGATTCGGACTCATTTAAAAAACTCAATTCCCAATCAATTTAATATTAAAGGATATAATAAAAAAAAGATCATTTTAAAAAATTTGCCAAAGTAAAAAATATAGAAATCAAAATGATGAAGATCAAATTTAATAGGAAAAAAACTGGAAAAAAAATCATAAAAAAAAAATCAATTTTAAAAATTATCTAAAATGAAACAAAGGGCAATCGAAAGAATAAGGACTAGATCTAATAAATGAAGAAAATAGAGGGAGGATGAAATTGAAAAAAAAATTTAATTTTATAAATTATTTCAAATTAAATTTATTTAGTAATAAAATAAACATGGATCAAAGCTGAAGAAAATACAAATTGAAGGGTAGTTATAAAAAATTAGAAGGCCATCATGGAATTTAAGCAGCTGGGAGAAAAGAAAGGGAAAACAAATATCATCGGCACCAAACTAAAGGTCTAATGGACATGTGTCGCCTTGGAATGGAAGGGTCATCGAGACAATTCGAACACTACCCAAAAAATCATTGTTTGGCAGTCAGACGACCTTTCACGCACTACCCAAAAAGCAAGAACACTCCCTACTCTTGATTGCGAGTAATGCACATGCAAGTCATTTTTAAAAAAATATTTTATATTTATTAAAATATCAAATTGCCTCTTCGTCAATCTAATTAAAAAAAAACCATTATGAAAATACAAAAAAACCCCAAACATCATATAAACAAATTTTAATTCTAATGATAATTTAATCATTTGCCTATACTTTAAAAGGTGTGAACTCCATAAAAACCCTAAATGTCAACTCAATTAATTTTTTTGTTTTTCAAGAGTAATTTAATTATAAAATAATGAAAATATATATTACCCCTGTTGTAAGTAAAAAAAAAATTTATTAAGGACAATTAGTAATTTCATTCTTCATACCACTTTGTAAATAATTCTAGAGCTACGATATCTATTGCTCGATAAAAACATCTACCTTTTAGTTTCTCTTAATTTAATGTGTTTTAGTTTATCAGTGAAAGTTGAGGTAGGAATGGATGTTACAAACAAGCGGTTTAATTTGAACCGGATTGTACAATATCGGGTTTGAACACAAAAAATATGAATATGATGTAATAACATTTGCCCAATGCAAAGTCAACAACCTTTTGTTTTAAATCAAGACGTTTAAATGGGCCAGCTGGGCCTAGTCAGGCCCTCCCATTCCAATTTCAGCCGTACTCAAACCATCCTAATTCGTACAAATTACGGGGTTGCGGTGTGAAATCGTTTTAATCATGATTATTTATTTTTAAAAAAATTAATTTTTTTATATTTTTAAATTATTTTAATGTATTAATATAAAAATTAATTTTTAAAAATAAAAAATATTATTTTAATTTATTTTTAAATAAAAAATACTTTAACAAACAATTAGTCTAGAAATTGCATGAAAAGAAACACTTTCAGAGACACTTTCTTGATAGACAACATTTTCCACTCCAATTTTAACTTGATCGAAAAGAAGTCTGTCCTATGTATATCTTTTGCCTTTTATTCTTTTATCATCATGATATCATGCACTAAATGGCAGGGGGGGCGAAATGCAAAACAAACAAGATGCCTACTTACAAAAGAAAAATTAAGCAAGAGAGTTAGAGAATCACCAGAAGCTTGAATTGGTCTGTGATGGTTGATCTAACACATCTGGTGCCTGGAAACCCTAGCGGGCAAGCGAGGCAATAGAGTCCAGCTTCACAATCTTGATTCGATGAACATTCATCATGTAGCTAAACATTAAAACAAAAGTTAAATTAAATACCAAAAAAATAAAGAAAGCAAACCGAGGAAAAAGATCAAGCTGTAGCAAACCCTGCATTCTCCATTTGAGCAAGCTGCAGCAACACCAACAAGCGCCGCCACTGAAGCTGTGATGATCAAAAGTAAATTTTGAGAAAAAACCATGTTGGGAAACGAAAGGATATTCATTGGGAGAATAAACGAACGTAAAGAGGCCAGAATAAACGAAAGGATATTTGTTTCCCTGTTTTTCTTGGAAAGAGCTTTCCCTGTTTTTTTTTGGCTGAGAAAGCAAAGGAAGCTTCACAAAACTCTGCTCGGAACTAGACAGTAGTACTCTCGGAAAGCAACACATGAGGAGGAGGTGGCCATCTATTCAATGACAATGATGTTGAAATATGGCCACAAGCTAGGTGCCTACCACGGTAACTTGAAAGTCACCTTATTTGCATCTAAATAAAATCGAGATTATTGTATTTTTAGTGTTCGAAACTTTTTTCATTTTTTTTATTTAAGCATATAAAATTTCCTCCTTTTTTTAATTTTATTTAAATGGTTTTTGTTAAAATTCCTAAGAAAAAAAACACCTTCATGGCTGGAAATCCGATTATGACGTAGGAATAAGTACCCCTTGTGTCATCAAAAGCACACCCTCCATCATCTCCGCTCGAAATCAAAGGCTCAAAAATCCCCTCCGCTGATTCTGCCCCTCCATCATGAACGCCTCAACATATAAGGCGTGAGCTCGGGTCAGACAGTGTGCATCTTAAATTTGAAGGATTAGGGAGCATTATCAAACATTTTACAAAGAGTACTAGAGATCCAAGACGGAGTATGTCTGCATCATCTCGTATGAGCAAGCTTTCTACACTCTCTCACAATTCGAAGAATAAAAAAGAAAAAGAAAAAAGGAGATAAATTAAACAACAACAGCGATTGAAGATGAACATTAGCATAAACTATTGGGAGAAACACATACTTTATCCTAAAAATAATTCTTACAAGTTTAATGTTTTTCCTGGGTAAGGTCTAGATTAGCATATACGTACAGAAGTAGATTATGCCAATCTTTAGGCCACATTTGTTTGGTGATGAACAAAATTTCACAAAATTGCATGAGCAAAATCAGTAATCGATGACTCTTGGGTTAGTTTTGGCTTGGTTACAGAATAGTTTTCAATTTCATGATGCCCTCCGAAGATATTGTTCAAGATGCCGTCTCAAGATATTGTTAGCGTGATTTGAGTTTTTCTATTTTGTTTTCTTGTAAAATAGGAATTGATGTTAAACCATCTATTTTCTATTTAGAATTTTATTTTTAAAATAAATATAGCTGCGTAACTACTATGTTGTAACACTAAAAAAAGGCCTTCTTGAGGCAAGAAATTATAAACACAACAATAATAAGATTCAATCACTATATTAAGCTGCATGTTTCTATATTTATTTCATGTTCTTAATTCTTCTTCTTTGTTATTATTATTTTTTATTCTTGATATTTAAATTCAACATGATATCAAAGTAGTTTTGATATTTTAATTTCACTCTTAGTTTTTAAACTTCTAGAAAACTAACATATAATAAGAGAATCGCTGACAAAAAAAAATATTTTATTGGTAATTTTTTATGTAAGCAGTAATGGAACATGTTCCATTGGTAATGTCATATGGAATTTACAAATAAATAGAAAACAAATAAAAATTTCACTGGCAATTTCATCGAAAATTTGACGAGCCAATATTTTCCAACGAAATTGTCAATAGACATTCCGTTGGTAGATTTAAATGAATTAAACTCCAATAGCTCTCTCTTCCCCCTTCTTATTCTTTCTAAAAAAAAACATTAATTTTTGAATAATTTTAATTACCTTACTAATTTTTATTTGCATCATTAATATAAATCTTGGTTTTTTACATGTTTTTTTAGGATATATAAATTACACCAGCATGGTTGCGAAATATGGAGAAAATAGTTACGCTCATCCTCCTTTAATTACAGTTGGAGGTTGAAGCAACTAATGGACCTCATAAAAATCAGGTTTATAGTATACATATGGCATTAGTCCAAGATATAAGGGTAGGCCATAATGTTTCAATGTTAGGCATATAACATTTTAGCCCAAGCCATACATCACCTATCATTGAGGAAATGGTCTAAGACAAGGCTCAGGAACAATTGGTTGTTAAGTTGCCCAATATAAAAGCAGAAATGAGGGTAAAACTAAGAGAAGAAATAAGAGCATGTATTAAACAAGAAAGTAATAGAAAATGAAATCAAGTATGTGTATATTTGGCTTTATATTTTCTTCATTCTCCTAAAGCTTTCGATTCATGATCTTTTTCTCACCCTCCATCTTGTTAGGAATTTTAATCTGTTTTTTTTAAAAAAAATATGTATGGAATTCAATTTAACATAATTATTGTTTGTATGAAATTATGTTTATAATACATCGAATTTGTTGTTGTTTTTGTTGTTGTGAGTTTAGGGTTAATAAAAAAATACATCTGGGATAATAACAAATAAACAACACTAAAAACAAGTGTGAAATGCCGACAAAATTATTGACATAATCATATTTTTATCGGCAATTTTATCAGCAATGTTCTCACCCATTTCATCAAAAAGTTATAAAAGGTTTAGGCATTTTCAATGGGATCTGAAACAGAGTAGTCTGTTAGAAATCAATGTGTAACATCGGCAATTCCATCGCTCCTATTTCATTAGAATGTTGCAAAAGGTTTAGGTATTTTTGATGGAATCAGCAATGGAATAGTCCATCAAAAATTAAGGTGCATTTTTATTGGTGATTCTATCTGCAACATTCGTTTCCATTTCATCAAAAATTAAGGATGTCGATGGACTTCCTAATGGAAGTTGGGCGATCAAATTTGATTTTTTTGGTATCAATATTACATTGAAAGAGGAAGTTGTTGATGGAAATATCAACAAAAAACAAATCTCTCGTGAATAAGTTGTTGACAATATATTTCTTTCAGCAATGTCATTGACTTTGTAATTGTTGATGAAAGTTTTTTTCTAAACACCAATGAAATATTTTGTTGGTATTTTTCAGTTTTGTAGTGGTGTTAATAGTTCAAGAAAAAAAGTTTATCCTCTTTTCTTTTCCCTTAAATATTTGTTTTTTTATTTTCTCAAGAACCAAACAACAATAGAAATTTTCTACCCAAACATGAAATTTCCATCCTTTTCCAACAATTTGCATAGGGGTAATGTTATTTTTTAAAATCCCTTGATAAATATTGGATAGAATCTTACATGTTCAAGAAAAGAACAAATTTCTCACACACTCATAGGATAAAACATGTAAAACCTCGGTTAAAATATTACAGTGCTAGTGAAGTATTGGAAATTTAACCTGGTTATAAAAGTAAATGATAAAAAAAAAAAAAAAAAGTTGTGTGTGTGTGTGTACTAAATGATTAGAAATGAAGTTTTATAGAATAAAACTTTAGGGTATTGTAAGTTTTAAAAATAGGTGGAGATAGGTTACCTAGTTAAACAAACAAATAACAAAACTAAAGAACAAAGGCAATGTCATAAATATGAACTATGAGAGACATATAGGTAGAAAATTTGGCTTCCTTAGAAAACCAAGTTGGCCAGATAAACCATAAAGAAAAAGAGAGGAGATTTGAACATAATCTTTGGAAAAGCTTTGCTAAAAACACCAAAAAGAGTTAGATTAAAGGATCAAAGAGAGTTGGGAAGAGATCTAAGTAAGAAAAATTGAAGGATTTAAAGGGTTTACTTAGCTAGAGAAGGTGATTTTGAAGAAAAACAAGAAATGAAATAGAAGTGATTAAAACTTTTTTTTTCTTGTTTTTATTATCTCAATTTATTGTACGTAAATGGTAAGAAACCATAATTTGAGCTTGTTTGAATTATTAATGAGAGTTGATGTGTTTTGCATATGGAAAGTGTTATGTAAGTTTCATGTTTGAATGAATGAAAGTTTAGATGGATTGTTTTATGTTATATTGAGGCTAGCAAGTATAAAAAATCATTGAGTAATGTGTTAATTAAAAGAATTGAAAAGAAAACTATAATGAAAATTAAAGGGGTTGAGATTGTTTGATTTATTTGCTATGTTAATCATATAGAATATCAATTGTAGCTCGTTATGAATTATAGATAATTGAGATAGGAGTAACACTTTATATGTATGCATTATGTCATATATGCATTATGTCATAACAGCTGAATGAAACAAATGAAGCTTATATAAAGGTGTAGTCCGAACAACATGACATCCTCCTCAATATATGAGTTGTCAATATAAATAATAATAAACTAGGGATAAAAAAAAAAAAGATCGAAAAGTTCAAATGAGCCAAGTCTAAAGGGAGCCAATCTAAGCTGAAGGTGGGCTTGGTAGGGTTTTGTTTGACTATGTCAAATTGAACCTCAAGTTGGGCTTAGTCCTATCCAAAAGAGTTAAATAGAGTTTAAAATGGGCTCAGCTTGACCAAAGTCAAACCAAACCCCATGTTTGGTCAAACTAAGCTCAAATGAGTCAAATTAATCCAAAAAAAAATTAAATTAAGCCTGAATGGGTTAAATCGTGCCCAAAATGGACTTGGTTGGGTTCAGTTTAACTAGGTCAAACTGAGCTCCATGGTGGACTTGGTTTGACAGACCCAAAAGGGTTAAACAAAGTTTATAGACTTAACACAAACTTGTATTACATTTTTTCTTCTTCTTTTGAACCATATCATCGTATATCCATAATAAAAACTCAAGATTCAAGGTATTATTAGATAGATGTTTCGAATTCTAAATAACATTGGCCTGTCAATGAAAGTAAGAATTCTTGAATAAAAAATGTTGTTTAAATTTCATTATTGAAAACTCTAGCAAATTCCAAAAACAACTACATATCATAACATTTATAACAACCCCAAATTCAATTTCACACACTGTATATAAAAAAAAGTAAGTTGCGAGCTGTGATTATCATATAACCAATAATCCAAGCAAGCTTCAGGGGGATTTATAAGATTTAAGCTGATCTTGATTCATTTATTTTCAGTAAAGAAGTGGTTGATGGCAGGCATGATTTCAGGTGGGCGAGTTCTCAAGAACCTGCGCAGGCCATGCTCAGCATACCTCTCTCCTTCCTCATTGTTTCCCAGCACTCCCATGCTACGTTTTGCTTTGTCGATTCTGTTAATCAATTCCGGCAAAGGAAAAACGATCAACAAAGTGAAAAATAGAATATTTCTGTGAGTGTAAGAATTCAGTGTACCTGACATCAGGGTTCAGGAACACGTTCCTCGTAAGCTGGAAGATGCACAAACTGGTTACACAGGTCATTGCAGCCAATAGCGGGTAGACCTGCCAGCACAAAACACCTTAGCCCATGAGATGCAAGAAGATCAAATATAATAGTTGAAGCCTTGAAAATGGTGGTGATGATGCTTGCTTACCTCTGGCTTCATCCAACGCCCCATCGGAAAAGCTTTTGCTCCTATATGCAACGGTGATGTTTTAATGTTCTCCTTGGACTTCAAAAAATAAGCCAACTGCTGTATTGAATCGCTATACTCACAGGCAGAGGTGCTCTTATTCTGTTTTATATATATAGTGCCATGTCATAACTTTAGCCAGCTACAGCTGAGGAGAATGACCTTGACCAGCAAGGTAAGGTATATTCTGGACTGCAGATTTCAGGGGGCTGAGAATTAACGATGACTTTTACACGATGAAAACCAGGGGCAGTAGCCTCTTGTTTTGCTAAATTTGGAACTTTCCATGAACCGATAGACCTGTTGACGAGTTGAGCTTCTTTGTCTTTTTAATCTGTGTTCCCATTTCGAAAATTATTTATGGATTGGAATTCTTGCCTAAAACTTACATTTTGGATTTTATTTCTTCCAATCTAGATGCCATTATTGCCTGTTTCTTGGTTAACTTGTTTTCTCCAGAGAAGTAAAGGGAGTCTAGTTTTTTATGTTTACAGTTTGGATTTTATTTCGAGGCACAAGACATGCAGGAACTAATCATTTTCTTTCTTGCAATAGTTTTTAAAAAATTATATAAATTGTATTTTGAAATTTGACTTAACAATTCCAGTTTTTTAATTAATTAATTTTATTTTATTGATAAGCTTTTCTTTTTTATTAAATTATCTCTTCTTCTAGTCAATTCTGGTATCATTGAATTTTTTTTTCTCTTTAGTAACGAGGAATTTGAGGTTGCACTTTCTCGATACAGGTTCAATAAAGTACAAACATACTCCTTATCAAGGATGGAAGGTGGGAGTGAATCATTGTCTAACTAGACACAACTACACCATGATTATTCAACTCGGTGGATTAACTTGTTTATTTAGTGACCGGAAACTTTCCAAGTTAAGTTTGATTTTATTTAGAATAAAACCTGATTAAATTAAAATTAATAATTAAAAAAATAAAATAATATTATTTAAAATAAAAATAATAAATTCAAATTAATTAGATGACTTTGATTGACTAAACAATCTAATAATCAAAGTCTTTAAATATATCATACTCGAAACTGGGTCTAATCACAAGAACAAGTGATGGTTATAATCCCAAAAATTTTATTTTATTTTCTATAGTATTGTTTATATTTTTCAATTATGCCTAATAAAGTTATAAATTATCATCTTATAAATGCTTATGAATTAAAAGGTTTTTAACGATAACAAATGGTTTCTCATTTGATTTATTATATGGAATTGGATTTACCTATTTATCCATTTAATGTACAATAAAATCGTTGATATTAGAAAACAATATATAGCAATATCTTTTTCTGTTTTTGTTACTCAGATAAGATGCACTGAAAATTCTAAAACAAGAAATTTAAGCTAGTAATTATCAAAACCTAATTGTCGTGTAAAAAGTATTGTAGATAATATATAATTCACTGTTAATTAAAATAGTGAAATTGTATCTTTGTCCTTAACCAAGAAAATCAATGAAGTGATCTTGGAGAGTAAATGAGTTTTTTAACCGGTCCATTAGTTATTCTTGAATTGATTTGGACAGCTTGGTCTTTTTATATTTTTATATATAGTAAAATAACTTAAATTCTCTGGAAAAAAAAACCACCAAACTTATAAAGGCTTTTTCAGAATTTTAATTTTCAAAATTAAAAAACTAAATTGAAAGAGAAAAAAAAATAAACGCGTGTTTAACACATGTTGTGGCATGAGGAAGGCCCACCCCCTTTGAGCAGCGCATAAGACTTTCTATGTTCTCCATTTAGTGTATTCTTTGATGTCATTGGATCATTGAGGTGTCCTCTTTCCTATAAGGCAACACATGTTATAGTTAGCAGTCCGCTAAGGCCTCAGTGTTTTTCAATTCTTCAATTCTAGTCTCTTAACTATCAATCTTTAAAAAAATAAAGAATCCAAACAACATCTTGTAAAATCAAATATCAACCCTATATCAAGATATTTTTTAGATACTGTGATTATCACAAAAGATGTAAATTAAAATAAGTTGTCAACTCTAAGTTTCATTAAACACATAATGTAATGACTAAATTAAAAATAAATAAATAAATCATTAACATAAAAAAACAAACAAAACCAAAAGGCAAAAAAAAAAAAAATCACAAGACACCATGGATATATTACTGTTGTAATTATAATTTCACACCCTTTAGTTTTTGTTATAATAAAATATAAAATTATAATATCACTGTGGTTCATGACACTTGGGAAAGAACTTCATGTGGCAGCCTTCAAATTCATCGTATGTGGTGGTTGTGCTAAGCTGCATGCATAGGGTAAGATATTAATTTAATGAACCTATGTGGGGGAATATATAATAAATTAATATGTTGCTTTCATACAATTAGTCTCCTGCTATAAATATAAAAGTATGGCACGCACTATTTTATTGTAATTGTAAAGCCTCCTCAAGACATTGAATATTGTATTCTCAATCAGATCAGATGGGTATTTTGCATTTTCACACCACATTTTGTCTATATCCTTCTGATAAGATATTGTATTCTAAATCTTGAAAGATGGGGATTGAACACTTTCCTGATATAATCCAATTCATGATTTTTATCCCGAAGAGGAAAGAAAAGGAAAGTTGGTTGAAGAGTATTTTCATACACAGCTATGCATACATGCAATTAGAAGTGCTAAGCAAATCAGTCACTGTCTTGAAACAAAGAATGCATAGGAATTTTGATGTTTGCATGTTGTCATAACCATACTTGTCGCATCAACATAGAATCAGAAATGTTAACATGTTATTCTCAAAAAAAAAAAAAAAAAACATGAAAATGTTCCCAGTTTTTAACGACCAGTAGCTCAGTCTCTATATATCTCGAACACACAGCTTATTATTCTTTCCCAGTGGCCACTAAGAAGTTGTAGCTTGAAACAATTAGAGAAGACTGATTTTAAAGAAGATTTTCTGTAGAAGAGTCAGTAACATAACAACTACGTTGTAGGCCTGATGAAAATGAGATTTCTCTTCTTTATTGTCTTGTTTCTTGTGCTCTTTTCTTGTTCAGGTGAAGTTTAAGCTTCTTCATTTGGGCTTGGATTTAACTTGCTTCTGCTTACTGATATTCTAGCTCTCTTACGTTGTCATTGCAGGTGCATATGATCCTTTGGATCCAACTGGAAATGTAACAATAAAATGGGATATTATGTCTTGGACAACAGATGGCTATATTGTAAGTATTAGATCATCTATCTAATAGCAGATATTATGGCTAAATTTATCATACTATACAACACATTGCTAAAATTGAGCTGTGATGATGGTTCCGCTGCCAAAAAAACTTCCCAGGCAATTGTGACATATTGTTCAATTTCCAAACGTTCCGGCACTTCATGAAACCTGGATGGACCATCGGCTGGACATGGGCAAAGAAAGAAATCATATGGTCCATCAATGGTGCTCAAGCGGTTGAACAAGGCGACTGCTCCAAGTTCAAAGCAAACATACCTCATTCCTGCAAGAGAAGCCCTGCAGTTGTGGACTTGCTTCCCGGTGTTCCTTTCAACCAGCAATTCGGTAATTGTTGCAAAGGTGGAGTCGTGGCAGCATGGGGCCAAGATCCTTCAGCTGCTATCTCTCAATTTCAGATTACTGTTGGATTATCCGGTACTTCAAATAAAACAGTGAAACTTCCAAAGAGCTTCACCTTGTTAGGTCCGGGACCAGGGTACACTTGTGGCCCTCCAAAGATGGTGCCTTCCACCAAGTTTCTTACTCCTGATGGTCTGCGAAGAACTCAGGCCCTGTGTAAGTTTTCCTTTTCCCACTGCAGTATAGCAGTCTTTTGAAATTCAGGCAGCAGGCTGCTCACCTCTGTCCTTGTTTTAATGCAGTGACTTGGAATGTTACCTGCACTTACTCACAATTCATGGCAAGAAAAAACCCAAGTTGTTGTGTATCTCTTTCATCTTTCTACAATCAGATACTCACTCCCTGCCCAACTTGTGCGTGCGGTTGCCAAAACAATGACACTTGTGTCAAGTAAGCCACCATTTCCATTACCTCAGACTACAATGTCTCCCAGATTAGTGATTTTTACTGGAGAAACGAAGTCATTAAATGTATTGTGTTGACGCAGTGGCGATTCCAGAATTCTTCAATTGCCGGTAGGAAACACAACCCGGAAAGATAATAGCTCTCTTCTGCAATGCACACACCATATGTGCCCGATTCGAGTGCACTGGCATGTGAAGGTGAACTATAAGGAGTACTGGCGTGTCAAGATTGCGATCACGAATTTCAACTACATGAAGAACTACTCGACTTGGACCCTCGTTGTACAGCATCCGAATCTCAACAACGTAACGCAAGTTTTTAGCTTCGAGTACAAACCTCTCATTGCCTATGACTCGATAAGTGAGTATCAGGAAATCTTACAATTCTATCACGATGAGATTGCGTCAGAAACAAACTTTGATTTAACGTTCCTTCTCTGTGATATGCAGATGACACAGGGATGTTCTATGGCATGAAGGACTACAATGACGTATTAATGGAAGCAGGGCCACTTGGAAATCTTCAATCTGAGGTGCTTCTTCAGAAGGACCAGAACACTTTCACCTTCAAGCAGGGATGGGCATTTCCACGGAGAGTCTACTTCAATGGCGATGAGTGCATGGTACCCCCGCCAGATACATACCCATTTCTGCCCAATTCTGCTCATGGATCCCCACACGTCTTCTCCATGTTGATCTCTACATTGATTTTCCTGTTCGTGTATATCTGGTAATTTATGGCGTTTGAAGCAGAGGAAATAATAGAGCATCAGAAGTTCTGAGCCCAGATACATTTTGACAGATAACTGGAACATAGTTACGCAACAAAATTGCTTTGTGTCATGAAAAATGGAGCAAGTGGTGGTCTATGATAAGTAAGACAACCAAATAACAAGAAAAATCTACCTCAAATTTATGTGCAAATGTTTTCTTTTTTATTGCTTTTTATTTATGTTGTAATGGTACTCGAGCCATTGAAATTCTACCAACAAGATTGATAATATTACAGGGACTACTTACAAGTACAACAGCTAGAAGTGACAAAATAGCAGTGAATTCATCCACCAATGTATTAGCACCAACCGTTGTGCACTGAAACAAAACACACCATTTTGAAGCCAGTGAAATGCCGAATATCATCCCATATACCCATTAACTTTTCACCTTGCTTCCAATATGTAATCAGGTCAAGCAGATCCAGTCGAAAAAATTTGTCAGTAAACCAGTAAACCTAGACAGTCTACACATATCCATATAAGAAAGCCAAAGCAGAAAAGAAGGCTATCATTAGTATAAGCGGTGAAGTAAGCTGGCGTGAACTTGCATTAGGCAACCATGGATATGCATCCGGAGGAGGCATAACGCAATTGTCACCATTGAAATAGATTCTCCGAGGGAAGGCCCAGCCTTTATCAAAGGTAAAAGTTGACATGTCCTTTTGAAAAAGTAGCTCTGACTGAACATTACCAGAAGGACCGGCTTGCATAAGCAAGTCATTGTAGAACTTTACTCCCCACAACATGGCAGTATCATCTGTCCAAAAGTATAACATGATGAGAATCCCCAATTTACATTCTATTGAGGAAAGAGATTCAAATTTATAAAGTAAATAAAACCAACCACAGGGGACATATAACTTACTAATAGCTGAATAAGGAGATAATGACTGGTAGTTAAAACTGAAAATCTGGGTCAGATTGTCAAAGTTGGGGTGTTGCACAACTAAGTTCCATTGTGTATAGTTCATGTTATAATTGAAATTTGTAATTGTGACCTTAACGCGCCAGTATTGCTTGTAGTTAAGCTTAACATGCCAGTGAACTCTGATCGGGCACATGTGACTTGTGCATTGGACAAGAGGCATAGGGTTGTTGTTCCCTAGACTCGAAACAACCGAAGCTAAATGTGGTGCATTTGGACTGCAAACAAAATATTTCAAGGAATAGTAAATTTAGCATATTCAGCACATACAAAATGGATATATGTATATATTCTAGAGACCCAAAGCTAGAAGAAAGAAAAATGATGTTTCCAATAAGAGAACTTACTCAACACAACCCCCCGAATCCGAATTGTTTCTTTGGCAGCCACAGGAGCATTTTGGACAAGGAACTATAGTGTCGTTGTAGAATGATGAGAGGGAGACGCAGCAACTAGGAGTCTTCTGAGCCAGGAATTGTGAATATGTGCAAGTAACGTTCCATGTCACTGCAATCAAAAAAGTTCAGATGTTCTTTATGCTATTGCCTTGGATGCAGATTTAGATTGATCAAAAGGGCAAGCATTGTTTTGAGATTTTCTCCCATCTGCACTTTAAATTTCAGTTAAAGGGATTCATCATAGGTGATAGCTATGTTCTAAAGCGAGTTGTTGATTATGTAAAACAAATGCATAGATGCTGCTCTCTACTCCTGTATTTTACTTACTCAAAGCTTGAGTGATTCTCCTTTTATCTGTAGACATAAATCTAGTAGGCTTAACAATTTTTGCACGAGCACAAGTATAACCAGGTCCTGGTGCCTTCAGAGTGAAGTTTTTTGGTAATCTCACTGTTTTGTTACTGGTTCCAGCTGAACCCACACTCAGCTGGAAGGAGCTTGCTGCATTGGCTGGATCTTGCGCCCATGAGCTGATAACTCCCCCCTTGCAGCAATTTGCAGTCTGCTGGTTATAAGGAATTCCTGGCAATAAATCTACAACCGTCGGACTCTTTTTACAACAATGTGGAATGTTTCCTTTGAATTTTGAACAATCTCCTTGGTCAGTTGCTTGGCCTCCCAGCATGCTCCATATTACTTCCTTCTTTGCCCATGTCCATCCCAGTGACCATCCTGGTGCTTGAATGTGACGATACTGCTGGAAGTTGTAAATCGTGACAACAGCCTATCATGCATGAAGTTGTTAGCAAATCACAGATGTGGTAGTCTCAAGCAAAACTATGAGTATAATGGATGCTAACAAACCATGAATGTGAGAAAAACGCAAAAGAGAAACTGCTAAACAGTTCAGCAGATTATGATATGCTGATCAAGTACACCCTTCTTTAATGAGATAAAGGCCTTAGAATCCAGTGAGGAACAGGAAGCCCAAATTATGGAAGAAACATCGGACTGGAAAACTTCAATCATGCACCACTAGAACTTGTAACAACTCTAAAAGTTGATAAGCTCAAGGTACTATTATGAACTCAAGTAAAATGAAAACTGAATACAGAGAAGGTGGAGGATTGATTGTAACTTCCAAGCAACAAGACAAAAATGAAAACCCACTTCAGCGACTAAACATAGCTAATAATCTAAAGCAAAACACTGCCAATAATCTAAGGCAAGAAACGAAACATAAAGCATATCATACATAAATAAGAAATTGACTGTACATTGTTCTGCTGGGAGAATCAAAATTGTAATCCATGTTCAAAATATAAGCTTCCTATCATTAGTTGATTATGTAAGCTTCCTATCAAATTTACTGTACATTGATTAGTACTTACGACATAGCCATCAGCGGTCCAGCTTATGATGTCCCATTTGATTGTAATATTCCCGGTAGGGTCAAGAGGATCATAGGCTTCTGCAAAATTAATAAACAGCAACTTGCATTAGAAAGACAACGACCTAAAAAGTAGGATTAAAAAATTAGAAATTTAAAGTTATTAGTAGAAGGACTAAGAGCTCAAAAATCAAACATATTGGCCAACAATTAAAATGGCAATTGCACTAAATTTAACAGAAAACTTTAAACCAAAAATAGGAAGGGAAAAAAAAAAAGATCATATAAGCATGCATCACTTATCGCTCTAGCACTGTGATCGGAAAGTACTAAAAAAAAACATTAATGTTTTTTTCACGCCAAATGCATTTTTGAAAGGCATCTCAACGTCGTTCCAAACACAAAAACAAACTGTGCCGTAAGCCTCCAATTTTTCACTTTCTAATTGTACTTTCTTAGTTACTAATCATGCTTGAATGATGAAACCACAATCCCAGATGGTTTTACGTTAGCCACAACCCATAGTAGAAAGCTATGAATAGACATAGAAAAGCTCAGGAGTTTAACGAAAACCCATTAACAAAAACACCTAAAATATACCAAAACAACATGATTCTTCAATGTTTTATATAATGAAACCACCCCATTTCCTCATTCATCAAATTCAAGAAACAAACTTTCCCAAATACCACTCTAATTAATGAACCAAACCCCCAACAATTTCCATTTTGTGAAAAAAAAAAATGAAAGAACTACACCCCATCAATAACTCAAAGAGTCCAGCTTCTGAAAGACAGGAAAAAAAAAAAAACAGAGAGAAACTTTGCCAACCTGTTGAAGTAAAACTAGCGCACCAAAGCACAAAAAGCAGCAGGACAGTGAATTTTGAGAACAAACTCATCATGGGAGAGACAAGAAAGCCCATTTCTTGACACACGGATTATATTTTGTGTTTTGATTACTTGTTTCTTTGTTTAGTTCAAAGACCCAAAAAACTAAAAAAGAGTAAAGAACACGGTGACGACTAACTGGCTGGCACTTGTTAATACTGTTAGCTCAGTTTAGGCTTTAGGGTCTAAAAAGCGGACTTTTAAGCCCTCTTTAACGCTTCAATGACACGTTTTGGTGAAGAAAATGCAAACTCAAATTGCTTTCATTGTTAAAAAACCATTAAATTTTGCTTCTTTTGGGGTTGGATTTGTCTAAAATTCCTTTTCGGATACATAGATTTTATGAGTTCAGTTGACTGATTTTAATAATGGGATGGATGACAGTTGTTTATTATGGTGTTAGAAAATGACAGGGGGGCTTCAGTTTTCTAGTTGAATTTTGTGGTGGGCACAATGCATGACCCTGGTTTGTCTGTCGTTTAGTTAAGTGACAAGCATTGTTAGTTTAGCTTAGCTTTTGAAGAAACCAGTGACTTCTGTGTGTCATCCTCCACTTGTACGCTGCCATTACTGTTTGTGACAATGATAATTAACTACTAATTAGCTATTAACTAGAAATCTAAAATGCGTGGTAATTTTACTGTATGTATAAAACACTGTGGGCGTGCATTTTTGCAATTTCATTTCGGTCCTCAAGGATTTATTTTGTGCAATTTGATCCTAATTGAAGGCCAATTGCTTTTGATTTCTTAGTCAAGGGTGAAATTAAAAGAAGAGGACCAGGATGAAAAAGGCGTCAAACATGGATCGCGTGTTAAAAGTTTCAGGAAAGATACATTTTGGTCATTTACTTTAAACATTACACAAATCTTTAAATTTTAGTACCTCAATTTTTCTCTAATTCAATTTAGATACAAAAGTTTATTTTTATTAATTTTTAATTCCTGGTTGAGAGAGAAAAGAGAGAAGTCGCTAAATTTCAAAGATAGAGAGAGAAAGGTTGTTGACACTAATTTAGACCACTAAAACAATCAATATTTGTGTTAGATGGTTCGATATGATAAGAGGAATTCATATTAGGTGTTTTTTTACTTTGAAAGTTCATGAAAAAACATATTTGAACTTGGATAATTGTTTAGTTTAGGGTTTATTTTGGTTTAGTGTCATCTTTTTGGTTTTTTTTAAGGTCATTGATAGATTTATCACACATCTTAAGATGTCTTTGTAGGTGTTCTGGGTCAAAATAGGTTGAAAAATAGATTTTTAGTAAAAACCTTAAGCCTAGATTTTTGGGCAACCATGGTAAATCAAACGACATGTTGTTAGGTTTTTTAAAAAAATAATAATAATAAGACCAACAAAATGCCATCCATCCCAAATATAACTAAAAAAATAAGAGCTCAATTACGCGAAAGTGCCTGGCTTTTAGGCTTAGTAGCGCTTGGACTTTGCATTTTTCTTTATTTTTCTCTTTTTTTTAAATTAATGCTTTTTTCATATTGTTTTTTTTTCAAAAACAAATTTATTTGTATGTAGATTAATATTATTTCACTCTTTCATTTTATTTAGAGAGTCTCTTTTAAATAACATATATTTTTTTGTTATGCATTTAAATTTTAAAGAGATTTTATGATTCATCTATATTTTTTATATCTTTTGTATAGATAAACTTTATTTTTTAAAATAAAAATATTTCTTTTCAGATAATATTTTTAATATATACAGCCTTTTAATGGTGTTTTATTTTATTTTATTTTATTCAATCAATTTAATTTGTGGTTTTATTTCTATTATCATTTGATTGAATAAAAGAAAGAACTTTAATAAATAAAGTAAGAAAACACAACCTAGTAAATGTCTCAACTTACAAAATTAAATATTTTTGTTCTAAATTATATTTTCTCTAATTCTTTTTTAAAATTAATAATTTTTTATATTTGCTTTCTCAATTTTTTTTATTTATATGTAGGTTAATATATCTTCTCTCTTTTATTTTGTTTAGAGATCTCTTTTAAATTACTAATATTTTTTTGGTTATGTATTTAAATTTTGAAGAATTTTTCTGATCCATCAAAACTTTTTTTTTATCTTTTGTATAGATAAAATTTATTTCAGAAAATAAAAAAAAATTTATTTTCAGATAATATTTCTAATATGTGTAGCCTTAAATAGTGTTTTTTCCTCTTTTAGTTTATTCAATCAATTTAATTTGTGTCTTTATTTCTATTATCATTTAATTGAATGAAAAAATTATTTTAATAAATAAATTTAGCAAATATAACTGGGTAAATTTCATGTCTTACAAGATTAATTATTTTTTTTCTAATTCATTTTTAAAATTAATGCTTTTTATATTGTTTTTTTCTCAATTTTCTTTTTTGATATGTAGATTAATAATCCTTCTCTCTTTCATTTTGTTTAGAGAACCTCTTTTAAATTATGAGTACATTTTTTGTTATACATTTAAATTTTAAAGAGTTTTTCTTATTCATGAATAATTTTTTTGTTATCTTTTGTATAAATAAACTTTATTTTTTAAAATGAAAAAATATTTTATGATAATATTTCTAATATATGCAGTCTTGAATAGTTTCTTTTTAATTTTATTCAGTCAATTTAATTTGTGTCTCTATTTCTATTATTGTTTGATTGAATAAAAATATTATTTTAATTAAAAATTTTAGCTAACATAATCTGGTAAATATCACATCTTACAAGATTATATATTTTAATTTACACATATCTCTTGATTTTTCTAGTTTTATTTTTAGTTATTGTTTATGGTTTTTTTTTCATTTATTAACACATATGAATCTCAATTTATGTAATTACATGTATGTATAAATTTTTTATTTTCACTAAAAAAAACTTAACTACAAAAATGTGTTGAAAAAACTTGTACATATAGTTTTTTTTATTTAAAAAAAAAAAATCTGATCTGCATTATCTAGTGCCTAACCCGCATTGCCCATGTTACCAACTAGGAGTTGTTTTTTCAAATAAGCACACGGAAAAAAAAAATAACACAATTCAAAAATTTATTTAAAAAATAGTGTAGTTTAACATGGTTAAACAATATATTTTTTTTAATTAACAAAAAAAATCAGCAGCCGAAAATAGAACCAAAACTCATTCTCCAATTCCAACTTCTAGCACGTATTTACAGCTTATAAAGAGCATTGTTGTAAAATATGTTTTTATAAGAATAATTTACTTATTTTTTTATATGATTAGATAAAAAGGCATTTTATTTATTATTAATAATATTTGTTCATTAAAAAAAGATAGATGCACATGATTTTATTTTAACTTAATTGTTGTATTTTTTCTCTTTCCAAAACAGTTTTTATCCTATTTTATGTCAAACTCGTTAAGTTTACACTAAAAACATAATTTTTTTTAATTGATACATTTATATTATTTTATCTTTTTAGCATCTCTTTCTTAGTTCTTTATACTTATTTTATGTTTTGCAGTAGCTTAATTAACTTGTTTTTGTGTTTAACAGTGCTATGAAGATATAAAATATAAAACAGAGCTAAATGAAGAATTTATAGCACAATTTCAAGCAAAGAACTAGAAGAGCATATTTGTACAAATCATTGGAGCTAAGAAGCGCAAATCCTAATTATATTAGGAATCCAACTTGAACAAGGAATCTTATTAAGATTAGGATTAGTCAAAGCAAATCTATCAAATTAAATTTTTGTGTATTTTTTGGATCATATTTGAAGCTACATATGGAGTTTTATTTTGATTCAAGTTATTATAAAAACAAGATATTTTAAGATTGTCATTCATATATAGCAGTACTAGTAACTCATCTAGACAAGAAAGAACGATATGTTTGAAGTTGAGTTTAAAGTTGAGTTTAAAGTCTTTCAGCAAACTAACACGAGTCCAACCCATCTTTTCATGTTGGGAAGATAACATGACAACTCATTGATGACATGATAAGGGCCTTACATGACCAAGAAACCTCTCTAGAAGGTCTAATTCAATACACAAGTCATTAGAATTATATTAGTATAAGATTAATATAAAGCAATATAATTAAGAATTAGTTATTAACTAGAAAACTTCTTCACCTTCTCAGCTCCATATATAACCAATCGTAACCTAAAAAAAAAGGATTATGTTTAGAGGAAACGAGAAAAGAACGGGGCATTCTATTGTTTTTAGAATTATTTTTTTTTATTTTTCCTTTTATGAACTTATTACAAGTTTAGTTTTCAATTTTAAGATATTAGTACTCTTAGGGTTTTAAATTATCATGAGGTTTTGTGCTTATAGTTATTTTATATTTGATGATGATACATTAAATCTTGTATTTTTCTATGATTAAATTTAATGATTGATGAACTAAATTATATATGATGTGATACATGTGTTTTTGATTTTAAATATATTGTTATTGATCAGTTTAAGATGAATTCATGATTAATTAACTTAAGTAACAAGAGTATCTAATTTTCAAACAAATGTTTAATTATTTGTTACTTGAAAAACTTAAGTCTTGATTTAATTCACTCCCATGCATGTTTAATTATCATGAACCAATTGCACATATCTTGATTTTAATGTTGTCATGTAATTAAATCTTGCATGTTTAATGAAGGTCGTTATATGATTAGGGTTAATCGATGCATGAATGCTGAGTTAAGTAAAAAGTAAGAATATGTAGAAAAATTTGTTGTTTTTCATGGTTGATTTATTTATTATCACAAATTAGATTAGAAAACATATCTAAATTCAATTATTAATATTTAGTTATACTTGAGAAACAATTTTTATATAAAAAAAATTCTTTCTGTTTTTTTTTTTTAATTATGTTGACTTGCCTCTGATTTTTCATAATTGATTCATTTTGTTTTCTTATATTTCTAAGTTGTTTTAGTTTGTTTAGATTGGGAAAAAACCCTAATTTTATTTACTTTCAAAATGAATGCATCTTTAGATTTAAAATTTGCATTTTTACTTGGTTTACTCATATATAAAATAGTTTGTCTTAATTGAGTAATTAAGCTGTAATACTTGTATTTTTATGAAACAATACCCTTACTTTCTATACTACAATTTATTAATTTTAAAAGTTTAAATTTGCATGACTTTGACACTCATCAGTTATAAAGTTTGTATACGAACAAAACAATTTTTATGTAAGAATAGAGATTGGTTTAATTTTTAAATTCAAAACTTAAAATACCTTTTAAATTTAAATAAATATTATCTATGTTTATTTATTTTAAAAATATTATTTTTAAAAAAAGAAATAAATATTACCTTTTTATCACAATTGTGATAAAGATGATATTCATTCATTTATTTATAAATTCAAAGTTTAAAATAACTTTATAAAAAACATTATAAATTATTTTTCCCTATTTGTTTTTTTTAAAAAGTGTAGATGGCATTTGATATATGTCATATGTGAGTTGGAAAATGTAAATATCATTTACGCCTTGCTATTTTTTTCTAAATAAACGTTGAACTATTTTATTTCTTTTTTTCCTTTTTATTATGTTATTTTGAAAGAGAGAGAAAACTCTAATATATGCCCTGCAAAACTGCTCTTTGTTGTGTATAGCTGGTAGACTAGTTCATGAGGTAGGCTGCGATTGGGTCAAGATTGGGTTCAACTAGGGGTCCAGGCTCGATGACTTTTCATAGCCCAAACTGGTTATTCGAGCTTCGAGCTAGGTTTAAGCCTGACCTCGACTTACAGAGGCTTTTTAATTCAAGCTATTATAAAATTAAAGGGTAAAAGGAGAGAGGCTAAACTATCTAGATCAATGATGATCCTCTTGGATTCTACTAGATTATTTGGTTTATGCTATATTACGAGTTAGATTAATTTTTTTAATGTAAAAAAATGTTTAGATATTACTAATATTTTTTTTACTAGAAAAAAAAATATAACTCGGTTGTTATAGCGGATCCAAAAGCAAATTAAATGACATGTAAAAAGATAATTTAACTTAAAATAAATATTTAAGATGGATCTTTTTAATGAATATTAAGATGACAATATATTAGATTGATTCAGGCTAACTTATCAATCTACATACTAAGTCATAAGATCATGATAGTCCCATAGAGAGCAAATTCAAATAAAATAAGAAACTCAATTCCTAATAAATTCAATATTGAATTAATGAAACCAAAAAAATCCATTAAAAAAGACTAAAAAAATAACTCAAGTCAACCTCTCAAATTCACGACTCATGTTATGAGACTATAATAACCTAATAGAAAGTAAATTGAGACATGAAGCCTAATTCTCAATCAACCTAGTGTTGAAAGATGAAAATAAAGAAAATTTGATTAAAAGGACACAAAACAACTTCAGTCAACTAGGATTAATCCATCAAACCCGTTACCCGATTCATAAGATTGGGATAACCTCATAGAAAGTAAATTAAACAAATTACAAGCTTAATTATCAATTAACCCAATGTTGAAAGATGAAATTGAAAAAAAAATCAATTAAAAAATAGAAAAAACTCAAGTCAATCCATCAAATCTGTGATTCGAGTCATGAGTCCGAGATAACTTCATAAAAAATAATTTGAAAAATATTATAAAGCACAATCTTCAATAAATTTAATGTTAAAAAACACAATTGAAATTGTAAAATTAAAAATTAAAAAATATATTATAGTATAATATGAGGAAAAGTACAGTAAAACCCCCTTCTTTTTTAGAGTGCCATTACATATTGGGAACGTGAAAGCAATAAATATCCTTCGAGATGAGCCTGTTCTCATGAAAATTTTGTCGTTGACTACTTCCATCAACTCTTAAGAGTGTGTTTGGTATTGCGGTAGCTGTTGTGGTTGTGGTTTTAAAAAAATTGTTTTATAAAATGTATTTTTAGTTGAGGTTGGTTTGAAAAAATAGATGTTTGGTTAAAATTGTGGTTGAAATTGAGGTTGAAGAAAAAATAGTTTTAATGTGTCTGGTTAAGAATGGTTTTGAAATTGAGGTTATAAAATAATTTTAAAAAATATATATTAATATTGATGGTTTTTAATTTAAATTTTATGAATTTAACTATTAATTACACTTAAAAAAATTACTTTAACAAAAAACTATCTACAATTACATTACGCACAAAATTCATCCGACAAGAACTACAAAATTAGATAAAATATTATCAAGAATAAAATTAAAATTACAATACGAGTAAATTTAATTCACCTTAAACTAATTTTTTTTAAAAAAAATTATTATTCAGTGCGAGTGAAATCAATTAACTACACTAGTTTTTTTTTTTATAAAAAAAACATGTTCACTGAACAGTGGATGCATGCCTCCACTGTTTCAAAAAAAACTGTTTAGTTAACAGTGGAGGCATGCTCCACTGTTCACTGAACAGTAGCCTGCCGCGCAAAAATCAGCAAATTACTGCTTTCTATTTCCTGCGAACGCAATAAATTGGGGAACTCATGCACATTAAATAACTTTTTTGTCTTAATCAAACATTGAGCCAATGTGTTTTTGAAGAAACACAATCTCTACCTCGTAGCCAAACGGGCTCTAACTCAAGTCGTCACCCGTGAAATGATACTCGAGGTTAGAGTACACTAATCACTGCTTCAAATGCTAGGTCTTGGGGTTATTTTAAATAAATAAAAAAAAATTGAAATTACTTAAGTTTATAATGAATTCATGATTAATTAACTTAAGTAACAAGAAGTTTTTGAAACCA
This sequence comes from Populus tremula, assembly GCA_964019445.1. Taxonomy (NCBI): domain Eukaryota; kingdom Viridiplantae; phylum Streptophyta; class Magnoliopsida; order Malpighiales; family Salicaceae; genus Populus; species Populus tremula. The sequence goes on along the minus strand of CAXHTJ010000014.1, from coordinate 10,152,741 downwards.
TACCTGCCTTTTCTTTCCACGTAACAAGTTTCTTTTAAATTAGTTGCATAACATGTAAATAATAATAATAATAATAATAATAATAATAAAAGAGCAAAAGGGAGGCTGGGGAAGCCTCCATTTTAATTAACCGTGATATTTAAAACAAAAGGGGTCATTGATAATGTTTTTTTGGGCTAAGCCTTCAAACTTTAAAGAGAGACATGATCAGGATTTGCCACGCCTATTTTCTTGGTGGGTTTTATATTTCTGGTTTTTGAACTTTAAGGTGTACTAGTCATATGACCCGTGTAATGCCGTGGATTTTTTTTTTACATAAAAAATATATAAAAAAACTAAGATTTAAAAGTGTTAGGTTTTTCTGTAAAACTATAACCAAGAGTTTTGAGTTTAGCTGCAACGTCTGACCTAAAAGTAATATTTATAATATTAATAATAACATTAAACTTGCATGACCCAAGTTTAAGTGAATCTGGTTGCAATACCGGACCCAAGAATATTGAATGAGGGTCTGGCTATAAGGTCGTGTCATAAAAGTGTGATAATTAAGTACATTAATTAAAAAGAAAAAAACAAAGAAAAAAAAAACCAACAAGAAAAAAAAACTAATGAAGAAAAAGAAAAAAAGAATCTGAATTAATTGGGTTAACCTTTCAAACCAGGTTAACCCGTAAAACCTGGGATTCGTGTCATGAAAGTTTGATAACTAAATAAAAAAAAATGACGGGTTTACCCATAATTAACTGGGTTAACTCATCAAACCAAGTTAACTCGTCAAGCATAGAATACGTGTCATGAAAGTCTGATAATTAAATAGAAAGCAATTTAACATTAACAAAATAAATTAAACGAAAAAAAATTAATTAAAAAGAAAAAGATCTGGGTTAACTCGTCAAATCAGGTTAATCCATCAAATCCGAGATCCGTATCATGAAAATCCGGTAACCAAATAAAAAAAATTTAACATTAACAAACTAAATAAAACAAATTCATTAAAAAAACAAAAAAAATTAAAAAGAAAAAAAAGAAAAAGACAATTCTATAATAATAATAATAATAATAATATATTAATAAGTTAAAGGCGTGGGGAAGCTACAGTGCTTTCCCCACGCCTTTTAAACCAGGTTAACCCATCAAACCCGAGATCCGTATCATGAAAATCTAGTAACCAAATAAAAAAAAAATTAACATTAACAAACTAAATCAAACAAAAAAAATTTATTAAAAAAAAAAACAATTCTATAATATAATATAATATAATAATTATAATATAATAATATAATATATTAATAAGTGAAAGGCATGGGGAAGCTATAGTGCTTTCCCCACGCCTTTTAGAGTATTACTTAATATGAGTTGATTATTTTTGAAATAATTGTTTTATTCTAAATCTTTAAATTAACATGTCTCTATAATTTATTTTATTTTTAATTTCTTATGTTTTTAAGACCGATGTAAAAATCCTTCTCTATAATAAAACTATATTAGGATATTTAATGGCTGAAAAAAAAGGGAACAAATCTAGAAACAAAGAATGCATAATTAAGGTAACCTTTTGAAATAAAAGATGTGGTGAGGGTAACATCATTCTTTCCTCATGCATAAAGAACTCCTAACTTGAATATATAGAACCAATGTTGTTCGTTAGGATCCTTATATTCCTTTTAAAATACTAGGTGATGACTTCTTAACTTTTCAAGATATATTTTGGCCCTTACCACAATGTCCACTAAGGTGCAATAGAATGACGACTCCACTGGAAACTTTATGGTTGAGCCTATTACTTATGTATTCGTTTAGGATTTGTTATTTTGTTTCTCATAATATTTTATGATGAACTGCATTTTATTTTATTTCTTTTGTTTATACATATTGTTTTTTGTGATATTCATTTTTATTCATATTATTTAATCACAGCATACACATGCATTTTATTTGTGAATTTCCACACATATTTCATAAAAAGCCAATAAAAGCTTTAGACCCGAGCTCGTCCCTTTAAGATTAGAAATGAAGATTCAATGGTGAGTGTGACTTACGTGCATTAATGCTCATTTAGACTCTCGCTTAGGTTGGAACTCAACCTATATACCAAGTATCGTGGAATGTGTTTTCCATGCCCATAGTGCATAAGGTTAAGAGGCTAGGTTACCCCACTGGTAATTTGGACAATCTAGAAACTTGAAAAGTCTTTAGGTTTTAGACCAGCTGAGCCCAAAACCTTTATGAGCTAGATCCTTTCTTTTAGGGTTGGCCATTTATGGAGCATGAATAATTACATATCATGACATACATATTCTTTTTTTTTTTTTTTAATATCATGTTCTTATTTTTATCTCCATTGATCCTTATAGAAAGTGAGAGATGGGGAAACACATTGCCATTGAAGACATGAAGACTAGGTCATAGCAAGGCCAAAAAGATGAAGAAGATTACCTCCTAATAAGGTTTGAATCATAATTGCTAGAACAAGTGAAACTAGATGAAAAGCTTTCTTGCATTGGTTAGCTTGTAAACTGTTAGGAAATGTTATCGGTACACGAACAAAATGATTTTCAATAATAATATAGGGACATAACCTAGCTACTCAAGATTTGAATGTAACACTCTTGCTTTTAGAGCATTATAAAGTCTTGGGATTCAGAATATAGGTGCTTTACTTCTGATATAGTAGATATGACTCCCACTCTCAAGGAATATGACTCTTTGTTGAGTTGTACAAAGTTAGATAAAGTGTACTTCTACACGCTAAGAAAGCAAGCCCCATCTAACTATGTCTGGATCACTAAGATATGCAAGAAATAAATGGAAGAGCAAACAATCAAACGAGGAAATAGTCGAAGGTAGTATTGGAATCTTTTAGAATTTGCATTAAAAAAGAAGCTCCATGATGAAGTAAATGAATAATGCTTAAAAATATTAGCATCAAGAATCTATGATATGATCGTATTCCCATCGGAAGAAGGGGTGATTGACTTCGAGGTTGTGAATATGTTTAAAAATGTGGTTGCTTTTAAACTCAATTTAGCCACAACAGTTTTAATAGAAACTTTATATTCACCAAACCATTATAAAAAAAATGGAAAAGGACACCTGGGATGTTGTTTATAGTTGTTTTTTTTTATTATATATATATGGACCATAAGTCATTTAGTATTGGAAAAATTTACAGCACAACCACTAAGCGAACTAGGAAAGAATGCATAGGAATCCATGTTTCATAGTTTGAGAAAATCAATTTTTCACTAGAGGATTCATTATACTTATTTCTGGACATACCTGGCTTATTGTGGAGATTATCATTAAGTCCCATTGATGGGAGCACGGTGTTGCATTAGTTCATACCCTGAATTGTTGGGTTGAGTGAGTTCTACAAAGACTTCTAAAAAATTGATTGATACAGTTAAGTAAGCTTGGAAGCACCTTGGTATAGTGACATAATCTAACAAAAATAGATGGGAAGACAACATTAGGTTACCTGAGGGAAAGGCTATCAAATCCTACCACATGGGGATCCTTAAAGACCAATGGCTCACACCATAAAAGATATACAAGAAGAAATAAAAGCTCAACAAGAGACTTATAATGAGGATTTGAATATAGATTTAGAGGAACTGGGGGCTAAGAAGAGGAGATTGGAGTCTAACCTAGCTATTTGTAGACAAACTCTAGTTATAGTGAACAAAATAAAAAGATGGTTTATTGGCTTAGTTACAACAATAACAACAACAAGCTTTTCAAAAGTCGCAAGAAAATTTAATTTGTTGTCAAAAGCAAAAAATGAACAAGATGATGAAGTAAAAATGACTCAAGCAAAATTTAAGGCTTAAGAAAAGATTATGAAAATGGAATAGTCAAGGAAAACACTAAAGAGGCTATTTCAACAACAAAAAGAGATGACTATTAGACTTGACAATCAATGAAAGGTTTTGATTAACCAGGCTAATGAGTTCATTTCTACTAGACAGACCTTGACTAGAGATAAGATGGTGGAAAAAATAGAGGCATATTAGGGGGCTTTAGAAACTATGTGCTACCATGTCCAGGTTGAGAATTCCCAGTGTTGTGCAATCAGAATGAGAGAGACCATTCAAAACTTTGCAACCGTTCATATAGTAACAAAAGATGAACTTATGATGTTTTTTGGGCAAATTCGAGACCATTAAAAACATAGATTGACATAGTTTAATATGATGTAATAAACTATTATTGAGCAATACAATATCTTTTTCATTATTCATGGTTTATTTTCTTAATCTTGTTCAAATTGGCCAAAGTTCCTGTGGGTTTGGAGTTTTTAGTGAGAACTTCCTAAAAACTTCTGACCTGATATGTCTTAATGGCATTAAAATAAATAAATAATCCATTTGTATAATCACTTCATCATTTTGCATTCATTTGTCTTGCATGGTAATAATAAAGCAAAAAACAAATTAAGTTGAAATATAGGTCCCTGCAACACTAAATCCACAATACTTATCTCCGAAAAAAATTGATGGAAAACAAGGAAGTGGCTCAGCTAATTTAAGAACAAAGTTGGTTGGCATGTGCCAATAAGTGGGAGGCATTTATGGTCTTTTAGTGGTGTTTACGGTATCTCTTAATGTTCAAATGATAGCTTCTGTGATGATATTTGAAGCATCAAGGCATCTCCTTTCATGTGGGGTGCACATGTCATCGTTTATGTGGCAATGTGTTGTTGACACTTTTTTTTTTTTTATTTATCCTTTTCTCTCCTCCCCTGACATTAGAGTTGACCATTTAAAGTTTTAGAGTTGTCTTCTCATTTAGTGATATTTCAGTTTTAGTACTCATCTGTTTTATTTTAAAAGTTTTTTCTTGGTTCTTTTTTGAAATTTTGATTTATTTTCAATTTCATCCATAAGTCCATAAATGCGATTTGTCATTTTAAATTCAAGTTCTTTTAAAAAATTAAGCTTCGTCATTTTTCTCATTTTTTACTCTGTTAGGTTATCTCGTTTATATGATTCGACTCACGAGATTTGATGGTCTTACCTAGGTTTGTAGGTGTTTTATTTTTTGAGGTTTTTTTTATTAACTAGTTTTTTTTCTTTTCAATTTCATCATTATACATAAGGGATGAGAAAAAAAACCAAAAAACTGATTAAATAAAAAACAAATAACCAAAAAACCGAACCATGAAAAAAAACCGATTAGAATATTTAAAAAAAATATTTGGTTTATTTCGGTTCCATAAGCCTAAAATTAAAAGACCAAACCGAAAAAATAAAAAAATAAAACCGAAAAAACTGAACCAAACCGAAACCAAGCTCATTAGAAAGTCCAAAAAAACCCCTAAAAAATAATATAATTTTTTTGTTTTTAATATAAAATAACCGAATCGAACCTAATTGCACCAAAATCGAACTAAACTGAACGGAACCAAAACCGGTCGGTTGGGTTTTGGTTTTTAATATAAAATAACTGAATAGAAACCGGTCGGTTTGAACCGGTTTCAGTTCGGTTTTGGTTTTATTTTTTGTATTTTACAAAATTTTGGTTTGCTTGTTTTTATTGGTAAAAACCGAATCGAACCGAAAATGATCACCTTTAATTATATATTTGGATTATTGAGAATTTACCATTGTTATTTTTTTTTCAATTTGTTTTTTATGAAATTGGCATGACCTAATAATCTGAGTTGCAAGTTTTTTATGATATTTCAGGTTGACTCAAGACATATTATTTTATTATTTTTTTAATTTCATCATAACATTGGGTTATCTTGAAATTTAACTTTTTTTAATTTTTTACAAGTATTCCTTTTCTTTTGGACATTGTTGTCACTTTTTTAGGAAAAAATCGGTCCACTTATTATCATTGGTTTTTTTGGTTATATAATTTAATGAAATCATCTTATTGGATCTAATACGATTTATGACTTGAGTTGTGAATTTCTTTTCTTTTTTTAAGTGTGAATTTGATATTGTAGTATAATGTGCTTTTCAAACATGTTTTTTATTTTTATTTTTAATTACATTAAAACAATTTTTTTCAGATTTGTTTTTAATATTAACAAAGTGAAATTATAAAAAAACACATAAAAAATATTAATTTAATATTTCTTTTTAAATAAACACACTTTCAAAACATATTTAAACATAGAGGAACCAAATCATATTACCAATATCTAAACATTATATTTTTTTTATGTTATAAAAAAATCAGCCTTGCTAGGGGTGACCTATGTAGGAGAATCCCAAACCACATAGTTGATAATTAGAGGTTTCAATTATAGTTATTAAATCCGGATCGGCCTAGTGGGTCGATCCAGAATCTAGTCAACCTGAGGGCTGAACAGGTCCGGGTTTGTCAAAAGATCGGCTGGTGCAACGACCCTGCCAAACCCGATCGACCTAGCGGATCAACCCGCGACCCGGGCGAGACTTGATGTTATTTTTTTTTTTCAAATGTGGGATTTGAAACCCATTAGTATATATACTTTATGTTTTCAAGAAAAAATTATGCTTTTTCAATGTGGGATAAAAAATCTTTTGTTTTAAATACTTCAACTTAAAAGGATAACATAGTATTTTTTTAATGTGAGATTTGAAACCCATTAATATATATACTCTATGTTTCTAAGAAAAAAATTATCTTTTTTCAATATGAGATTTGAAACCTATTAGTATATATAATCTATGTTTCCAAGAAAAAAATTATATTTTTTTTAATGTGAAATTTGAAACCTATTAGTATATATATTCTATGTTCTTCAAGAAAAAAATTATGTTTTTTCAATGTGGAATAAAAAATATTTTTGGTTTAAATACTTCAACTTAAAAGCTTAACATAATATCTTTTTAATGTAAGATAAAAAGTTTTTTAAAATATTTTTTAAAATTTTATTATTTATAATATGTATAGTATATATTTATATGAATTTTTTTCCTTAAATTTTTATATAAAATATTAAAATTTATATTTTTTTTTTAATTAACTCGAATTAACTTATAAAATCTAGAACCGGCGCGTTATGCGCGTCAACCCAACTATATTTCCAATTATGAAATAAGATTGGCGGTTCGAAAAAACTCGAGGAGTCACCGTCAAAAACAAACCTAATTTATTTCCTGTCGTCTAACATGAAGCCGCGTCGGGCTCAATTGAAAATTTTAAAGAGAAAAGTACTTTTTTTTTTTTTTCTCAAGTCAATAAAACAAAATAATTGTTTTCTTTGATCTCCAAGTTTTTATTAGCTGCAATTCATTTCGCGAAAAGAAATCAAACAAACAAATATATAAAGAAAAGAAAAGTCCCCGATTCCTGGGTTTCAAGTTTTTTGAGTAGCTGTTTCACCAAATCAATTCAAAGAACCCTTCAAAACTGAATATCTTTTCGCTATAACTTGAAAAACTAAACGAAAAAATACGTTCTTGATTTCATTTCCCAAGCTTTTCTTTTTCTTTTTAGAGAGAGAGAGAGAGAGTATAGCATCAAATCAAATGGCAGCATCATCACTTGGCCAGACCGAGATCAACTGGGACAAGTAAACTACCTTTTCACTTCGTCTTTTATCATGGATTGATTATTGCTGTTCTTTTTTGTTTTGTTACCGGGAAAATGAACCTTGTAATAGACCCTCGTGAGGTTTTTGCTTCATTCCCTTATGGCACTAATATGAGATTTTTTTGAATCGTTGTGCATTTATTATGGATGATTTGAGGAACCGAGAAACCAGCTTGATGATCTAGGTTTTTTTTTCCTGAAACGAATTGTAAGGTGACTTGATTTTCATTTTTAAGTGGGTTGAGGGAGTATTTGTGATTATAATGAAGATTTTCATGATGGGAAATATCAGATTTGAAAAGTTTTTTATTTTTTTTTTAATAATTAAACAGTATAGCTCATTCATCTCTAGTTGGCTTATTTCCACTACCTGTTTTTTTGCAGGCTCGATAAGTCTAAGTTTTATGTTGTGGGAGCGGGAATATTTACTGGGCTTACAGTTGGTTTATACCCAGTGTCTGTTATAAAAACTAGACTTCAGGTTGCTACGAGGGATACTGTTGAGAAAAGTGCATCTTCTGTTATTAGAGGTATACTGAAAACGGATGGGGTTCCTGGTCTCTACAGAGGGTTTGGTACTGTCATCACTGGTGCAGTTCCTGCTAGGATTATCTTTCTTACTGCATTAGAGACCACGAAAGTGACTGCTTTCAAGATGGTTGAGCCATTTAATTTCTCTGAACCAACACAAGCAGCCTTAGCAAATGGTATTGCTGGCATGGCAGCGTCTCTTTGTTCTCAAGCTGTCTTTGTTCCCATTGATTTGGTATGTGATTCTTGTTCTTTTCAGCATTCATCCCATAATAAAAATGAGGAAAATAAAAGGAGCTTCCAAGGGATGTTTATTTATCTATTCGTTGTGGTTTGAATTTCACGTTATGTAGGAGCAACCTTAATTTTTAACTAGGATGCAATTCTTAATTTTATGTCTTTAATTAAAATCCATGAAGCAAAATGTTAGTGCATTATCATGTGACCTCTGGTGCACAACATTTACGATCACTTACTTCATAAGGATATGCATCTAACCTCTGCACTATACTAGCGAAGTCTTAAAACCCATCGTCCCCTTTCTTTTCTTTTTCCCCAGAGAGAAAAAAGGTAATAAAAATGCTGAATTTCTTTGTAGTGATTCTGTTCAGATTAGCCAAAAGTTGATGGTACAAGGATATTCTGGCCATGAGAAGTATAATGGGGGTCTGGACGTTGCACGCAAGATTATAAGGACAGATGGCATCAGAGGATTTTACAGGGGGTTTGGTCTCTCAGTCATGACTTATTCACCATCCAGTGCTGTATGGTGGGCGAGCTATGGCTCAAGCCAACGCATCATCTGGAGGTGAGACATGAGATGGCTTTGCTTATTTTTCTGTCTTCTCATTGGAGAGGCATTGATTTGCCTTTAGATTTTAGTTTTGGGACTTGGGATCTAGATTGAACTGAAGGAATTTCTTAATAATATATTTGAGTTTCCTCAATCCTCAATGTCCTCTACCCTGAGGAGGGCATCCTAACTCCAGTGAAAAGTTTCTGGAATGTATGCTTATCTGACTCAAATGACACATAGGAATACTGATAGTGGTTATAGACAGACAAGAAGCACTGTGAGGTTATGAAGAGTTGGCTATTATGGCTACTCATTATTGGGTTTGGAGCGCACCAGGTGGCTATGCTGCATGCACACAAGTATACAAGTACTAGCGGCTGTAATCAAAATCTTATTTGTGAACTTTTGCATTCTCAACCTTTTCTGATAAAGTTGCTGATTGTTTTGGGCAGGCTTTTAGGCCAGGGTACTGATAGTGAGGAAGCTGCTCCTAGCAAGTCAACTATAATGCTAGTTCAGGCTACTGGAGGAATTATTGCGGGAGCTACAGCTTCCTGCATCACAACCCCATTAGATACAATCAAGACTCGTTTACAGGTATCCTTAAACCTACTTAAGGTTTAACCACTGCCTTGTTTCATTATTTTCTTTCTGCTCCTTTTGCATCATGTTTTAAGTGCACCCACAACCTGCAAACCAGTACCTATGTAACCTTGGAAGAGAAATCCTAAGCATTGCAGTGAATTTTGTTTTAGCTTCAAATACTCTGTCAAATAAAAAGACATGAAGCTTAAGTTTCCGGCTAGACTTTTTGGCAGTTGGCTATGCGACTTAATGCGTACCATTTTCTCTATGGCTCACTCAACTGAACAATTATCTGCAGTGTTTTCTCACCTCCCTGGCCCTCATTTTTTCTTTTTCAAATTTCCTAGTACTTTTGATGCCACTACTTGCAAATAAATCTTTTTTCTGGACTAGATGAGAACTTTTATTTTGTTAACATTTCTCCTTTTGCTATTGGATTTATTCTTCTTCATAACCCATGCCTAATTTTGGGTAATTTACAACCTTGCTTGAATTTTAACTTGGTGCAAAAAACATAATTGAAAAAAGAAAATATAGCTCATATAAATGCTGAAGTCATTTCTGATAATGTATTGGGGAAAAAAGAAAATTTGGAGGCCATTGCTTGATGCAATATTAAAGTTTTGGGCTTGGACTTGCAATCATAAGGTTTTCCTAAATTCTCCATCCTGCAATCTGAATTTAATGGGGATTTTGTTGTAGTTCAACTTTAAAAGAAGCTTCTATCTTATATGGTTGTAGTTCCTTGTTTTCATTAATATATATTTCATTTCTGCTTACTTTGTTGATTTTTATTTTTATCAGTTCTGCTTGTACTATTGGGTTTACACTTATTCATAACCCTTGCCTATTTTTGGGAGCTCACATCCTTGTTTTTCTATAACTTGATGGAAAAACATCATTGATAAAGGAAAATATAGCTCATAAAATACTCTTGAAATAAATGCTGAAGTCTTTTCTGAAAAAAGTATTTTGAAAAGAGTAAATCAGAGGCCATTGCTTGGTGCAATGATAAAGTTTTGGGCTTAGGCCTACAACCACAAGATTTTCTCTAAATTCTTCATCCTGCATTCTGAATTTAAAGGGGATTTTCTTGTAAACCAAGCTTAAAAGGAGCTTCTATCTTATTTGGTTTTAGTCTCTCTATTTCACACACACACACACACACACACGCTTCGTTTTTTATAACTTTGTTGTTTTTATTGTTAGGTGATGGGACATGAAAGAAGAAGCTCTGCAAGACAAGTTGTTAAAAACTTGATTAAGGATGATGGTTGGACAGGCTTCTACAGAGGGTTGGGTCCCAGATTTGTCAGCATGTCAGCGTGGGGAACCACAATGATATTGGCCTATGAATATTTGAGTATGCATTCCTTCTCTTTCACCTTTGGTGTCATGTGTATATCTTTTTTCATACAATGAGATTATTATGTGAGAATTTTAACATTGTTAATTTCTGATTTTGGGGCTTCAAACAACAATATGGTTTGCAAGTAGTTGGCTGCATTTCATAATCTACCCTCTAAACTCCCTCCTTGTCCCATTAGCTCCTATTGGAATGGCCTCAACCTTGCATCTGCATTCTGGGGGGTCTTTTTCTTTCGGTCTTGTCAATTGTATTTTGGAATCTGTATGATTTGGCATATTTTGAGCAGAACGAATTAAGTTTTATCTTCATATATTGTGTTCTTACTTGATTGAGCACTTATTCTATTGTAGTACCTCAGATTTGGTCAAAAGATGCTTCTTGGAATTCAGTAGCTAAGATCATCAGTTAAGACATCTGGTGTTGGTGCTTCATGAAATGATGTTTTACCTTTTCTTCATCCCTTTCTTTTTCTAAACATTATTATTCTAGCATAATTATTGGAGAAGTTGCCAAAATTTAACTATATACCTATTCTTCTAGCATAATTTTTAGATACATCTCGAGAATTTGAGATTTTCTTGGCTGAGAGCTCCCTACAAGGTACTTGAATGGTCTGTTAACAATTCCCTGATATGTGACCCAGGCCTCTCCTGTTTTTGCAACTTCAATGATGATGACCACAGTTCACTTTTGGAGGGCTTTGATTTGATAAATTTGTTCAGTTGGCTTAATTTAGGACCTGCTATCTACTATCAGACTGCATGTCTGCTTGACTATTTTTGTTTCGTGATCTTGTTATTAGTTTGCTTGTTGTTTACATTTGTTTTTCTATGCAAGTATGTTTTAATTGCTATATAATTGTATGCCTCCAATATGCTAAGTTTGAGGATACCTTGCTTTTCTCCATTCAGAGCGGCTGTGTGTAAAGGATGAATAGATGTAACCTGCTATTGCTCAATGTAGAGATTTGGGTCTGAAGCTGGCTCCATCAAGTTATCTTTGGAACTGGTTGTCTTACACATGCAGAAGAGTTTTTCTTGTATTCATAGCCCTGATACAGCATTGTTGGTCTTTAGCATTATCATACTATTGAGGAGCCAACCTAATGGCTATTGAATCCGGATTAGTTACGATATTTTGAAGACTTTTTAATCCATCTGAGATTCTAGGCACAAATGTTTTGACACTCCCCAGGAATGCAAGGTTAGGATACATGAGTCAATTAGATGCTTCGCAGGTGTATCCCTGGAGCAAAATATTATATTTGCTAGATGCAATTATAATGTGATTTTTCCATTTTGAACTCAGAATTATTTTTGCGTTATCTGGAAGACCACAGAGATAAGTGTTTTAGCTGAAACAGTTGTATGTCTGAACAAAATCTCTTCCATAATAAAGTTTGATTACTCATTGAATTCAATGCCATTATTTGGTACTCTGGTTTCATGCAAGAGTTGCAGGTTGTTCAAAATGGTGGTTATTTGGGTTCGGGTGATTTAAGCGCTCATTACTGCAATATCATCAGTGAGTGAAACCAGCAAGGGAAAATTGTGCTCAATATCATCCATATGCTTTAGGCCTCAGACTTGCTTAGTGCAAAAGCTTGCCAAAGATGCTGCAGTTCACTGGAGGTATTGTTTACCGCAGTTGCCTCAGACTTGCTTGGTGCGAAAGCTTGCCAAAGATGCTGCAGTTCACTGCAGTTACTGTTTACAGCAGTTAACATGCCGTGCATCTGCATGCAGAAATCAATTGTTGCCAGCTTCCACCTTGGGGAATTAGGAGGCAATGTTGGATTGTGTTGCAACAAAGTGCTCAATTTCTGATGAATGAAGGTGTAATTTTTGCACTTTGATGTTACAAGGAAATGCTTAACATCCATATTGATTTAATAATCTTATTTCTAGAGAGCAATGAAGATAAATGGATAATAAGAATTGAGATTTAATGAACACATCATGCCTTAACCAACAGGGTTCTTATCATTTACTTGCACTCTTAGGCCAATATATATCTTGGCAATCTCATCGCCTAATAGGCTTTTCCAGAACAGCAGAAAAGAAAAGCTCATCTCCATCCTTATCCGTCTTTGGCACCACTTTCCATAGTAGTTTCTTGTAGCTCAGGCTTGCAAACTCATCCAAATACAGCTTCATGACCTCTTTCGAACAGAAGAAA